>OW240924.1:50291915-50602371 GCA_933207985.1 Pelobates cultripes | reverse complement strand
TGCATCACAAGCCTGTATGTTATTCCGTGCACTATGAAAATAAAGAATTTAAAAAGAAAAATGGTCTGAGAAATTCTCACATAACAGTTTTATTCTGCCAGGAATTCACAATAAATGTAACATTTTAGACCAGGTTAGATTGCTTTAATGCAGCTATTTTGGTCTAAAATAAGAAATTTAATTTGAATCGCCTTTTAGTGAAACACCCTGACAGTGATAATATAGTACTACTAACCCTTCTCTAATAGATTTTTTTCATTACAAAAACAATAAAATATTTTTTGAATCATTAACTGTGTACCCAACTCATAAATGTTGGGTTTAATGGAAATGTAATGTTGCTGTCCAAGATTCACACCAGAAATGCCTACAAAAAATATTTATTGAATTTGCACATTTATTCGTTCACCTATTACAAAAATATTGTCAGAGGCAACACGTTTAAAGGTTATGCAGGTTCTTTTCCTTTACAATATTTATGGCAGCTTCAGAAATATTGCAAAGTAGTGGACTTTTAAACTTGTACTGCTTCCTCCAAGATCTCAAAGCAGCTTCTTTGTTGACTCTCTGCTTGTACAGATGAACCAGGATGATAACTGCAAATGCAGGGAGGTTCCTAGAACAGAACTCGCCACCAGATAAGATAAAGGCTGTTCCTTTTTAATATTATACAGTATGATTTACCCTCTGTTTACGTATGACATGTTCTCAGTGATATAGTTTGCCTAATTTCACCCCACTCCACTTTTCATCTGGTGATGAACGCCGCACCCCCCAGTTTGTACATCTGTGTCTTTTTAATTTGATAAAACATTCTATTAAAGAGACACTCTAAGCATCACAACTGTTAGAATAATCTACTGAGCATTTTGCTGCAGTTCTCTAGTTTTATTCCTGTTTTTGACAAAAAACTAGGCTCTCCATTGATACAAAAGCCTGCAGCTATCAACATAATACGCTGTTGGGTTGTGAGTAGTGGGAACAGTTTAACTCAGCGCTTACCATATCCTCTTAAGTAGTGTTCTCTTATATTTACATTTCCATGGGTCCATGATGAGCTTCTCAGTTGCTTCAAATCTTCAAGATTTGGTATTGGACCTATGCTTCACCTTTAAGTGTCCGAAGACAAGTAGAGCAGTGTGCTATTGGATTCTTCTCTTTAATTGTGTTAACTTTTTCCTTATTGTTTGACATATTTGCATGTTGCTCGATATACAAGATAGGCCTTGACCGTAAATACATGGATATCACTAGTGCTATCAGGAGGACCTTGTTAGATGGAAGAATGATGGTTTCAATCGATGAGAGCATTCAGTTTTGTGTATGTTGTAGCAACAGGTTCTCCTGCATCTAGTAGACACAACTTTTACCTCTCATGACTAATAAGACAGGTGCTGGTGAAGAAGATACCTTTGCAGATTTTCCACGTAGAGTGCTTTCCCAGTCTATAAAACAATCAACAAAATGGAATAGCCAACTTTCACTTAGTAATCTCCTCCGCCGGTGGGTGCAAGTGACCCTTGTTCTGCAATCCAGAAGTAATAATACAAAGGCTTTGTGATACAGCTGAAACATTGCTTCTTATGGGACTTCAATAAACTTGTAGTGTTTTCACATACTGTGGCATGCTGGACCATCTTCTTCATATTGTGTACAACAGGCATGGGGGAGGAATTTAAAACAAATTAGCCCAAACATATCCAAGAATGCATTGTATTACTACTAGTAAACATACATTTTATCAAACAGTAACTGACTGCTGATGCATCCTGCTTAAAAGAACAGTCACTGCCCTCTCCATCTATTAGTTTCCTAGCTATTGCTGAGTGATTTTGGTGTGTGCTGCTACCAGTTGTTGTCACCCTGGATCCACAATGTGGGTAATCTTGAGAGTGACTGTGTCAGGGTTTGCAGTAAAAGAAAAAAGGTGAAACAGATCAGCGCTAACTAACCGAACAAAACTTGAGTAAGCCATCGTTATGACTCTGCCTATATTGACATATTGCACTATTGTTTTCTTGTTTTCATATAAATGTATGGACTACACTAAGATACTTAACATTTACCATATATCTTCATACAAGAATTGACTGCTTATCTGAGAACTTCTGCTGCACCTCGACCTATTCACAGGGGTACTCAAATTGCATTAACTTTTGGACTATATTTTTTTATATATATTGTTTTATATACCTTCTTACAGTGGTTTTATTGAAGCTAATATCAGTGCACATTTGTGGCACTTTTCTTTTTCTTTGCAATAAAAGAGCCCAATATGCAGTAAATAACACCAGTAACTATGCACTGGCAAGGGGAAACTATAAATTGTGTCAGTTCAGGCACAGGGTCATTTCAGACGGCAAAGGTTCACAGACGAATAGACAGGCAGGTGTCAGTAACCAGGCAGGAAAACAGTAAAAATTCAGCAAGTTCACAAATAGGCACAGTACTGAGCAACAAGACTTCTAGAGGGCCTTTTTATTGGGGTAGCTGGGACACACACATCCTGAATCAATCCTGTGTCATCAGTGTCACGCTTGGTTCATATCACACACCTCCACTATAAATTGCATAATCTTTTACACACATGCCCCTAATGGCATCAATAGACGAAACAGGTTTTGTCACAAATGTTGCAAGGAAGCCTATTAGTGCATCATTTGGGAACACTAATGACATCAACTACGGCATTGGCACCAAGACACCAAGCACTAGAACCCTACAGTGCTCAGTGTTCCAAAAGCCATGATGACCAAACCTGTACAGAAGGATGTAGGGGACCACACAGGATGCAATCTTGGCGATGGGCAGACAGGGCCCTTGGTGTATAGACAGAGGACCATGGTGTGTAGGCAGTGCCTAGAAAGCAGGTGAGACATTGACAGCCTGTTCAAGAAATATGTCATGTATGCAAGATTACCTCATTGTTTGTCATTATAATAAGCCCTGCCCTTTGCATGTCAGCCAGCATAGAGAGAGCATTGAGAGAGAAGGAAAAACAGAATCAATGCTTCTGTTTATCCTCCTCCAATGTACTGTTTGGCCTTGTACTGGCCTGAACTGAATAACAGGATTGTAATTCCATTTGTAAAATCTACTTGTAGTTTAGAAGAAAACCAAACGTCAAATGAAAAATAAATAAATAATTTTACAGCTTGTAAAGTGCAGTCAAGATACCAAATAGGATAGTATCTCTTGAAAAGATATCAAGCACATTTGTTATAGAGATGTCTATTCACTTGCGCTAGAACCCAAAAATAAATGGAAAAATGCCTTTGTGTAATTAACGTTATACAAACCGCTAAATCTCCAGCCTGAAAAACTCCATAGAAGAGAAAAAAGGAGACTCATCAATGGACCATGTATGCTGTGTGAATAACAGTATACAAAAATGATGAAACATAAACACATTTAAAATAAACCTGTGTTCTGCTCTAATAAAATGCAGTAGTCGGCTCCAAGCAATTTCGATTCTACGACGCATTTCGACTAATACAAGGGCTGACTTGGCTGCTCACATGGGTTGTTAGACTTCCACAACAAGTACCGTATTTATTGGCGTATAACACAAACTTTTTCTCCCTGAGAATAGGGGGCAAATTATGGGTGCGTGTTATACGCCGGCCCTTTAAATGCTGCAGCCGCCTGAGCGCTCTGTCAAGATTGTTGGTTCTCACCTCCCCTCCCCTGTAGCGTGGCCGAGCTGCTCTGCTGCGCGGTGGCCGGCCGGAGTGGGAAGGTGCACGTAGTGCACCTTCCTGTCAGTCCGACCGAGTACAGGAAACAGAAACTCCTGTTCCATGCGGACTGTTTCCTGTACCCGGTCGGACTGACGGGAAAGGTGCACACTGAGCGTGCACCCCTATCACTCCGGCCGGGCACCGCGGCAGCAGAAGCTCGGCACGCTACAGGGGAGGGGGTAAAAAGAGAGTGGGGGGGAAGAGTAAAAAGAAGTGGGGGGGTAAAAAGAGAGTGGGAGAAAGTGGGGTAAGGGGGGGAGTAGAGGGGGAGGGGTAAGAAGAGGGAGGAGTAAGAAAGAGGGGGGAGAGTAAGAAGAGGGGAGGGAGTAAGGGGAAAGGGGGAGTAGAAGAGGGACGGGGAGTAAGAAAGGGGGTAGAAGAGGGGAGGGGGAGTAAGAAGGGGTAAGAGGGGGAGGGGGGAGGAAGAAAGGGGGGTAAGAAGAGGGGGAGGGTGGAGTAAGATGAAGAGTTTATTGGTTTCCCAGATAGCAGCGATTTCTGAGTAAACTTTTGTAAAAACATATAATATCCAAGTTTCTTTGTTAAAACAGTTGCTTTTACTGTCATTTTACGTTATTTACCGTATAAGTGTTAATAATATTAACAGAAAAAAGTTCTGAGCTACCCTTATTTTGCTTCAAAGTTCTTTATTTGAAATTTAAGGGTTTTTTTTCTTAAATTTCCTTCTTAAAATGAGGTGCGTGTTATACGCCGATAAATACGGTAGATCTCAAGCTTGACACAAATGAAGGGGCAATGGATACCAAAGAGAGAATGCAATAGGAAATCAACAAAAATAGGAGAAGGGGAGTATAAGGAGAAATTTACTAAAATAAATACAATTTAAAAAAAAGGAGAGAGGAGGAGGAAGTATATTATGTAGATATTAAAGCAGAGTGGATACAGCAAAGGACTAAAAAAGGAGCGGTTTTAAAACAAAAAACACTAATAATGGGGGTTGGGGTACATTGGCCTTGAAAGGACCTAGGACTTAATTTTGCCCATCTGTCCTTGCCCATAGATTTTAATTTGCTGCAGTTCGGAATCCCTTGCATTGTGGGAGGGTTAGAAAATGAATACAATAAATGGGGGAAGCCGTAAGAATAAAAATAGCATCAGTAAAAGCAAATAAATACAATATGGGAAGGAGGATCAAAAACATATGCAGACTTGGGGGAGAGTAACAAAAATCTGTGCAGTATTGAAGAGAACAGAAAAATACATACAGTGAAAAAGGTACAACGGACAACAGAAATAAAAATTTGTATCACTTTCTCACTTAAAAAACCCCAAAAACTCAGGAGGTTTGAGCAACCTTCTACAATATAACCCCAAAATGAAGAAAGTATTAAATCTACCAACAAAAACCACAAAAATATATTATTCAATGTATGTACAATTATATTTATAATCACCACTAAATATCCCCTTTCTATAATTGTAAAGTGCTGCAGAATACGTTGGCACGATATAAAAATAATAAATGTACAAATGTAAAATATCCCAAGTTAAATTAATACATGCCATCCAAAACACTTAAAAATTTTGAAATCTTAATGCGTTTTTCCTGAAAAATCATCTTACAAATAAGTCCCTTGACACGTCAGCCCTTTTATTCTTCAACAACCCTCCCTAATTTGTTCCAGATTTTCTGAGAAATAAGACCCTTGTTCTGAGCAATCCTTAAAGAAGGTGAATCTATGTCAAGATGGAAACAAAATACCTTTCATGGGATAAATTGCTACTGGAGAAAGAGTATTTAATAGCTCAAGAAAAAAAACTGCTTTCAGAAATTTTAGAATCCATGGATGCTTAGAAAAATAGACTAGTCAGAGAAATATTTACTTAAAAAAAATCCAAAAACATATAGAACATGATGCATATTAAAAGTTATTGTAAAGTAGTTTTCTAGACTTAACCCCCTCGTTACTTGACATTATTTGAAAGCAGACTCTATTAAGTAGACTCTTTCAAGTAGGAGTTAGAAAACCAGGAGTTGCTTGGAGTGGTTTGTATACTGTGGAGAGTGGTTTGTATTTTATTTTTGTTTAATCTGTTCAATTAGTAAAGTTTAAAAAAAAAAAAATGGGGGGGGGGTTTAAAAAATATTTTTTTCTGTGTTCTGGTTTTTCCCCCTCTTTTGTGCTGCTGCTTGATTGATTGGGGGAGTGTTCATTAATTGCACCTGTGTGGGATTTGTATCCCCATAAAGGCTCACCCCCAACTCACTGAACTTGCTCACATTACTTGAAAGCAGACTCTATTAAGTAGACTCTTTCAAGTATGAGTTAAAAAACCAGGAGATGAAACAAACAAGGGGTTTAAGCTAATAAGGTAATTGTTTTATTGTTCTGTATCTGGGGAAATGAGTGTTAGCAAGATTGGTGGTTTGACTCAATGCACATCTTGTTGCATATATGCATGCCTGGATGTACCCGTCCAGGGTCCATACCTCTGTGACTGTTGTGTGCGAGTGGCTTCTCTGGAAGCTCAGATTGGAGATCTCGAGAAGCAAATCGCAACTTTGAGGGAGATTGACAATCTTGAGAGGAGTCTGCTGCTCACTGAGCAGAGTTTAGTGGGGACAGGTAGTGGAGAGGGAGGAGATAAGATAGATGGGGAACAGGCATGTAGCTGGGTGACAGTGGGGCGAGGGAGCGGGGGGGAGTGAAGAGGAAAGGTGAATTTGTGCTGTTATGGTAGCACCACTCTCCTACTTCGGCTTGAAGAATTTCTCAGGAACACGAAAAAAAAGAGAAGAAAGCAAACCAATGTGTAGACTTATGGTGATAAATGACACAGATATGTGTTCAATAAATGGGGTGCTCACCTGGTCCTGAGCCTACGAATCCCGGCTCTAGGTATGTGGATTTTGTGCCAATTTGAATGGGGATGGCACTACCCCTGTGAGGATTCCTTGGAGGCTCCAAAAAGAACTTGGATGAGGTATTGAATGAAAATGGTGAATGGTGAATTTATTAGTTTAAAATAGTTTGTTTTTATGTTTATTTTAAACTAATAAATTCACCATTTTCATTCAGGCTCAGGACCAGGTGAGCACCCCATTTACTGAACACATATCTGTGTCATTTATCACCATAAGTCTACACATTGGTTTGCTTTCTTCTCTTTTTTTCGTGTTCCCGAGAAATTCTTCAAGCCGAAGTAGGAGGGTGGTGCTACCATAACAGCACACAAGCCTTTATACGGAGCCAGTGTTTTCTATATACAGGCCATTTAAAGCATTTAAATCGGACAAATCAGATGCATCTTATAAAAGATATAAGGAAGTAAATAATGCGTGCAAAAAGGCAATTAGATTTGTTAAACTTCAAAATGAAAAAATGATAGCTATAGAGAGCAAAACCAATCCCAAAGCATTTTTTAAGTACATAAATTCTAAAAAACCCAAAAATGAAACGGGGGTGTTAATGAAGACCAGGAAAAGGCAGGAATTTTAAATAACTTTCTCCTCTGTATATATTAAGTTAGAACCCATGGCAATAGATGTGCAAATGATTGCTACTAAAAACTTGCAGAATAATTGTAATTGGTTAACTCAAGACAAGGTACTGCTGCAACTAAAAGTTAATATAAACAAAGAAAAGGGGGTTAGGATCAGCGCTTGGTGCTATACAGGGCGGTAAGTGAAGCTGCAACCTATGGGTATGAGGTTCCCTCCAACGTCCTCAAGAAAGAAATGGCAAAAAACACAATGATAGGTCGCGCTAAAAAAGTGAAAGGATAAATATAAATATAAATAAAATAGTAAATGATAGAAAAATTATAAAAATATATATATATAGATTTACTCACATATAAAAAAGGCAAATAGAGAATAAAAGATAAAAATGTACATAAAAGTCCCAATATATGGTAAAATACTTGTAAGTTCCAATGTATGGTAAGATTCTAGTAAGTTCCAATAGAATAATGCAGGCTTGATGATGAAATCAATGGGAAGTTTTAGATCTTCTATAGCTGGGGGAATCTTGACTCAATGTCGAACATATAAGTAGAAGAAAAAGAGAACTCCAATAGTGTAATTCTGTGATGAAATTGATAAAATAAGAAGTAAGGGAGGTATTTCACTCACCTATCCAAGAGCGTGTACTCGCTCTAGTGTAGTTGGCATTCAGTGGCGTTGACCCCCCACTGTCGGGATATAGGTGTGAATGATTCCTCGGTATGAAAAGAGAGGTAGAAACCAAATATAGTGCTCACTGTATAATAACAAGTAAGTCAGAGAAGTAAAAGGCGTACTTACATTTATCTGAGCAGGGTATACTGCTCAGTTTAATGGCGTAGGTGGTACAATCCCCACTTAGGATTCTTTGAACGATGGTCTGCTCCAAAGTAACGTGTAACCAGGTTAAAAAATAAATAAAAATAAAATAAAAGGTATATGGCAAATAAATAGTAAAAAGGCCAATATTCCTTTATTAATACAGTAAAAATATATAGCAATAGCCAAAATACAGTAAAAATATATAGCAATAGCCAAAACGCGTTTCGCCACACAGGGCTTTATCAATTGGCAATAATGGGTGTTAACCTGGTACATAGAAGTTTATATAAACTTAGGAGATACATGGTTATTTGAATTTTGGCGCCAAAATGACGTCATCATTACAGTGAGAATATAATAAAAATATTAAAAAACATAAATATAATAAGAACATGGATATATGATTAAAAGTACAACTCAAAACTTTATAAATTTTTCAAAAACGAGTGTTTATGGTAGTACTTGAAAATAGAATAGATTGTCATGTGATCGCGAGCTGCCGCGATCACATGGTGTATCCCAATGCCTTTTTTATATGTGAGTAAATCTATATATATATATTTTTATAATTTTTCTATTATTTACTATTTTATTTATATTTATATTTATCCTTTCACTTTTTTAGCGCGACCTATCATTGTGTTTTTTGCCATTTCTTTCTTGAGGACGTTGGAGGGAACCTCATACCCATAGGTTGCAGCTTCACTTACCGCCCTGTATAGCACCAAGCGCTGATCCTAACCCCCTTTTTTTTGTCTACTTCTTCCCTCTGGTGATAGCAGCTGTGTGCTCTATAGGAGCTATGTCTATCTTTGACTATAGACGAAACTACACTATAGATATAAACCATGTCTTTGACACAAATCCAAGCGAACTAATTTATAATGATCACTCTACCTGTAACCAACAAGATTTATTTAGGCAACTAGAGAAATCTCTAACTTCAGAGATTAAACTAAAATGGGAAATAGCGACTCTAAAGAAGTATATCGATGAAAAAATTACCCCAAGAGGCCTAAGACTGCATAAATTACCTACTACAGACCAAGATGATGAGGAGTTTATGAACGAATGGTTCAATAAACTTGAGGTATGCACTTTTGGCCTCATGGAAACTCTAATCATAAAGAAAAGTAAGAAACTTTCTATCTTAGATACTGAGATAAATAACCTCAAAGATAAGTTATTACCCTTCACAGACACTCACTCTTATAAACAAAACACAGTCCTAATACAAAGCAAAATTGAAAAAGTGGAAACTGACACAAAACATATTAAAATAAAAAAATATATCAGAGACAAACAAGACTATAGTAATGACCAAGTGAGGACTTATAACTTTAACAGAAAATACACTACTGACACGTACACTATAAGAAATAAGAACCAAGACTATGAACAAACTCGTCACGTCAACTCTCACCGTTACAACAAATCACAACATCACTTTTCCCCACCGCCACCACACCGTCACCGTCAAGTAAATTATTATCCTCACAACAGACAAAGACCCTCTATGTATTTTCAAAAAAATAATGACAGAAGACCTTTTTCACCAAATAGACAGAAAGTATCACACAATTACAAGTCATCCAATTATCACACTCACAAACATCACGATTCACCTGATTACCAAAATTTTCCTCACCGTACTACTGCAAATAAATTTAGCTATACCCAACCTTCCACACCTACACCCAGACCGCAGAGGCCCAGATTTGGTCACAAATACTCAGATATTCCTAAGTCTCCACCAAATTACACTCACAACAACAGATATCAATTACTGTCTATTGATTCAGAGATTGAGGAGAATTTTTTAGACATACGCACACAGAATCTACCTCATACACAAACTCCATACCTACCCAGAGCAAGGAAAAGAAGTCTAAGTATAGAGGAGGGAGAAGTGGCAGAAGACTACAAAAGAGAAAGGAAGGAAAGACAATAAGTACGATAGACGAGAAAAAATTCGGAATTTTTAACCTCTCTCAAAAAGTTTTAACCTCTACCCAAATTCTAGTTTTAAGTAAAGGTCTTAAATATGCTCCCACTAACTCTTTCAAACCCTTTCAAGCATTTCTGGACATAAACAAATTCGTTAGGAAAGCCACTATAAAAAGATTTTTCACTCAACATAATAATGTCTCCACTGTACCAAATCCAGTCCCGCAAATTCAGAACTCAGATACCTCTACCGAATGTCCCCCCACACATACTGTTTTAAAAAATCCCTCTAAATTTTATCCTTCTAATTTCAAATCAGGGCCCATAGAAGTCTTTGAAAAATTGGTCCTAAATGACTTCGAAAAGATCAAACACAAGAAGTATGACTCACAGAACCTTACTCGGAAGGAATGGAGAGCCCTAAAGGAACTCCAAAAAGACGATGAAATTGTTATCAAACCCGCCGACAAAGGTGGAGGCTTAGTCATTTTATCCAAATCCATGTACATAAAAGAAGCCAATCGTCAACTTAACGACCCGGAGATATATAATAAATTATCCTCCGACCCCACCTCCAACATTAAAGAGACTTTAAATGAATTCCTACAAAAAGGATTGGATAAGGGTATTTTAACCAAACAAGAATTTGACTACCTTAATATCCTTTATCCCAAAATTCCAGTAATTTATTTTCTCCCCAAAATACATAAAAATGCAACAGAACCCCCTGGAAGACCCATAGTATCTGGTATTAATTCTGTTTTATCTAATCTTTCCGAATATATTGATATTTTATTACAACCTTTTGTCAAAGAAACTAAGTCATATTTGAAAGATTCTCTTACTCTTTTATCTTTTTTAAGTGATTTTAATTGGTGCCATGATTACATGTTAGTAACTTGTGATGTGCAATCATTGTACACCATAATTCCCCACAATATTGGTTGCCAAGCAGTTGAAAGGATTTTAAGACAAAGTGGTTTAATACCAAATTCTCAAATAGATTTTATTATACAAGGTATCAACATCATACTCACCAACAACTACTTCTGGTTCTTTGATTCATTTTATATACAAAAGAAGGGTACAGCTATGGGAACCAGGTTTGCCCCCAGCTATGCCAACCTCTTTATGGCAGACTGGGAGTCTTCTGCCGTCTGGGGTGATCACGGCTGGCGGGCAAACCTGGTCTCATACTTTCGCTACATTGATGATTTGTTTTTTATTTGGCAAGGCTCTGATACGTCTCTTAAATTGTTTTTAGATCACTTAAACACCAACGATAGAGGTATTGTTTTAACATCAGATTTTAGTAATGTGTCAGTCAACTTTCTAGATTTAAATATTTTTATTCAAGATGAAAGTATTCGAACTAAAACTTTTTTTAAAGAGGTTTGCACCAATACAATAATAGACCAAACGAGCTGTCATTATAAACCTTGGTTGGATGGCATCCCAAAAAGTCAATTTCTCCGCCTCCACCGTAATTGTTCAACAACTGCCGATTTTGATGCTCAGTCTACCTCATTAAAAAATATGTTTTTAGAAAAAAATTATGAAGCAAGTAAACTAAACAAAGCGTTAGAGGTGGTAAAAGAGAAGGAAAGAAAGGAGCTTTTAAAATACAAAGCTAAAAAAGGAGACCTTCCACAACTCCCTATTATTTTAGATTTTAATAATAAAAATAAAATTTTAAAAAAAATCATAAACAAACATTGGCACATTTTGAAACAGGACGACCTTTTAAAGGATCAAGTTCCAGACAAACCCAATGTTATTTTTAGAGGAGCCCCTAATTTTAGATCAATTTTAACTAGAAATTACACTAAAAAAAACGTTCATCACAATGAACATTTTTTATCTAAACCTAAAGGGTTCTTTAAGTGTAATAAATGTATCGTGTGCAGAACCATAAAAGGTACTACAAACTCAAAAACTACTCACTTCTCTTCCACCAGAACAAAAATCTCCTACCCCATTAAAGATTTCATTGGATGTAACACTAAAGGCGTTATATACCTTTTAGAATGCCCATGTGGATTACAATACGTGGGCATGACCAAAAGATGCCTTAAAGTGAGACTGGCAGAACACTGCCGTAACATTAAGAGAGGCTATGATAAACACTCAGTCTCCAAACATTTTATCAGCCACAATAAAGACCCGACTCTTTTAAAAGCAACAGGGATAGAACAAGTTACCCTTCCTTGGAGAGGTGGAGACATCACAAACATTTTAGGAAAAAGGGAAATGTACTGGGTTTTCCTATTGAAAACTCTTGCTCCAGAAGGACTCAACGCCGAATTCGACCTTTTTAACTTCTTATAAATAACTATTTTTATTATTTTCTTCCACCATTAAATACTCTTTAATACTTCAGTCATTTTAATATCTCCACTTTTCCTTTTTAACTATTTATATATTTCCTTTTAATTAGCCCTTCATTCACCCTCCTTCTATGTATTAACACATCTTCTATTTATTTCAATCTCTTACTTTCCATTCTTTCCATTTTATTTCTTTTCCACATAGCATGCTTTACATATCCATACATCTCTTTGTTTTATATCTCTATTTTTTTCTCTCCTTTTCTTCTTTCTCCCTTTATATTTATATTTACTTTTATATACATTTTACTCTTACATTGTTTATACATTTTATTAGTCTCTTTTAGTCTTTTATCTCCTCCTCTTCTTTCTCTGCAGTCTTACTTCTACTTTTCCTGCTGATATCTAGACTCTCTTTATACATATTCTCTGCTTTTTTTTATTTTCCCCTCATCTGGGTTGTGCCCCGTTAGGCACTACATTTCCCATGGTGCTCGGCGCCTAGACACGTGACCGCGTCGGCGATCACGTGCCTCATACATACACTTGCCGGCACAGGACGGAGACGTGCCTTCTGTAGCCGACCTCCGTCCTGTTACTACATTCCCCATAAGCCTCCTCTCCACCACGTGACCGCGTAGGGTCACGTGCCACTCCTCATTTATCCTATTCCCAATCACGTGACCGCGAGTGATCGCGATCACGTGCTCCTCTTCCTCTTTCCGGTCTCCTTGTACGCTTAGTAGAATACTATATTTCCCAACAAGCATTGGGATACACCATGTGATCGCGGCAGCTCGCGATCACATGACAATCTATTCTATTTTCAAGTACTACCATAAACACTCGTTTTTGAAAAATTTATAAAGTTTTGAGTTGTACTTTTAATCATATATCCATGTTCTTATTATATTTATGTTTTTTAATATTTTTATTATATTCTCACTGTAATGATGACGTCATTTTGGCGCCAAAATTCAAATAACCATGTATCTCCTAAGTTTATATAAACTTCTATGTACCAGGTTAACACCCATTATTACCAATTGATAAAGCCCTGTGTGGCGAAACGCGTTTTGGCTATTGCTATATATTTTTACTGTATTTTGGCTATTGCTATATATTTTTACTGTATTAATAAAGGAATATTGGCCTTTTTACTATTTATTTGCCATATACCTTTTATTTTATTTTTATTTATTTTTTAACCTGGTTACACGTTACTTTGGAGCAGACCATCGTTCAAAGAATCCTAAGTGGGGATTGTACCACCTACGCCATTAAACTGAGCAGTATACCCTGCTCAGATAAATGTAAGTACGCCTTTTACTTCTCTGACTTACTTGTTATTATACAGTGAGCACTATATTTGGTTTCTACCTCTCTTTTCATACCGAGGAATCATTCACACCTATATCCCGACAGTGGGGGGTCAACGCCACTGAATGCCAACTACACTAGAGCGAGTACACGCTCTTGGATAGGTGAGTGAAATACCTCCCTTACTTCTTATTTTATCAATTTCATCACAGAATTACACTATTGGAGTTCTCTTTTTCTTCTACTTATATGTTCGACATTGAGTCAAGATTCCCCCAGCTATAGAAGATCTAAAACTTCCCATTGATTTCATCATCAAGCCTGCATTATTCTATTGGAACTTACTAGAATCTTACCATACATTGGAACTTACAAGTATTTTACCATATATTGGGACTTTTATGTACATTTTTATCTTTTATTCTCTATTTGCCTTTTTTATATGTGAGTAAATCTATATATATATATTTTTATAATTTTTCTATTATTTACTATTTTATTTATATTTATATTTATCCTTTCACTTTTTTAGCGCGACCTATCATTGTGTTTTTTAATATAAACAAAGCTCAAGGGCCTGAGAGTATCCATCCACGAGTACTTAAGGAACTAAGTGTAGAAATAAATGAACCTCTGTTTTTAATCTTTCAAGATTATTTTCTTTCAGGAAGTGTTCTGGAGGATTGGAGGAAGGCAGATGTGGTTCCTATATTCAAAAAGGGTTCAAAATCCTTGCCTGGAAATTATAGACATGTGAGCTTAACTTCTGTGGCTGGGAAAATATTTGAAAGGTTATTAAGGGATAATATTTAAGAATTCCTTTAAGAAGAACATTGTTATCAGCAAAAATCAGCACGGTTTTATGAAGCACAGGTCATGTCAAACTAACTTGATTGCATTCTACGAAGAAGTAGGTAGAAGTATAGATGAGTGTGTTGCAGTGGATGTGATCTATTTGGATTTTGCCAAGGCATTTGATACAGTTCCACACAATAGATTAGTGTTCAAACTCAAGGAAACCGGTCTAGATGAAAATGCTTGTTCTTGGGTAGAACATTGGCTTAAAAACAGAGTACAAAGAGTTGTCATTAATGGTAAATTTTCGAGCTGGACAGAGGTGGCAAGTGGTGTCCCTCAGGGTCTGTTCTGGGACCCCTTCTATTTAACATGTTTATAAATGATCGCAGCATTGAAAGTCATGTTTCAATGTTTGCAGATGACATAAAACTCTGTAAAATAATACAATGTGAGCAAGATATTACTTTGCTGCAGAGGGATTTAGATAGACTGGGGGACTGGGCACTCAAATGGCAGATGAAATTTAATGTTGAAAAATGCAAAGTTATGCCCTTAATGGAAGCGAATTAGGGATAACACACAAAAAGGACTTGGGAATTGTTATAGACAACAAACTATGCAACAATGTGCCATGTCAATCAGCAGTGGCCAAGGCCAGTAAGGTATTGTCATGCATGAAAAAGGGCATTCATTCTCGGGACGAGAATATCATTTTGCCTCTTTATAAATCACTGGTAAGACCACATATTGAATATGCTGTGCAATTTTGGGCACCTGTTCTAAAGAAGGATATTATGGCACTTGAAAAAGTGCAGAGGCATGCTACAAAATTAATAAAAGGAATGGAACATATCAGCTATGAATAAAGGTTAACAAATTTAAACCTATTTAGTTTAGAAAAACGTCGCCTGAGAGGGGATATATGATAACATTATACAAATATTTTCGAGGCCAATACAAACCATTGTGTGAAAATCTATTCACAAACCGGACTTTACATAGGACACGAGGTCATGCGTTTAGACTGGAAGAAAGAAGATTTTGTCTAAGGCAAAGGAAAGGTTTTTTTCACTGTAAGAACAATAAGGATGTGGAATTCTCTGCCTGAAGAAGTGGTTTTATCAGAGTCCATACAGATGTCCAAACAGCTACTAGATGCATACTTGCAAAAACAGAATATTCAAGGATATAATCTTTGAATGTAGGGTAATAACTGCTTAATCCAAGGATAAATCTGAATGCCATTCTGGGGTCAAGAAGGATTTTTTTTTCCTAGCTTGTTGCAGAATTGTGCTTCAAACTGGGTTTTTTTGCCTTCTTTTGGATCAACAGCAAAAAACAAATGTGAGGAAGGCTGAACTTGATGGACGCAAGTCTCTTTTCAACTATGTAACTATGTTCATGAGTTCATCACTGAGGACATTTAACAAAATTTGTTTTGTATGTTTTGATTTATTTATCAAAGTGGTTTATGTCACCCATTGGATTATTGGGCTCCTGTCAGGAAAGTGACAGGGATCCAATACGCAGAGTGCGCACAGAATGAGGTACGTATACCGGACCTTAGAATGGCCGGACTAACGTAAGGACAACGCAAGAATAGTCAAAAGGTAAGCCGAGGTCAAGGGAGCCGGAGGACAGGTAAGCGAGATACAAGCCGAGTCAAAGGAGAGGAGAGGACAACAGGACAAAAGACAAGCAAGGGTCAAAACCGGAAACACAAGATAAAGAACGCGCTGAGTGACTAGCAAACTAGAACCACGACAGGGCAATGAGCAGTAGTAAAGGTTTCCTTTAAATACCCTGTACCTAAATAGAGACCACGCCCCCAAAAGGTCCGGAATAGCGGTTCCCGGCACTTTATGCAAATGCCGACGTCATGACGTCGACGCTAGCCGTCGCATCATAAAAGGGGGAGGAGCTAGCGCGGCCGGCGCGAAAACGGCCGGAATATGCCGAAATGCTAGGGGCAGGGAGGCCCTAAGCAGAGAGGATGTCCTCCCTGGATACATCACCAACAGGTACCCTGACAGCTCCCCATTAAAGAAAAAAAAAAGTCCAACTCAGCTTTTATGCATAGCCATCCAGTTATCAAGTCTGCAGCTGCTCCTTCTCTTCTGAGCATCATTACTGATGATCTCAGAGCAGTACAATGCTTTTTAGAGAAGCACAGCCCCACACTATCTTATTTGGATGCTTCTCATACAGAAGCATTGAATCCAATGATTCTTTATGAGAAGCATTAACTTTTAACTACATCAAACAATATTAGAGAGTTTTCAGTGAGAAAGTGCCTCTAGTGGCTATCTGATTGAGAGATTGATTGTCTGATCGACAGCTTCTACAGTCCCTCGAATCATTCAGGCTGACAAACAAATATTGCCGTATCTCTCTTTCTTTGCACCAAAACCACTACTTTATGATATTTTGGTCCTTGGAGTGTCTCTTAAAAGGAACACTCCAGCATTTTAAACAAATACAAGTATTTATAACAGTGGAGTGTTGGGGATTCTCTTGGACCCCCTGTCACTCACCAATACCTGTTAATAAAGAGTTAACATCTCTAATCTAGCGATGAGACAGTCCCTCACTGCTCCTCCACTGGGTGTTTAACAGTATTGATCATCTCCCAGCCAATGCAGTACTAAAAGAAATGTATTGGGATACAGGGCACATTTGTGGCAACCATTCCACTGTGACTCCTATATAGAAGCATAGGATCCAAACTCTATGAGATGCATAGTCTTCTCCTTGTGTCAAGACAAAAAAACAAGAGCATCCTCCTGGCTGATTGGCACCTGGGAGGGTGCAACCTTATCTCTTTATAAATGTGCACATTTCCCTTGAATTCGGCATTTATGGAAAGTGACAAAGATGGTTGAAGCACCCTTTAAGAAAAAAATAACAGCACTTTTTGTCTAGATTGTGACTGTGTAGCCATATCAAAAATATTTTTTAATGTGTACATTTTTTATTTATTACTTAACCCTTGAAGGTTGCGTATAAAATGCATTAAATATTATTCAGTGTATTATAAAATTGCAGATACTTATTTAGTATAGTAACAACAATTTAATTTTGCCACGTTCCATAACTTTGACATGTATAGATAACTGAAAAAAAGTCAGTATTTAAAATGTAATTGTCCTGAAGGTGAAATAAATTTTTCCATCGAGTAAAGACAGGCTCTGGAGTGGAGAGGATGGTAAGTGGAAAAAGCATTCTTGTTTTTGTTTTACATAGCTTCACAGCCCAAAAGAAATTTTAGTCTGTGTATACCTGGGGGGCATTTGATGGGAAGAGGTTAATGTGCATACTCAAAGGAGGGGATTTATTATAAAAAGTGGTGCAAAAGTGTAAAACTGTAAATGCCAGTATTGGAATATGCCTGCTGGTTCAACAGGTTTCCATGGCAATTACCCCAATTTTAGTTCTTTAGATCACCTTTTTTTTATTAACAGAACACTAATAAATCTTACCCACTCATATCTATTTATTCCAAACTATCCCTGCTTCATTTTAAACCTTACTACACTTAATCTTTACCCTGGTATAAATTGGATTAGGTAATATAGAGCTGTGATACAAGGTCACCTCTGGATAATAAGAATACTCTCATTTTCATATGTGTCTTTATTCCCCTTCTGTTGATATGCAGATTTTAAGTATTTATGTAACTGATTTAATATTTATAAATTTCAGTGTCAGAGGTGTACCTAGGTTAAATGGCACCCTGGAATTGGGTACTTCCCACCCCCTAAACTGTAAAAATATTTTTATGTTTCCCACTGCAAAACACAACCCACTTTTTTTAGGGAAATTCTATACACATACTAACATATGTACACTATAAATTCATACACAGACAATAATAACAAACACAAAGATTCATACACACAGACACACACCCATACTTATATACACAGTCATACTCTTAACACAAATAATTCACTACAACTCCCTCTGCATCCGCATCACAGCCAGTTACAACTTACAGTTTAACATAGAATGTGACGGCAGATAAGAACCATTCGGCCCATCTAGTCTGCCCAGTTTTCTAAATACTTTCATTAGTCTTTGGCTTTATTTTATAGCTAGGATACCCTTATGCCTATCCCACACATGATTTAACTCCTTCACTGTATTAACCTCTATCACTTCAGCTGAAATGCTATTCCATGCATCCACTGCCCTCTTAGTAAAGTAATACTTTCGGATATTATTTTTAAACCTTTGCCCCTCTAATTTAAGACTATGTCCTCTTGTTCTTTTTAAAAAAAATATACTCAACTCTTTAATTGTGTTCATTCCCTTCATGTTTACGTGCCACGTGGCAACCATGCAAGCAATGTGCCCGTAGGTAGGTGCCTGCTCTGTACATCACATTGCCACCTACGATCAAACGCCCTCTCCATTAGTATTCAAATTGTCAATATAGTTAATAATCCTTAATTCAAGGAACAGCAGAGCCTAAGTGGTTGCAATACTTGTCTTTGCTATGAACTGATAATTAACAAAAAGCTGACTAGAGACTTTAAAACAGTTATCTTGTGCCATCTCACATCTAAATAAAATGTATGTTTACCTACATATCAAAAGTTTAGTACAAGTATTTAAAATGAGAAACTTTAAAACTTTTGTAAATTCTATGATGAATTTTTAATAAAAAATGTATTTTTTAAACCTATTATGTAAACCTATTTAAGAGGTACCCGTTCACACTGTTCCGATCACTTGCATATATCTAGCAATGAAGAATTAAAAGAAAAAGAAAAAAAAAACATAAAAAAGTCATGACTCTTTAGGCACAAAATCCCCAAATGTAAAAAATAAATAAATTGAAAAAAATAAAAATTAAAGAATAGAAAAAATAAAAAATATATATATATATATTGGTAATGATAAATTATAGTTTTTATTGCTTATTTATTTGGGGCACATACTGGTGTTGCTGTTGAGGTACCACTTGACACTTCCGGCATTTGCGAAATTACATCCATTTTCTGTGAACTGGTTAGGTCATCTTACTGCATCGAGTATTCCGTTGTGGGGCGACCAACATGTGAATATGATTATACCTCTCTCGTTTTCACTATAAATGTTTGTATGGTGTGTTAGTTAGATTTGAGAAAATCCCTTTGTGAGCTGAAACTTCCTGTTGTAATTTCCATTAAAACTGCCTCTAGACTTATCTGATTGTGTCAAGTTCTCTTCTTTTTTATGTCCTAACTTGGGAACACTTCCTTAAGCAGGGTAAAGTTCTGTAATGCCATACCAGCTTCATTGCCAGTGACTGCCATTTGATATACTTCTCTTGCAAAGCCCAAAATCTGCTTGCTAAATTAATAATTATAGTAACCCTTCTTCTTATGCTGTAGTTGCTGTGATTGAGAGCAGGTGAACCACTTGTAGAAGGGTTTATCCACTCTCTCTTGTCTCCATGTTGTCAACATACAGGTGTGCCATAGGTATGCAGAAAGTAGATTAACAGCTTAGGGTTCTGGCATATATTTTATACAGGTTTTTTACAAAGTCTACACTTGGGGTGCCCAAAAGGATGATCCCTAGATGTTGTAGTTTTAAAACATCTGGGGATCTACCATGGTCTAAACAATGCTGCTGGCACAATGTATAGATAATATTCTATGTATTTTCACATAATCGAGTACTCATCGTGATAGATAGGGACACTTTAAAATAACATGCTTGGGAACATGCCGTTTTGATTTCAAGCTAAATTTGGAACAAAATTTGAGTGTAAAATGCTCTTGGATCCACTGCATGTGTTAAAATAAACTGTATGACTGACTGTATTACAGCTTCCTAAAACCACAACCCCATCTGTTTGATCCCTCCTCCGTGCTAAAGGAGTGTGTAATACAGACAGCATTCTACATTAGACCTAGGAGAGGAAGAGAAAAGGTTGCATTCTAACTTCCAAACATTTCCTTGTGGATCTGACTTTAGAAAACTTTAAAAAGGTACAGTATTGCTCTTTAATTTTTTAATGTAAATAGACAATGTAGAGTTTTGTAAGAGTGATACCACATTTTATTTGTGTAATAGATATGTTTTTTTTGTTTTATAATAAATGGAAAAACATTTTATAATGCTAAAGTGCTGGAGAGAGTAAACAAAATCTCCAGGTTAAATAAACCTCCGCGCTCTAGCTGATGGGGATAAATTTGTAACCCTGACATTGTGCTATTCAATAAAGTGAGAATTTCTGGGAATCCAAAGTGCGTTTGAAATTTAAGACCAATTTAATAGCCAGAATTAAAACAGAACTGACAGATTTTTTTCTTGTTTGTCTGCTTTGATCCAATTTTTTAAAATATACAGTTGAATTATATTTTAATTTTTAAAATGTTAATATTTTAATAATTATAGAGAAAACAGAAAAAGAAATTAAAGGATAGAAATGAATTATTTAGTAGTTTACTGCTGTTAAATACATGGCCATTTTGCATGGCAATATATTATGAGGAAAACAATGTTTTCTTTGGAATATTTCTTGGCAAGCTTGCGAATACAATCCTTCTTTTATACAATGATACATTACACTTGGGATACAAGCCTCTTTCTTCCAAGTGTGCTTGAATACATTAATCTGATTTTAACCATACCACACACACAGTTTATCTATACAGAGAGTGAAATGGAGAGTGAAATTATTTTTTAAGTAGCAACTGTAAAAATAACTAAGGGTGACTCATTCTATTTCAAAAGTCTAAAATTGATGCATTGAATAGGTTGCCTATGCAAGGTGCACTTTATTGGAATCACCAGATATATCACTTACACGTTTAATGTGTTGCAACCTATTTTTCAGAACATTTTGAGAGGCAAATGAGTGTGACACATACTGTACCACACTCAATCGTTGAGCAAAAAACATTTCCAGTAATATGGTTTATGATGTTTTGTCACTAAACTGAGAATTGTGGAGAATTGAGAAAGCTACACATCTTATGGAATAATACCCAAAACAACAACAAAAAATCCCCAAATGTCTAAGTTCCTGGTCAGTTTTCCAAAATCCCATTTGTATCTTCATTTTAACTAGAAAGTTGCAAGCTCTTGTATTGGAAGGATGTGTTTTGGAGTCCCGTTTTATAATGTTTAGAGTCTTTGGTTTATTTACAACCTGTTTTTCTAGATGACCTTTTAACATATAGCAAAACCAATAAACAAACAGCAAGGTTACACAATGGAACAATAGTTGGAGCGGAACATGCACAGAAAAGTTACAATTAGTTATGTAGACAAAAGTGGACTTGTTGCTATGTAAATGTGACATTACATAAACGGAAAAAAAAAATACATTATAGAGTACAGTTGTCCAATTGTGACCTCAGCTTCCTTTCCTACAGTTTTTCAGGAACCATGTTTCTGTGAATTATAATCGAATAATAGCTCGCCGGTCAGGTATAAAAATCCTTTTGGAGATTTTAAAGCCTCCGTTCTTAAGGTAAAGACCACTAGGATTAGAGCTGCCTTGGTGGGATGTAGATCCATATCAGTCAAACTTAAGTCAAGTTAACCCCTTAAGTACCAAACTTCTGGAATAAAAGGGAATCACGACATGTCACTCATGTCATGTGTCCTTAAGGGGTTAAAGCGTAAAGTTTGGTCCATGTTAAGATGGCAAAGTGGACATGCTTTAAAGAAGTTTAAATGAGTAAAATAAAAACTTTAGTAAATATGAGGTTTGCCCGTTATGTTTGTTTTTAGGATACAGTAACTTGGACTACTGAAAGATACTCATTAAACCAGTATTTTAATTCAGGAAGGTGAATTGCATTGATGAATTTGTCTGTCTATCTTTATCTGTTTGTATTATCATCTTATATAATATCTAAAAAGTATGGACTGAATGAGTGAGGCAATGCATTTTGTAAGGTAGAACAATGTGCATTAGGGGTGCATTTAAGAGTAGAGACCAATTGTCTTCTCAGTGTCCCATAAAGATCACTACCTGATCCAATTCGGGCGAGTTTTATTATTTGGTAAAATATAATTAAATTTTTTTCGATATATATTAAGATATCATTATGTCAAATTACGCTATTTTTAAAGCACTTTTGTTATGTTTTTATTAAGTAAACTTTAGTTGTCATATGAAAAAGTTAAACTTCGGCTTGTTATTTAAATGCTACATACACATATGGCAAATAGGTTAATAAGTGGATATTTGAAGGTAGCAATAGCAGTACATATACTGGAAGAATACAAATTATAGAAGTATCTCTTTAAGCAATAATGTTCTTTAATAAGTGTTCTCTGCTGCCCCTGCTTGACTTCAATGTGATACATGTAAACAAAAAGAAAGGTATGCTGTCTGACAGATAACTTGTGAGCTGTAGATCTGTAATGTGCAAAGTGAATGCTTTGAATCTTTCAGTTGGGGACAGATTTTGTGGTCCCAGAATGGCAGAAGAGCTATATACAGAGCAAAAACTGAATGCCACATACAGCCCTTTAAATCTATTTAGATTCCCTCAGCTAGAAAGTCTGATTGGAGCATCATTGAGTGATAACTGGGGCTCCCCTCTGTCAGCTGGGACCATAGTAAGTGGCCTGAGATTTACAGATGACCTGTATGCAGCATTCAAAGTGAGAGCTGTATACAGCCCTGGACACCTTCAGGACCTAAAAAAGTCCATAACAGAGTCGCCCTGCATACCCCCCTACCAATTGTGATCAGTGCTGGGCTTTCTACCAAGTAGTGATCACTGCAGAGACAGTTGTAGGATTGAGAAATCCCCCTCTCATGCTGTAATTGCACAGTACGGGGAGTTCTGTATTGTGTGACCTGAGAAATCCCTCTGCTGAGGTCAGTACTGATGTCAATAGAAGGAAATCCCTTTCAGGTGGGCTTAAGGGTTGGATTAGGTACAAAAGCATAGATGTGGGGTATAAATAGACTGGGTGGTTGTACTTTCTACAAATATATGTATTGTGCCGTGGCTTGGGATTTTGTGACAACTATTAAAAGTGTGTTCTCAGCATGCCAAATATTGTAAAGGATGATCTGGAAAAGTTTAATTCACTCCATTGCATTAGAAGTTAAATAACTTCAAAAGATTTATTGAAATTTTAAATATATTGGGCAGTTTAACAACATGAAATAATTCATCAATTTGGAGCTAATTTTCTTTAGTTGCACTTGTGTAGAAATTCGTAAATAATTTTAAAAAAAAAGTTGTGTGTTTGTGAGGGTCGGGGGTTGTCATTTTTCTACTATTTCTCCTTTAAAAAAAAATAAAAAAAAATAATATATATATATATATATATATATATATACACACACAAAGAATGAAATTGTGGTAGAATTAATGCTGTGTTGAATGAAGCATTGTCTTTACAGACAGTCAGATAGTTTGCAAGTTTCCATCTAAAAGTTCCAAGTGCAGCGTGTTTGTGAGGCACCTCCCTGTTCTTTCAGAACTACCGTACAGCTGTGGGCTATGTAACAGATGTAGAAAGATTAACCCTATGCTCAGACTAAGATACATATTGTCCCTGACCCTGTCACAGCCTAGTCCGTGAACATCATTGTACACTGTTGCTTACAAAGAAAAAGCTTTGTGGAACTTTGAGATATACTAAATTGAGTTTTTGAACTATAACAAAATAATCCAAAATAAGGATATGATACTTTTATTTTATGTATTATGGAAAATTATTAATTTTCCTTTAAACGGAGTTGTGCGATTTGAGCTGAATGTATGCTATGCATATCCTCTTAATATAATCAATCATTCCATTGTTAGTCCAACTGTGTTTTCATCTATGTTCCCTGAGGCAACTCCAGCTCTATAACTCCCATCACAGAAGCATGGCTACCGTAACAGAGCCTCCAAATTAAAGCTGTTCCTTTAACACTATTGTTATATCTGTCAAGTTTCCCAAATTATGAGAGGATTTCTTCATTTGGATCGTAATTCACCTCTTTTTTTATTTTTTAAATTAATAATTTTATTAAGAAATGGAGCACATGTAAATTAATAAAAACAGAATATGTATAATTACAAATATATATTTTAAGAAATAAGTTTCTGCTAACATACATACATATTTTATACCTTGATGATACAAGTATCTGAAATAGACACAAATTGTCAAATCCTTAAGTGGTTTGTGGGTAAAATATTAAACCGGTGTGTCACCACCTACGGTCAGAGACTCCTGTTGCTGACTTCTCCCCGGTCAGTGTGGGGGCTGAGGGGTACAGGGAAAGGTAAATAATACCTACTTGAAATTTTCTGTCGTGGCCACCGCCATCTTTTCCCTAACCATTTTCTTCAGCTCCTGGCAGGAGCCAACGTCAGCATTCTACTCTCATGCATGCGTGAGAGTACAAGAATGAGGTCTATGAAGGATCCTGCAAGATCTTCATAGAAAGAGCCTTTTTCTACTCAGCTGTTGATGACTGAGGGCTTGACAGGGCTTAACCAAGCTTTGTCAAGTATAGGAAAAAGCAAAGACAAAGTAGTCATTAGTTTGTCTTAGTATACCTTTTGACTGGATTAGAATTTCATTGAGATTACAACTTTTATCTTTATGAAATACTAACTTTGGATGGGGTGTGACAGAGCTGCTTTAAAGACAAGACAAACTAGAAACCACCAACAAAACAAGGCAAAACCATTGCAAAATGCATTTAAAAATAATACACCAAGAAAAGACAAGTGAATCAGATAATAGATAATAGCAGAAGAAGGGGGACCACAACGGGAAAAAATATTAAATGTCAAAATTTTGTAGACATGGAAATCGTGTTAAATGAATATTGGAGTGATGGAAAAATAAAAAATGTTCATGAATCCTTAATCCTTCATAAATAAATGAGTTTTCCAATTCTAATCCCTTACAGGTAATCTAGGGAACTCATGGAATTGGGTCATGAGACATATATACTCCTTAAATTGGTACCATATTTTATTATAAGCAGAAAGTATTCCTATCAGGTCAGCGGTTCACTTCTCCATGTCATGAATGAACAGATTTTTCTTAATAACATACTTCAGTCAGGAGTCTGATCCTTATATTAACAGACCTGTAGCTGTGCACATTTTCTCTGGCAAAGTCTAGACACCAGTTGTGTTCGCTGGGTTGTGTTTAGTGCAGCATGTATAAGAGACATTTTTGGAATAATCTAATAATAATATTTGTTATTATTATCATCATCATTATGTGTAGCCTCTTCTTTTGTATTCCCACCAATAATGAAAGTATGCTTACTTAAGGCCTCACCCTCTATAACATAATGGAGATAGATCTGGATAATAATGAACCAGTCTGACAGAGTACAAGTACCACTTTGCTACACACATCTATTTCCTTTAATAGAAAGATGTCTCTCACGGTCTCTTCAGTCAATACCTTGCCCAGGTCTCTGTCTCCCAAAGCCTGGAAATCTATTTTGCCATCTAAACATGGACTCTGCAGCATTTTATAAATACATAGAAATCTTACTAACATTCTGAAACACATCTCTTATAAAGAGGTTAGAGTGGCGTCTTCACCAAATGTCACAAATCTGTCTCAGAAACCAACAGTAGTAAAGTTTGTCAATTCGCCTGAAGCATCCCAAACTTGTTCTATATATATTGTGATAAAGTGAAGGCAGATAGGCCTTTTAACCCCAGGGGAAGTACGTGTAGTTTGTGTATTGCACAACACAAAGCTTTGTTTAGTTATGGGCCCCTGGGGTGGAGCATTTGGAGAGAAGGGTGGGCCAGTGCTCCACTCCACAGTTTAGTGGTTTTCTGGGGAGACACAGATCCAGGCCAGGGTTTTTTGGACCGTCTCCAACCCACTGCTCAGCTGCAGTTAATGAGCTGTTGCAGTGGGAATAAACCCCTACCTGCTAGGCAGGTAAAAGGGGGGAATTGCTGGCTTCCTCCCAGGAAGCAGGTAGGAGAGAGGCTGTTCTCTCCAGATACAGAGTCAAGGAGACTAGGCACTGGGAGTGCAGAAAGAAGCAGTCAAGGCTGGCTTGGAGCACTGGGAGTGCAGGAGGAAGCAGTCAAGGCTGGCTTGGAGCACTGGGAGTGCAGAAGGGAAAGCAGTCAGGGCAAGGCTGGCCTGGAGCACTGGGAGTGCAGAAAGGAAAGCAGTCAGGGCAAGGCTGGCTTGGAGCACTGGGAGTGGAGAAAGGAAAGCAACAGGCTAGCTAGCAGAGTGTTGCTATCTAATAAGGTTGGTGCAATATGTTTGTTAGTTTAACCCTGATAGAGAGGGATATTCAAAGTGAGTCAGTGCTCAGACGAGCTAGGTTTTTGTTTAAAGGGAAACCTGTTATATTTATGTTTTCATTTGCTGCTGCCTCATTTGTAAACTTACAAATAAAGTGCCTGGAATGAAGTTGCATTAAAAGACTGTGCATGTTTTTGCCCTAGAGGACCGTGCTACCTGCTGACAAGGATCACTATATATATATATATATCTATATCAATTGTTGGCCTTTGCCCACTTTGATCAGTATCTCTGACCATCATTAGAAAATGTGTAAATTAGACTGAAGCAGAGTTGACAGGTTTACATTCTTTTATGTTCACCAATTGGGCATGCCTTGCCCATGAGTTAACAAGCGGTTTCAATATGAAGTGCAAAGAAGGGTGACGGAGGGCAACCTTGTCTTGGTCTGTTTTTAATTGGTATAGCTGAAGACCTTACTTCCATTGCAAAAACATTTTGTTTGATATCTATTTAGACTTTTTAAACCTGAAAAAACCTTGAAGGGACACCAAATCGCTCAAGAACCTCCCACATAATCTCTGTTAAAGGTTTTAAATTTTTTAGAAGCTTACAATGTGTGTTGTGTTTAACAGAGCTTCACAGTGATAAAACTTGGAGTAAGGTTTTGTGAAAAGAGCAGTGCCAATTCCTAAAATTTGTTAACTTTATTTTTACTTTGCATTATGTCTATAGAAGAGGAAATTACAAAGAATCATCAAATAAAAGCCTAGGTGAAGGAGACCTACAGATTTGATAAGCCAGGCCAAGTCAAGCAAACCAAGAGTAGGAAGGTTCTGAAAACGCCATTAGGGTGATGTGCATCAGCATTAGGGATTTATATAGCTACTAACCCCTGTAGATTGGTTTGCGTCCTTTTTATGCACCCAGAACATAGGAATAACGCCGGCATGACTTAATCAGAATGATGCACAGCTACCTTTAAATCACTGACACAGTGTGCGGAACAGTAGGGAACAAACCAAGGATGGTGCAAAATAACAAGATCCTCAAATCTACACAGACTTGCCATATCTGGGACTATTTGAAGGCTCAGTGTCTAGCACTTCACAAAGCAGGGCCTGTCTTTGAATACTCTGTAAACTAGTCCAAGAATTTCTGGAATTATCATGCAAAGCAGCCAAGTTCAATTGACCTGACCGTGAATGTTATATAAGTCAACCCAAAATAACCGAGGATACTGCAAACCAGCTAGCATGCTGTGTCTGAGTATGCTACGCAAGTCATTTCAGAAAAATCAGCCTTTCTAAGCATAGTAATAAAATCCAGGTAATCTACTCCGTGGAGACGTATGTGAAGCTCCTTTTCATTGCTGCTCAGTAGTGCATTCATGCCTCCTAAATGTCGTTTATTTGTGCGCAGTACTGTACACATTACACACACACACACTATCTGTGTCAAGGAAAGAAACACTGTGTGGAATAGAGAACTCAAAGCAATAACACAAACATCTGGATGTCGTAAATCCTTTGGCTCTTTGTTGCATTTTGCATTCAAGGAGGAAAACATTCTAAAATGAGTTATAAAGGTCTGTGTGTTTCATGAATGCTTAACTATAACTGACGAATGTGGCATACCCTGAAATTTACCTATATTCCAACTTCAGGGCATATTAACTCCACGCAAGGAGCAGAGAAACAAAGGATTGAAGATTTTGCCTTTAAAAACAAGCTACTGTTTTTACTAATGAACATATTATCTAAATGAAGTACTGCCAAATTTCAGTGTTTTAAACTCTCAAGAAGTTGAGTCAAAGCAATACGTTTAACGTCTTATAAATTACTAGACTACTGCAGTTCCGTCATTCTTAAGGATTTTAGGAAGATGGAATCTTTTTGAAAAAAACTCATATAGGTGCATTGAGAAGATGTGAATGAGACAATGAAGTGACTACTTTTTTTGGCTAAATGTGAGAAATGGTGGAGTTTCACTGTCACATGTTGCCATCACCCATTATATAAGCCTCACGATGGCTGATGAGGACAGGCATCTTCACAGTAATGCTTACCATATGCCTATAGCATCTCAATGCATGAGAGTACATTAGTGATGGTGACTCTTGGTGACTAAACCACAAGTTGAAGACCTGGATACGTAGAAGAACATTGCACCACAGAGAAGATGCTCACAAAACTATTTCAAGCTTTAACCTGTTCCACAGCTTGGCCTCCAAGCACAGCTGTGCAAGGATCTTTGTATACACAGGTGATGAAGCACCTTGATATCCCCAAAAAATGCATCTTCCCATCTGTATCTCTTAACCCACCGGTTGAATTTCTCACCCCTTTTGTTTTTCTTATCCGCTTTAGTATACCTTGTTCATCACTTACAACCATCCTGTGTGTTTCTTACTTCCCTTCAGCCTCTTTGCATCTCTTACTTCTTCCCTCAATCCTCTGTATCTCTTACAAAGCCACTCATTGTCTCTCTGCCCCCCCTTCCTCTTTGTGGTCTCCTTCCCCTCCTATGTCTGCTCACTTTCCTGAGTAACATGGCCACGTGGACAGCGGTAGATCTTCTGAATCCTTTATCTGATCTGACAAGTGTTTTTGAGCACTTTCTGTCAGACTGGGTAGAAGGTATAGAAAATCTTATACCATGGTCTGCATGGCCATGCTACATGTAGTCACTGGCAAGAGGGAGAGCACAGTGTTGTGTGCTTCCCTTCCATCTGTCTCCTAGATCTTGTGCCTCTTAGGCTGGCCAAAAAAAAATGCAAAGACCTCAAAAATGAGAGTTCCCCTTTAACTCTTTATTTGGGTCTCAAAATTGGATCACCCTTTTATTTTTTTTAGTCCCTGTTGGTAAGAATAGGGAGATTATATTAAACGGGCCACTGACATTGAGAAGAATTAAACTTAGCTTTGCAAAATGTAGTTTACCATATTTGAAAAATAGGTTAATGAGTTAAATTTCAAATTGGAGAATTGGTCACCAAGGACCATTGATGGATATTCTTTGTACCCAGATTTTTGTGAATAACATTTACTATGGCCTTTAAGGGATACTCCAGGCTCCAATATAACTTTAATTCCCAACCTGGCTGTAGACAGTCAGATAAACTACAAATAGGTATTGATATCCTTACTATATCCTTACTGGGTGCCCTCTCCTCTGACATCAGATCACTTGATGTCAATGACTGAGGAAGAACATTTGATAAGGAAGTCTTTTTTCAGTAGTGAAGATGTGGCTAAAGAGGCATGCTTATGGTGCAGTATTCTTACATAGATACACTGTTACATAGGCTGAAAAAAGACATGCATCCATCAAGTTCAGTCTCTTTTACATCTGTTTTTGCTGTTCAAACATCTGTACAGACTCTGATGAAACCACCTCTTCAGGCAGATAATTCCATATGCTTATTGTTCGTACTGTAAAAAAAAAACAAAAACAAAAACTTGCCTTTGCCTTAGACTAAATATAACTAAATATAATTTCTTCCAGTCTAAATGCATGATCTTGTGTCCTATGTATAGTCCTGTCTATGAATAGATTTCCACACATCGGTTTGTATTGACCCTGAATATGTTTGTATAATGCTATCATATCCCCTCTGATGTGCTGTTTTTCTAAGTTAAACAGATTTACATTTGTTAACATTTCTTCATAACTAAAATGTTCCATTCCTTTTATTAATTTTGTAGCCCGCCAATATACTTTTTCTAGTGCCATCGTATCCTTCTTTAGAACAGTTGCCAAAAATTGCACAGCATATTCAAGGTGTGGTTTTACCAGCGATTTATAAAGAGGCGAAATTATATTTTCATCTTGAGAATTAATGCCCCTTTTTATATAGGACAATCCCTTAATGGCCTTAGCGACTGCTGTTTGATGTTGCACATTTTTCCCTAGTTTGTTGTCTATAACAATTCCCAAATCCTTTTTGTGTGTTGTTATCCCCAATTCACTACCATTCAGGATGTAAATTGCTTGTGCATTTTTTACCCCCAAGTGCACAACTTACCATTTATGTACATTTGAGTAGATAAAGTAATATCCTTGTAGCAGAGTCCTAGTCATAGCAGGAACTCTTCTCTGCTGGTTACACCAAAGTAAAGTCAGGAAGAAATAAAAAAAATAAAAAAAATCTAGTTGTCTTTTACATGTTTCCCTGCAGGGCCCATAGTCTGTGGGCAGGACGCTGGCAAGCAGGCTTCTCCAGGAGTTCGTGGCAAACTCGACTAAAAAGGGTAGTTTGCCACAGGAATATTTATTAATTGTTTCCCTTGCGGTTTCGCACTTATGTGGTTGGTGTCAACATTTTAATGGGGCACAGGAGTGGTCCTCGTTCGGGAGACAAATAGAATCTGTTCATATGAAGTCTCCCGAACAGACAAAGAAGAACCACACAAAATAACAGTACGAAAACACATGAAATGTGGAAGTTTTATAACAGTGGGGGTACGGACAGCCAATAAAGGAAAACAAAGGTGTCTAGCAAGCGTCCATTCTGCTTCTATCCTGTATTACTTTACAGCAAAGTAATATCCTGCATTATTGTACAGAATTTTGTGTCATCTGCAAACACTGAAACATGGCTTTCAATGCCTATTTCAAGATCACTTATAAATATGTTAGATAGAAGTTATCCCAGAACATGACCCTGAGGGACACCATTTGCCACTTTTGTCCAGGTTGAAAATTAAATGACAACTCTATCTTTGTTCTAACCATGAAAAAGATTTTTCATCAAGACCAATTTCTTTTTGTCTGAACACGAACATATTCTGTGCAACATCTGCTGCAACACCCTGATCTATACTTCTAACTACATCTTCGTAGAACGCAATTTAGTTAGTTTGACATAACCTATGTTTCATAAAGCCATGCTGATTATATCTAATATAATGTTCTTCCCAATTAATTGTTGAATATTATGCTTTAATAACCCTTCTAATACTTTCTCAGCCATGGAAGTCAAGCTCACAGGTCCATAAATTCCACGTCATGATTTTGAATGTAGGAACCACACCTGCCTTAATTCAATCCTCTAGTGCAATTAGTGAAAGAAAATAATCCGGAAAATATTAAAAGCAGAGGTTCACTTATTTCTACGCTTACCTCATTATATTATTTTATAATGTCCTTTACAATCAATAAATATTTGCTTCTGCAATTTCTGAAGGGGTAATGGCTTTGGGAAATTCAGCCATTGCTAATGTTAGAATCCTTTCACAGAGGAAACATTAAAATCAGCCCAGAAGAGCTGCACCCTATACTTTACTAGAGTTGAAAACCATGAATCCCTTGACGCTACAAAATAGCCACTTTGTCTCAATTTTTCAGAAATTAATCTGGGGATATTAGTCACTAATCCACAGTAAATAGCAGCTGAATTTTGCACCTCTGGGGATGCGTGATGGAAATAAAAATGAAGTAATGCAGTTAATTAGATTGATCAAAAATGCGTGATATTCAATGTATGTAGTTCCCCTCCCTTCAGATCACATGGGGCTTTTCCGAAACATTAGGGATGTTACAGAGACATTCAATTTGTACTTCTTAGTATTTTATATCTATTTACTTATGAATTATTTAGGAGATTAGAATAAGTCATGTAGAGATACATTTTCACAGAAGATTTAAAAAAATGGACTTGACTTTTCTCCAGTTCAGTCTGTCATTTATTAACACTATCTACTGTTTACAAGTTAAAAAAATATCCATATATTAAATTACCAGTCAGAAGATTTGCATAGCTGTCCTTCCCTCAGAGGCTACCTGATTGGTTCTGAAACTTTATTGGGAGAACTTGGAGGTATGAGGAGAAGTGGGCCTAATTCAGGCTTTTGTATCAATTAGTTTTGCAACAGTTCTCCCATTTATATCTTGCTGAGAAAAATGGTGCCTAATTTTTAAACTGAATACTTATGACATAATTAATGCTGCATTAAATAGACACTGCTTTAGCAAAAAAATATTGAAAATAATCCTTAAACAGTATCCTGCACCAAAACACAGACTGATATCGTCAAGGCTAACCTATCTTTAGTATGCAAACCCAAGGAGAGACAGCACAGAAGTCGGTACCGATCCTTAGAGTGTCCAGGCTAGCACTAAGAATATACAAACAGAACAGAGGAGTCGTGAACAGGCCAGGGCCAAGGAGCACAAAATCTAGAGACAGGCCAAAGTCAGGAGTACACAACAAGCCATAAACACAGGGAATGCACTCTCAGATATACAGGCACCACTACACCTCGACTTCCTGTGGAATGAGTTTAAATAGCCCTAGCATCTGACATTACCAGTGTGACACCAAACTTATTGATCTACCATACCAAAATGACGCTGAACTTGTGTCATTACTGACGGTAGGACTGATATGAGGTCGGCATTGTGGTTAAGTCCTTTTGCTTTGCATCAATATTGTTGCAGGACCGGTGTAAGGTTGGGACAAAACTAAGTCTTTTTGTCTCGCATCAATTTTGATGCAGGATCAGAGTACAATGCTACATTGGGCATTAGAATGATGCCGGAAGCAGGCAGAAATCTTGACACTTGGTGACACTTAGTCTCCTCCTTTATTGTCTACCTCAAACAAGAAGTGGTTTGAGGCAGGTCATCTAATGCCGGATTGTTCTTTCTCTGCTATGGCTAGGGCCCTGCACATTCCACTATATAAATTGTTCGGCTCAAACAGGTACCGTCATTCTTCCACAAAAATTAATGGGAATCACTTGTACATACACTAAACAGGCATCTTGTTGCATTTTTTTTCAGTGTTGTTTCAATTCACTTGACTAAAGAACCACAGCCAAGCTCAATAAGGTTGTGTAGTGCTGCAAATGGTCTTAAATGTAGCTTCTATTGACATATGGGGTAAATGCAGGGCATGCTCAGTACAGTTTAGCTTAGTACATTGGCTTCAATGTTTGGGACATAAGCAGTAATATAGCTTTGTGTTCAATGTTTTGTTCCAACAAAACTAAATATATAGAGATAGTGGAGATGAAAGAGTAAAGATAAAGAATACAAATATTTTTTCCTACTTTTGAGGCCATCTAAAGTAACTTTAAAGCACTGTATTATTTGTCAAGCAAAACATATCTTCATAATTAGAAATGTAATTAGCTTATTGATTAATATTCTCTTTTCCTCCAAATACTGTCTACCTTATAGAGTACATTATGGCTGCATTAACTAAAAGGAACACGCCTAACACTATAACAACTTGAGCGCCCCCATCCACCCTCTGTAAGACGTTAAATTGCTCGAGAACAGTTTGACTTTTTAACCTTGGGTCTACTGGGTGCCATTCTCCATCTTCAGTACTTCCTATGGAGAACCAGAAGCGCTCTATCTGACCTGGGCCTGTCAATGCAGAGCTTAGGTCATTGTCAGAGAGTGATCAGCTGATAGTTTAGGAACTTCTATCTCTCCATAGGAAAATATTAAAATACAGGTGTCTGTTAATAGTCAACGTAAAGATGTAACAAGTGAGGAGTGGTGCCCAGAGGACCCCAGGTAAAAAGTGAAACTGTTGCAGCTTGACTCCTTACAATGGAGTGTACCAATACACTCCTAGTACTAGTTATGATACTTAGAGCATTGCTTTAAAGAACAAGCTTTTTTAATTTCTAATTATTTGTTTGTCATAATAGTGCGACTTTTGGAACTAAAACCCTTTTGACTCTACATCGAAAATAAGTAGATAAACATTTCCATTCTTTGCTTTTCATGTGTTTTAATTTTCTGCAGACAAACTACAAATCACTTTTACGTTTTCTAAATATCATGCTTTGCTTAACTCTTCTGAGCCAAATTCACCATTGATATATAGTAAATCAATCAAAGCTATAGAAATATTTACAAATATTTATGCAAACGCCATGTAATATATGTGCAATGTTAACAATTTTTCCAAACTGATGAGTTTTTTGCCATTGATTAATATCTTCCAGAGGACAGAATTAATCATATACTTTAGGTTTTAACTCTTCGGAGTTTGCTAAAAGGGGAACTGTAACTTTTTCTATAAATTACTGTATTCTGTAAAACCTTTACCCTATATGAAGCATATTAAATTTTTCTGTGATGCTCAGTTTTGTTTTAAAGGTATATGTTTAGCAATGGTGTCACAATCCAGTTGTTTCTCTTCTTCTTCCTGACATAATATGTTTAATAAAAGAAAAGGTCAGAGCTGATAACATTGATTGACAAGGAGCAAAGATGAAGCTCTCAGTTGAAGAATAGAAGACATGTTTGATAAATATAAGGGGTATTTAAGCCTAAATTGGGGTGACAGTTCCGTTTTAGCTAAGCAGTAATTTGTGTTGGGTTTAGAACTTTTAAGACAAAATTTTACAGTTGAGGGGTTTGGAGCTGGTTTGGAGATTTTGCCATTTTAGCTTTTGTACCCTAAATATCTGCAAATCAATTATCTTGTTACTACAGAGATCGGTTTAGTGAATCTTCACATCCCTAATCTTCTAAAGGAACATTACAACCACCATAACTATCACAGTGTGCAGTAATTATTAAGGTGCCTGGGGGGGGCTGTGTTGACCCACATTGCAAGGAATCAAACTGTTTTAAAACTTGGGTTCCACAGGCTACTTCTCACTATCTCCACTGCTCAGAAGTTTCCTTGAGTTCTCCTTAACAAAGTCGTGCATTGCAGAAAGACAATCAGTGTATCGCTCTCCAATGAGAAAAGCTCTGCATTGCCAGGCTTATATAATTAAGCTATAATGGGGAGTAGAAAGAAGTCAAACTGTTTAACTCCTTGCAATAGGGTGGGGTGTGCCCTCAGGCTCCATAATCACAACAGTATTCTTTAGTGATTAAATGGACACTCTACTGCACAAATAATAATTATAATCATCATAACTCCAATGTAAACATGCATGCATTTCATTAGACTTTTTTTTATTGGGATATATCTAAGAACAGCTTGGAAAAGCTGTCAATCTCTTGTCTGACGCCTGTGCAGACCCTTCCCTTCTAACCCCGCCCAGATATTATATGGCTGTCCAATCACAGGCTACTCACAGCACCTGTCTTGTAAAGACTTTAAATTGAGTTGTATTAGGAAAACACCTGGCTTTTGGGTTTTGCTACACTGAGCTAAAGAACCAGGAAGTTACATGATCAAATGTCTGATTGACAACCAGTAGGGGCGTAGCAATGTTAATTTATAAAAGTGCTAATATCTATTGAAATCTGCACTTTGTAAATGAAAAAAGGGGACACGGTCTTCACATATAAAGCTTTAGGAGTCGGGAGTGTTCATTTAAGGTGCTTGGAGTTGCTCTGCAATCAATACATTTACTGGTAATGTTTGGGGAAAAAAAACATGAGGAATTTTGGTCCTCATGGGCTTTGTGAGCCACTGTTTTGATAGTAAAAGTTAAAAATATTAAACTAGAGGTGTCTGTTAACAGTCAGTGTGAAGATGTAACAAGGTGCTTGCCTGATACATAAAAACTCTGGCTTTTTTCAAAAAATTTGGAATCTGTGGTTGTCACACATATATTACATTGAAAGATATCTGTTTTTCCTCCATTTTTTCACATTGCATTCCAAAGAGACATTTTCTCTTTTCCCACCTTTTTCCCCACTCCCTTACATTTCTTGCCTTGTTAGGAATGGTTAAATGAAGAAAACTATAAAACTGGCAATGTTGTGTTGTATGTATGCCACTGCATTTTCCTTGTACAGTTTTGTGATTACATATAAACAATCAAGATCCAGGGAAGTCACTCACCAAACACCAACTTCAAAGCTCACACAATCATTTCAATACTCAGCTCAGATTTAACCTCCACCAATCACCTAAACATCTGTTAGTAACACAGAGAAGTAGTGATCAATCAAGAAGGGAGAAGTGGTAATTTATAAACAATTTTATTAACCATTACTAACTAAAAAAAAAAAAACACTTGAAAAAAACTACACAAACTGTTTCTATTTAAAGGAAACATGTATTTTTTCTGGTGACAGACACTTTACTAAGTTAATTCCAAAAAAGAAAAAAAAAGAGAAAAATACACACTAAAAAAGGGGGGACACTTGCCGCAAGGGGCTCCATGTCTTGATAAAGGCTCAGAGAGATGCCGAAATGTTGTCTACTTCCATGTTTTTAAATAAAAAGACTGCCTTTTAGAAGAAACTTCAGATGTGCCTGGATATTTCATTTATTCCACTTTACTAAGTCAAAGGAACTAACACAGTCTGTAGCTTTTTCATATCTGCCTATTAAAAACTTATTGGACATAATAAATATTTAGTTTTTAAACTTTTTTTTTTTCAAATTATATACAGTTGCAAGAAAAAGTATGTGAACCATTTGGAATGATATGGATTTCTGCACAAATTGGTCATAAAATGTGATCTGATCATCATCTAAGTCACAACAATAGACAATCACAGTCTGCTTAAACTAATAACACACAAAGAATTAAATGTTGCCATGTGTTTATTGAACACACCATGTAAACATTCACAGTGCAGGTGGAAAAAGTATGTGAACCCCTAGACTAATGACTTCTCCAAAAGCTAATTGGAGTGTGATGTCAGCCAACTGGAGTCCAATCAATGAGATGAGATTGGAGGTGTTGGTTACAGCTGCCCTGCCCTATAAAAAACACACACCAGTTCTGGGTTTGCTTTTCACAAGAAGCATTGCCTGATGTGAATGATGCCTCACATAAAAGAGCTCTCAGAAGACCTATAATTAGGAATTGTTGACTTGCATAAAGCTGGAAAGGGTTATAAAAGTATCTCCAAAAGCCTTGCTATTCATCAGTCCACGGTAACACAAATTGTCTATAAAAGGAGAAAGTTCAGTACTGCTGCTACTCTCCCTAGGAGTGGCCGTCCTGTAAAGATGACTGCAAGAGCACAGCGCAGACTGCTCAATGAGGTGAAGAAGAATCCTAGAGTGTCAGCTAAAGACTTACAAAAGTCACTGGCAAATGCTAACATCCCTGTTAGCGAATCTACAATACGTAAAACACTAAACAAGAATGGATTTCATGGGAGGATACCACAGAGGAAGCCACTGCTGTCCAAACAAAACATTGCTGCACGTTTACAGTTTGCACAAGAGCACCTGGATGTTCCACAGCAGTACTGGCAAAATATTCTGTGGACAGATGAAACCAAAGTTGAGTTGTTTGGAAGAAACAAGTAACACTATGTGTGGCGAAAAAAAAAGGCACAGCACACCAAAAACATCAAAACCTCATCCCAACTGTGAAGTATGGTGGTGGGGGCATCATGGTTTGGGGCTGCTTTGCTGCGTCAGGGCCTGGACAGATTGCTATCATCAAAGGAAAAATGAATTCCCAAGTTTATCAAGACATTTTGCAGGAGAACTTAAGGCCATCTGTCTACCAGCTGAAGCTCAACAGAAGATGGGTGTTGCAACAGGACAATGACCCAAAGCATAGAAGTAAATCAACAACAGAATGGCTTAAACAGAAGAAAATACGCCTTCTGAAGTGGCCCAGTCAGAGTCCTGACCTCAACCCGATTGAGATGCTGTGGCATGACCTCAAGAAAGCGATTCACACCAGACATCCCAAGAATATTGCTGAACTGAAACAGTTCTATAAAGAGGAATGGTCAAGAATTACTCCTGACCGTTGTGCATGTCTTATCTGCAACTACAGGAAACATTTGGTTGAAGTTATTGCTGCCAAAGGAGGTTCAACCAGTTATTAAATCCAAGGGTTCACATACTTTTTCCACCTGCACTGTTAATGTTTACATGGTGTGTTCAATAAAAACATGGCAACATTTCATTCTTTGTGAGTTATTAGTTTAAGCAGACTGTGATTGTCTATTGTTGTGACTTAGATGATGATCAGATCACATTTCATGACCAATTTGTGCAGAAATCCATATCATTCCAAAGGGTTCACATACTTTTTCTTGCAACTGTAAGTGCATTTTTCCTTATATTTTTCTTTCTTTCCCACAAAAAAAAGCACTTTATTTTTTTCCTGAAATATCCATGGAGCTTGTACATTCCATTCCATTCCATTAAACAAGCCTCCTTAAATAGTCTTTGTATGTCTACAGTATTTGATAGCTGTGGTATGTGCTAATGGATAATTACTTTGGAAGATGCACTTTTTAGATATCTCCCTGAATACCTGCATCCTATCTGAACTGAAGCACAAATGATTGAAAATAACATGGCACAACTTAACAAATTAATGTTTTTTTAAGCTTTAAACAGAGCATGTACTGTTCAGTGGTTACATGGACCTTATTTCAAATACAGCTCAAGATTTTTAAAGAAAACTTGCATATTGTAACATAAAATTTTACGTGCTTGCCTTGAAATAGACAGGATAAATTTGGCACAAAGCCTGGGCACGTGTTATGTTAGTGTGAGAGAAGCCAGCAAGTAGCTTTCCAGCTGTTGTGGAATTGTAGTTCCTCAATCTCAGCCAGCATTGGACTGGAGTGGTGTCTACGTACATTGTTGGAAACTGGGGCATTGCTGGGTTGTGGGTGGCAAAAGGACCTGGATCCCCAATAGAGGGCCTGAAAAGCCGCAGGACTAATTTTACACCATTTCTTTGCTAGCCACAAGTCCCTGTAATACTGAGAAAGAAATAAGACATTTGTATAATTTGAGATGGTGCCACTTTCAATGCACCATATTTAGAATCTATCACACAGCATAGTGTGGGGCTATTGCTGGACAAGCAATGTTTTAATGCAGTGGAGGCAAGAGTTAGCACAGCATGGTTTGGGGTTCATACAGCATGTGTAAAGAGTGAAGTTCATGTAATACTCTGAGTACAGGCAAAGGTAACTTGATAAATGTTATTTAAACATTCCTCCTGTCAAGATCTTACCTGGAGATGGGAGTCCGAAGTGGTAAGTTAAGGCACACCCTTGCAGTTTAACACAAACCGAGGAGACTCTAGGAAGAAATCTCCAAGATTGTGAAACAATGCACTGGGGCTTTGCAGGAAAAGTACTCCTGGATACGCAGAACAGACAAGGGAAATCCAATAGAGTAGGCAGGTACAGTTCCAATGATCAGGGCAGGTGGAAATGAGGCAAATACGATAAACAGTTCCGAAGGTCAAAGCAGGAGTCAGATGAACGAAGCAGTTTCTAAGACAGGAACAAAACGATCTGACAAGCAGGAAGTGGCAAGGCAGTGCTTATAACGGTAGCTAATTGGCTACTTAACCAGGAACCACGAGCAGGTGTGAAGCAGTCCAGACTTATATGAACCCGAGAAGTGGCGATTAGGTAAGTTCATTGACTGGCATGTAAAAGACCCAGGTTCAATCCCAGCCAGGCCTTGAAATGTGATGTCCACCTCTGGCAGTCTGCTTGGCACGGTGTGACCTGTGACACTTCCCAACAGTCCTGCTTTCGGTGGGACAGTCCTGATTTTGGGGTCCTGTCCCAATTTAGTTCTCTGCTGAAGTGCTCTCTGCAGTGTACTGATGCACGGTGCAAGCATGATTAATGATGTTCTCATGACACCAGAGATTGCAGGCTAAGAAGCCTCTCCGTAGGGCAAGCGTTCCCCCCACTGGCCCATTCTACCCTAAGGCCCCCTCACCCCATTCTGATTCTTGTTAGGTATGTTGTAAAGAACACATTAGAATGTAGGATTGGACTGGCTTTAAATCCACATATGTGGGAGGCTGGCCATCAGGCAAACCAGGCAAATGCCTAGTAGGACTTGATGGCCAAGGCGACAGGGGAGATCAAAGAGAGGTACCTGCTTCTCTGAGAGCCCTTGTTTTATTTCTTATGTGAGCTCCAAAGCTTAGGGCTCTCAACAAAAAGTTCATAGAGTTCTTCTTCATGTGATCGTGGGGTTACCTACCTCTGCGTGCTTCTGCACTTCCTCCAGCATTATCTGCTTGCATATTGCCATTGACCTATCAGCTGAACTAAGGAAAACACTGTCAACAAGTGGTCTCATTCCTTCATCAGGGTATTGCAAAATATCCTCTTCACCCACAGCAATCAACTTCAGTCCAACCACTATCCCTCTCTGCACATTCCTCATTCCCTATCACCTACTAACCCACTACAGAACCTATTCCCTCCAAAATCTTACAGAACCTTTGCTCCTCACACATCCTCTATAGCTGCCCCACACTACAGCATTTCCCTCTTCGCACACACACTGCCCTATAATCCCTCACACTCTACATCTTTTGTTTCTCAACCTCACATACTTCAGCCCCAAACCATATTCACATATACTACATCCCAAAGATCCCAATGCACGGACATGACGCACTGTAAACAGCACCATTGACATACACGCATCCCCACAAGCAAAACCCCTCAATATGTGCAATACATCAAGCAGCATCCCCACAAACTCAATATTGCATACAAACACAACATCACAAGCAGCATTCCCTCACACACAATCCATAAGCAGCCTCCACACAAGCAACCCCAAACAGCTCCACAGGCAGCACACAGACAACACCACAGGCAGCACACACAAAACATTATTTATCAGCCCTGTCCTTTTAGTGAGACACCAGAAACAAGTCCCCAGCACCTGCAGACCAAGTGTGTCAATTTGCTTAACGAAAGCACTTCAGCAGAGCTCTGCACACAGTTTGTTCTGGAAGAGCATTGAATTGATTATATCTCTGATAATTCAATTATTGGTTTGTGGCATTGATAGCATGCAGGCTAAATGAACACATTAATCAAGAATATTGCTCAAGAAAATTAAATAATACAGAAAGTGGATGGTTGATCTAGAATAAGATGTGAAGGGTTTGCTGGTGTGTTTTAAATCACAGTGGGAGAACATATGGCATACGATCTTAAAAGGTTTCAAGCATTTAAAGCTATAAAACTGATGTGGAGTTTCATGTTAAATTCATTGTTCAGTGTTTAATTCATTAAGAGCTCATTTCCGTGCTTGTCGGTGATCACTAAAATGTTGTTAACAATTACTGGCAGTTTCCAACGGTACAAAACAAAATGCTCAACACGTGGTAATTGGCAGCTGCTGAATGTTTTCCATAGAGATTAATATTTAGGGCAGCCCTTAAAACTCCTGGCACCCAATTTGCTAATCCCATTTCTACCTCCACTCTGCAGATACGTACCTACACACCTGCTCCCAAATACTCACAGACACAGTGAAACGCACTTACAGACACAGTGAAACGCACTCACAGACACAAATTGTCACGTATTCATCCGCTTATAAAAATGTGGTTAATGACATTTACTGTCCACACAGGAAAAGTTGTGCCGAGCAGCAACCTAATCCCCAGAAGGGTTAATGCTGAGCAGCAATTATGCAAATGAAACCTGGTAACTGACTTTGGGGTCAAAGGCCGGTTACAGCCTATCAGATCTAGAGGAGGGGTATATAAGCCCAGTTCTCATCCTGCTCAGTGCCCTGTCGTGGTTTCCTTTGTGGCTGTCCGAGAGCGCGTTCCTGCTCATAGTTTTCTACCTGGTTTTTGACTTTGGCTTTGTTTATTGACTTCTCTATATTCTGGTATTCTGACTCCTGGCTTTCCTCATCGCTGCGTCCCTTTCTGTGTTCCCTGACCTCGGCTAGTATTTTTGACTATTTATGTACGTTAAATCCGGCCATACGTTACTTATTTGTCATCCGTGCTATACAGTTCTACGTGCTGGATCAAACAGTAATCCTGACACAAATATGCATTCCAGTACCCTGTTTTATATACACAGACAGGTATAAACTGCCAGGAAGACAGACATATAAGGATACTCACTACCAAACACATCAAAACGCACTCTCAGGTGCACGCCTGGATACACAATACCAAGCACACACACAGATAATGATACACACATCTCACTAAACCTGTTAATTCACAAAGATGTAAAGAGCAAAAGACAACTTTAGCTGCAAACTAATACCCTACATTGAAAATTATATATTTATTGTGTTTAATACATTTAAGACCTAATGCATATTTGTAAACACGTTATATGTAGCTTTCAATAAATAACTGACATTTGGCAGGTCAGGTGTACACACATTCGGAGGAGGAGCACTTGTTAAAGAGCTCACAAGTGAAGTGAGTAAACTTTTTATAGTATTCTGGTGTAGTTTCTTTAGCAACGATTAAGAGAATGCACTACATGACGGTCTGTATCAGTGGAAGCATGCTTGAGTGGAATGCACATCTTGAACAAATTTTTGTAATTTTCTCCGCCAACACTTGCTGGCTGATGAAAATTACAGTGCTTTAAGATCTGTGTTTTTACCATCACTTTTAACTTTTTATTAAGCTTAAGAATAGATTAAGGTTTAACTAAAACTTTAAACAAACTTTTATGATCTCCACTATGAGCAAACTCTATCAATACGTTGCAAAATATTAAACATTTAAAATAAAAAAATAGTTTTTTTCCTGTCTGCGAATGTGAAAGATCATTGTTGCTGTACGTATTAAGATGACATCGCCAAGTAGAATGATGTATTTCATTGGACCAGTCGATAAAAAGGAAAATTACATAAGTCAGAGTAAACCAACACCAGATGTGAAATAGAACAAATGCAAGGAGGGGGCAGTAAGAGCTACAACAGAGAAGAATAAATATTAACCTTTTAATAGCAATCACCAAGATTCTATATGGTAACTTGCCAAATGCTGGTTGCAATTTTTTTAATATCAATTATCTTGAAAAAAAATAGACATAATGCAACAAAGATTTCTATTGTGAAATGTTAGGGAAAAAAATCTACAATTAAATAACAAAAACAAACTTAAAAAGAGGTCAGCTCCAGACTGTTTATCTCAACATAAATATCCAGCCCCTTTATCTCACTAGTGTATCTGACCACGTTTTTATATTACCAGTAATAAACACCCTCTCCATAATATCCTTTACTAGTGAATAGCCCACTACTTTGTATCTCACCACTAGTGAATGTCCAGCTTGGTATAACACCACTAGTGAATATCTAACGTCTATAAATTTCCACTAGTGAATATGCACGATCACTATATGTCTTACGAACCCCATCCCTCTCCAGTCGGCTTGTGACTTCCTCCAGTGGGTGAAAGGGTCAATAAGCACACTAGATAGGCACTAGACAAAATGATAGAAAAAAAGCCCTCTTACCACCACCACCCACAACTCTTCTAGTATGAAAGCTGCCACTACTGAGACAATTTATCTTTAAAACCATACAGAACACAATTTTGCAGATAGGTCTATGAAACCACAGTAATATGATGTCACTTCAGTAACATGATTCTTATATCAGACAAAGGAAAAACTTCATAAAGAAACATTTATAAAGAACAAAAATAGTCACAGTGTATACATATAAAACATTGTTTTACGTACACCAACCAAGAGATAAAAAAAACAAAACAAACAAAAAATATTACCAAATCCTTAATACTCACTAACTTAAATTTTTTTGTCAAAATAGATCTTTGGTAAGGAAAATGTTAATCCACTACAAATTGAATTTGGCTTTCAAAATGGATTAAACAATTCTTAAGGTTTCAACAAGGATTATATCCACTTTTCTGCTACTGGAGAGGGTAGGAATTCCAGTTATATGAGAAACAATTAATGTATTCCAAACCCTGGCTGAAAATGTACCATGATATATACTATATATAAAGCAAAAACAACATCCAAAATCCTTCGAAAACTTTAAGTGAGTGACCCTTCATTGAACTTTCAATACTTGAAGCTTACAACTTATTTGATACGGGTCTGGTAGTAATAAAGATCACTACTTTAATCTATTTGGTTTACAAACAAAGATAAAACATTAAACTTGTGTAGGGCTAAATATTTCAGTTCTTCCTACACTTTAGCAAAATTGTTTTTTTTTAAATATTTTCTTTCCCTCATGCACGCTCTACCAATATCCTTCCCCCACCATTTATACTTTGCAAGATGCCCTTTTTGGAGGCAAATGTTGCTATGATGGCACAATACAGTACCCTCAACCCTATGCCTTACGTGTGCTAAAGATGCATGTGGATTTGCATAATTTGCAGTGGAAGCTGTCACAATGTTAGCATTTGGTTCATTAATGCTAATGGAAATGTTGATGCTGCAAGTGAAGGGGATGTTGATAGTGGTGGTAGTAGTAGTGGTGGTGATAATGTCGACAAGGGGTGAGATACTGGTGCCAGTGGCTGCAAGTGCAGCAGAGACAGATGGACTTGAAGATGGTGGACAAGATGCAGGAGGTTAGTGCATACTAGCTGTGGCAGAAAATTCAGAGTTGCTGAATGTTCTCTCCACATTCTCCTCTAACTCAGCATACTCATCGTTGAATATTGCTACTGGGCTAGAGGTAAAAGTGTTATGTCTGTAGTGCTGGTGAAACCATTACCATCACTGGAATTATCACCTCCACAAAGACATTGAGAACACACATTTGGTACCCTGTTGTAAGTCCTCACTAAAGAGTGGCTCTGATGACCCTCAAAAAGTATAATCTGCTGTGCTTTCCATTAGTTGCTTTTTGGGGGCACCAAGAAGGAAAAACACTTGAACTAGCCATGGAAGAAGTTGCCTCCTGGGTTTTGAATTGGATATAAAGGACCTGCTGCTAATCCAGTTATCCAAAGGCTGAATACTACTAATAGTGGTGGTGCTTTTGATTAATGACCAGCTCTAAACAAGATATTTTGTTTTGTTTTTCCTACCCCCAAAAAGATTTGCTTTCCTCTAAACAGTATACCAAAAAAACTTAACATTTTTATATTGGTAAAATAGTCTTACAATATGATGAATGACAAAATGCCTGCCAAGTGCTAATCTCATATCTCCCACTCAAAGGTTTCTCTAGTGGTTAGTGGTTTTTACCACTCCAACACAGGCTAAGCAAAGGGTAGATCACTGCTGGTCTCTCTCCTTCGGTAGTGTCGATAGTGTCTCCCTTCAAAATGTCTAGTATCCTGCTTGGAAATATAGTTATTTTATTGCTTTTTTTCTTATCTTTTCCATGAGTAACTGTACTTGCTCTATTATCTCTTTACTTGATCTGTGAATAATATCAACATTTACTGGCTGCCCCCTAACCATCAATCATCTTAATTGATGCCCCTTGATTGGACAGGAGATTCAGCACACATAATTGGGCATAATACTTGTCCATCATTGGAAAGTAAACCGAAACAAACAGCCTCTTCCCTATTCCATCCCCATTTTTTTCTGGTACCAGTAATGGCACTTTGAATGACTAATGAAACCAAGAGAGATTCTGGCACGTGGTGATTCAGAAATCAAAACTTATTTTGATTACCCGATTGGGCCAAATTTCAGTTTTGCCCAAAATGAATCTCCGATTCTATAACGCATGCCTTAATTTCTATATCATATGTATATAACAATTTATAAAAATATCTAACTCATTGCTTTTCACACAGTACACCTCATAGGTCTTTGATAAAGTAAGCCATGAGGTCTTACCATACTGTAATCAGATACTTTCTAATGGATAACCATGCCATGCATTCACACAAATCACATTAGTTCCATATCCTTTGACAATGAATCAATGGATCCACAACACATTGACAATATCTTTACAATAAATGAATGTCTACTGGGCATGACAAATTCCACCAGTAAATATGCACATCTCTGCACATATGCTGGTGAATATCAGATAATTCCTTACTCATCTCCTGTAGTGAATGCAATAGCTGTGTTTGAGTCTACGTAATCTCCCAATACATATCCACTGGCAAATATATGATGTATCTATATTTTCACTAATGAATGCCAGACAGCTCTTTATAGGTCAACTAGAATGTCTGACACACAATATAATTTTATACTGAATACCACTAGTAAACGCAATTACTATTCATATATTAAGTAAATTACTGCTTATATTTTTACAATGGCATCTATCAAGGGGTGTGATATAGTAGGCATCAAATGAACAGTTAGTTCTTGAATTTCATCTGTTGGAAACAGGAAAACTGGTCAAGCGAAAAGATCTGACTTTGACAAGGGCCAAATCGTGATGGCTAGATGACTGGGTCAGAGCATCACCAAAACCACAAGTATTGTGGGGTGTTCCCAACATGTAGTGGCTAATACCTACCAAAAGCGGTGCAAGGATGGACAACCCGTGAACTAGTGTCAGGGTCAAGAGAGCCTAAGTCTCATTGAAGCACATGAGCTAGGCTAGTGGAGGCTAGCCTGTTTGGATCAAATAGAAGAGCTACTGTAGGCCAAATTGCTTAAAAAAAACCAAAAAACTTAATGCTGGCCATGATAGAAAGGTATCAGAACACACAGAGCATCACAGTTTTTTGCGTAGCACCAGACTAGTCAAAGTTCCCAGGGTGATCTCTGCACACCCCTGAAAGCACCTTCAATGGGGATGTAAGCACCAGATCTGGATCATAGAGCAGTGGAAGTAGGTTGTCTGGTCTGATGAATCATGTTTCATTTTAGATCAGGTGGATTACTGGGTGCCTGTGCATAGTTAACCTGGGAAGAGATGGCAGTGTGCTGCAATGTGGGAAGAAGACAAGTCAGCAGAGGCAGTGTTATGCTCTGGGCAATGTTCTGATAGGAAACCTTGGGTCTTAGATGTGGATGACACTTGCCATCTACCTAGAGATTGTTGCTGACTATGTACACCCTTTCATGGCAATGGTGTTCCCTGATTGCAGTGGTCTCTTTCAGCTCAATAATGCATCATACTACACTGCAAAACTTCAGTAATGCTTTGAGGATCATGACAAAGAGCTCTAGGTGTTGTCTAAGCTTCCAAATTCCTCAGTCTGATTAAGCATCTGTTGGATGTGCTAGAACAAATCCGATCTATGGTGGCCCTATCTCACATTACATGCAGTACTTAAAGAATCTGCTGCTAATGATTAGTGCCAGATAACAAAAGACATGTTTGGAGGTTTTGTGGAATCCATGTCTCAACACATCAGAGCTTTTTTGGCAGTATCAGGGGGACCTATACAATAGTATGCAGGTAGTTTAAATGTTGTGGCTGATCAGTGTATAGCTCCACTGGTGACTATTCAATCTCTATCTAGATCTTAATTAGTAAATGTCAAATAGATCTGTATATCTACACTAGTCAACATTGATTGAGTGGAATCTTTTTTTTTTTAGTAGCACAAATAACTAGAATATTTATTTTAATGTTTCTCATTCATCAGGGTCATTTTGGTTGGGTTTATAATGCATTATAATGCAAAGTATTGCCCCTATGTTTTGACTTCCAGAGGAATCGTTATCAATGTGCTAAATCTAAAGGACCTTTATTTAAATAATTATTAGCAATCAAAACAAAATAAAAAAATACCATCATTTATCCACACTAGAAAATCCTGAAACTATAATGGCTGTTGCCCCATAAAAATACATTTTAGGGCAACGTGCTAGTGTTAGACCGCAGCTTTCTTAAATGCAGGATAATTAGAGAACTGCACATGCCCAAAAGAATGAATATTGCATTCAAGCTGTTTATGCATTCATGTGTCAAAGCAATTTGTTTTATAACAAGATCTTTTAAACAGTTCCTCAGAGTTTATAATGTTTTATCAATTCCTTTACACTAAAAACTTATTTTGCACGATGCCTTTGACATTTTGCCCCTTTTTTCCCCCCATAGTTGTTCAGGTTTTTATGTAACTGGAGCATTAATCAGTCAGTAATGCCTCATAAAACTCTATAATAAACATGAAACTTGCATCAACCTGAGGGGTATAACGGGTTCTATAAAACTCAAGTTCATATCTACGTTCTCTTTCCAAAGCAGCACAAAAACAGTCCCAGGGGGAAAAAAAGCAATAAAATAATCTAGATGTATACTGAAACATTACCTACACCCACCCATCACCCAACTTTAGCCTAATGAAGCATTTTTGGTGTATAGAACATGCCCCTGCATCCTCACTGCTCAATCCTCTGCCATTTAGGAGTTAAATCCCTTTGTTTATGAACCCTAGTCACACCTCCCGGCATGTGACTTGCACAGCCTTCCATAAACACTTCCTGTAAAGAGAGCCCTATTTAGGCTCTCTTTATTACAAGTTCTGTTTAATTAAGATTTTCTTATCCCCTGCTATGTTAATAGCTTGCTAGACCCTGCAAGAGCCTCCTGTATGTGATTAAAGTTCAATTTAGAGATTATTTAAGGTAAATTACATCTGTTTGAAAGTGAAACCAGTTTTTTTTTTTCATGCAGGCTCTGTCAATCATAGCCAGGGGAGGTGTGGCTAGGGCTGCATAAACAGAAACAAAGGGATTTAACTCCTAAATGACAGTGAATTGAGCAGTGAAATTGCAGGGGAATGATCTATACACTAAAACTGCTTTATTTAGCTAAAGTAATTTAGGTGACTATAGTGTTCCTTTAAGAATTGCTCTGTTGACTTTAGGAAGAGTGAGTGATTTATTATCAACCTCAAAAATATACAATTTAGAAATGCAGGAAGTCAGTATACATCCATTCCTGAATTCCACAAATTCTTTGGGTAATTCCTAACATGAATCATAAGTTTACAACAGTCTGTAAACATGATTAATCTCCTCTTGCTCTGTGTATCTGACATTTAAAATTAAAAGTAAACTTATTAGACAACTGTTAGACCTGCTGGACGGCTCACTGTTGATTTTCGTGCTTATGTGATTGTATGAATTAATGATGGATGCGATAGGTACGTGCCTAGAGCACAGAGCACCAGTTTAGTTTAAGGACTGTAGATGAGCGCTAAGAGATATCCTTTGTTTCTATTGCTTCATTTGTTTTATACATGTATGAATTTGAGAAATCAAAATCCTGTAGAAAATTAAAAATGGGACGGAAAACAAAGTATAATGTTTTCTCCATTATTGCATAATGAGGTTTAAAACATGACATAATAGGTTAGATATGAATTTGGTACTCCCTAAATATTTCTTGTTTTTATTCTAATTTATCCATATTTGTAGATAGATATACAAACACGCGATAGGTGCAATGGCACTCACTTTTAAATGCAGACTTTCGTGTATGGTGCCTGGCCGCTCTAATACAAGCAATATATAATTCCATGAAATCTCCCAAAAATGTTGCATTCACAGGACTTGTTGCTAAATTTTTTTGTTGATATCTGATATAGAGAGGATTATTATTTGTCCTGAAGAACGTTCTGTTTGGGGACTGAAACGTCGACATGGATATTGAAACTTGGATGTTTTAATTTTAATATGAAGGAATAAAGGAATTAAGCAAGACCGTGAGTGCAGATATATCTACAAATACATGCATCGAGCGTTATTACTTTTGGATTTGTCATAATTGCAAGTTGTTTTTTTTGTTTTTGTTTTTTAAATATGAGCTTTGCATATTGAACTCATGAAAAACTCAAAATAGTCCATGTGAGAGTGGAAAGCATATATCTAGTTAAAGAACCGCCCATGAGCTAATTGCTTTTGTCAAGCTGAAAATCGGGAGGTGTTCGCTTTAGAAAAAAAAATATATATATTTTTGTTTATATTTTAGATTTGAACCTTTTACAAGTTTACCAATACCATTCTATAAAAACACAAATGAGTTTTCACCAAAGTAACATCATCCTTCTCTGCATTTAAGAGTCTACAACAAGTTCACCACCCTGCCTGTATAATATATGAGACAAAACGAGCGAACTGCAGACAGACCTTATAGCTATTCTTGACAGACAGACAGACCAGAATATATTCACCATGATACACTTTAACTAACCCCATAATCATTATGATTGATTTATAACGTGCTGACATTTTGCGGACACTCGTGTACAATAGCAAGAAAGATGATGAATGATCCCACAAGCAAATTAAACATCTACATGTTTTTTTGTTTAAAATCTTGTTTCATTTATAATAATTCATTATACCTTTCTACTGGACAGATGGCTTTTGTACCTATGGATCATATGAGAATGTGAGGGATTACAAAAAAAAAAGTTGGAAAGCAGTCTTTCCAGAAAACACTACTTTTAGATCATAGTGACTGTTAGTTTCTATTTGTTTCCAAATGACAAAACATTTAGACAGATGTCATCATTTCCTAAAATGATTCATGTCTGGAACCTTTACTGTTTTTCTCCCAGTTCATTATACATACAGAAAATTTTATGGTATTGTTTCCGGACAATAAGAAATAGTTTTTTTAACCATGTGTAATGATTTTTGGATGTTTGAGGATCTCCTGTCTCTATTTACAGGAATTGGATTACGCCTTTAAACAAGACTAAACAAACAATTACTATACAAGGAGGGTGACATTTGGATGACTCTCAACATTTGTCAAACATTATCAGCAAAGTTGTGCCTTTTTAAGGAATTGCTATATAAAAATAAACTTTGAAGCATGTACTGGCTTGTCTACTAGTAACTTGGTGGCTCGGTTAGCCTCCCTTTTGCATTTGTCCATCTGTTATTGTTCTTTTTTGCATTGGTTAAATAGAGGACTACATGTGTTTTGCATTGTACTATAAAATGTCTCATTCCCTCTATTTTCAAAATGTCCAAAAAGTTAAAAAAAAAAACTTTGGCACTGAGACACCTCTCCACGGATCTGTCTTTAAGGTTTTTTCCCCCAAGCTAAAAGTAGCATCTAAAATCTGTACTTCTAAAAACAGTGCCCTGTGTCCTAGTAGACTTTTAATGTTTGGTGTGGTATCTGTAAGTATGATAACTATCAAGGCTGTACAAATGGAGATGTAAACCCTTTGAAACAAGGTCAACTCCAGTATGTAAAGGACTAGTTAGTTTAATATATGGGACATATCTTGCACACAGTGTGTGTGTGTTTTGGTTATATGTTCCCCCCTCCATTTCAAAGCATGGAATGTGAGAAAGCCCCCTATCAAGAGTGGGCTGCCTGCTTCTGTGTGGTCAGGCACTTACGATTTACTTATACTAAAACACTTTTGTAAGGCCCTGATTTAGTATTTTACCATTTGATGTTGTTTTGCATCAGGATATTTAGTGTGTGACAAAAGCATTTTTCAACAGGGGACTATGAAAAAAATTCTGTGCATTTGAGATTCCAATGTCCACTTACACAGCTACTTAAATTACATGTTTAGCACTCCATTGGACATATTTAAAAAAATAATTTAAAAAAATCACTGTTTAGTACATATATCTCCAGTGAATACATGCATGTATTCATTGGGGGTATATCTTAAAAGAGCTTGTAAAAGCTGCAGATATTATGATCTTCACAGGGAAAAATTCAAATCAGAGATTTCTCATTAAGAAGCCTCCTACTTTGTGATCACATGCACGCACGTCTGGTCTGAGAGAGAGGCAGGCACACTCAAGTAGATTGTGCCAGTCACTTCTGTTAGGGGAGCTAATGAAAGTAGGAAGAAATTCTCCCTGGCTGTTTGACAGCCGGGGGGAGGGAGAGGATGGGGGGGGGAGGTGGTTACCTAGTTAATTTAAAAAGAAATAGAATGGAAATCAGCACTTTTATAAACTGGGGTTAAACTATAATACTTCACACCCATAAAGCACTTAAACAAGCTGAAGTCCTTTTTAGGGTGTGAAGTGGTCCTTTAATAGATTCACTGAACTGAGCACAGCATATTAGAAGTTATGCTGAAAATATAGTGAAAGCCATTTCTTCGTTCCAAAATGGCGATCAGATTTCTCCCTGGACCAGTTTATCTTAAGTACTATGTACTCACTGGACCAGTTTATCTTAAGTAGTATGTACTCACTGGACCAGTTTATCTTAAGCACTAGTATTATCTTTATGCCCTGGTATGCTGAGATGTCAGATACATCTATTAGATGGAACTATTTCCCTACAGAGTTACTTTAAATCTTCAGAAGAACTCTTACCTATGCTGTGGGAAAATCTTATCTTGAGTAATGTTTGTACAGTTCTGTTAATGAATAAGTCAGGGAATAGTTTTTATTTCCCTGTATGTTTGTGTATATATTCCACAAGTACAAGAATTTTTCTTTATTTTATATCTTTCATTATTAAATACCACTTTACTATGAGATTTATACTAAATAACATGGCAAAATATTGATAGATCACAATTACAGAAACACAATACACTATATTAAGTAGACAATTGTGGCATGATATATTTTTATAAAAGATTAATTCTAGCAATGATATGGTTGATCAGTATAAATTGCATATAAAAAGAAAGCGAGTGCAGACTACAGAGGCTTCTGTGAGTGAAGTAGATAATATGCATTTATTGTGCTATTTACAAGATAAAAGAAGACTTGAGGCCTTACAGTTTTGCAATAAAGTGATAAGCTTCAGTTCTGGTTTATATGTTTTATGCAATACGCTTGGCTGCAATACACAATTGAATAGTAAAATAAGTCATATTATATAAGGACGTAAAATGTTATACAATTATTCTAGCCAAGAATCCTGGAAGATTAAAAACAGTCTGGTTATTACAATTATTATAAATCTCTTTAGTTTGGAAAAAAATGGCACATTATAGGGGATAAGATAGCTTTATACATATAATTTCGGGAGTCAATGTCTGGAAATCTAGTCACAAATAGAATTATATATAGAATAAGAGTTAGACTGGAAGAAAGGAGATTTTGTATAAGGCAAAGGAAAGGTTCATTTTTTTTACAGTAATAATAAGGATCTGGAATTCTCTGGTGGAATTCTGAGGTGGTTTTATCAGAGTCTATACAGATGTATAAACAGCAATTGGATAAATACTTGCAAAAGTATAAAATATAGGGATATAAATTTTAATTAATGGGGTAATAGCTTCTTGATCCAAGCAGATATTGGACTGCCACTCTGGGGTCAAGTAGGATTTTTTCCCCTAGTTTGTTGCACAATTGGAAGTGCTTCAGACTGGGTTTTTTGCCTTCTTTTGGATTAACAGCAAAAATCAAATGTGAGAAAGGCTAAAATAGATGGATGCATGCCTCTTTTCAGCTATGTAACTATTCTAAGCTCGCTAAATACTTGTGGATGCATGTCATCCGACTCTGGCTTTTTTTTTTATATCTTTTAATTATCTTTAAAAAAATTTAAAAAAAAACTGTCAGTGCTTAAAGTGTTGATCTTAAATTATCAGAGTGATCAAATAACTTCACAAACCCCTTGATACTACATTTACGATTATCATTACAATTCAGAGAATATAGTAAAGCCCACAGTCTAACAGTTTATTACTACTTAAGCATACAATGTAAAATATGAAAGTAATTCCTGCACATTTCAAATAGGTTATTCCACTTCACTATGGGAATAATCTACAAAAAAACAGTATGTAGCGTGATACTGACAATGTATTGATGAAAAAAGGTGCAATTAAAATCCTTACAAGGTAAAATTGGGGGATTCTAAGACTCACCAACATCACCCAGTGCAACAGAAGTTGGTTACTGCTTTCACCAGTCCTCCTTCTCCTTAGCACAATGTGCATCAGAAATCATCCAGGGGAAGGTGACCTTATCACGGGAAAACACCAAGATTCTGGACCACAGACCTTTAAATCTGTGTGATAGGCTATTAGCAAACTGCTCTCAAATCTACTTGTTTCACCCAAGCTGGTGGGCACTATCAAGAGAGAGCACAGACAGTATCATCCAAGAGTATATAAATGTCCGGTGTTCCCAGTTCTTAAAGGCATATTTCTCACTTCAATAAATCTAGTAGGGCATCCCATTGTACAGCGCTATGGAATCTGATGGCACTATATAAATAAAATAATAGTTAAATAAGCAGCACTTTCTGAACATACAAAAATAAGACATCTACATTAAAACATTATATTAAACTATTTCTTGCAAATTATTCTAAAGGAAATCAAGACAAAAAAATAAATACAAAACCACCAAACACAGACAATTAGAGATTCTTAACAGAATGCATATCCAAATTTGTGAGACACATAAATCATTCAATTCACATGAATAAAATATCTTCCTACAATTAGTAGAGTGAGGAATTCTTGTCACTATAATAACAATTTAAAAAAAAAAAAAATTCATGTAACTAAAATTCTTACCTTAGCATTAAATTGGTAATACAAAACAATATAACCATAAAATACCTCCAACAAATATTTTAATATATTCATATATTTATACATACACCTCAAAAAGGAAATTAGGATTAAAAAGTTTTACCATAAATGTGTGATAAAATATAGATAAAATGTATTCTATATCTATGTGCTATTTTAAAACGTCAACTCATGCCTTCAAATTAATTCAGAATCATTGCCAATAGTAATTTATTTCGACATTAACCTCCTGGGAACCAAGGAAACAAACTGTCTTCCAATTTCTTTCCATTTTTTAGGAAAAGGAAGAGGAAGTTCCCAACATGCCAGTCTATCACATGACATATCACTGGAAAGCCTAGAATGACCTCTTTACGATACAGCAGGGATTGATAGAGTAGCTCAAAAGAATAGAAGGAGATGCATGTGAACAAAATGTCCAGTACAGAGGACACACGTTAATGGGTTGGATCTCAGGAGGTTTATTCAATTAAAAAATAAAAACAATAGAAAAAAAAAGACCATAAGAGAAAATTTATTTTGCCAAAAAAGATGCTCATTAGATTTGAGTAAATATGGAATTTATATGTACGGGCACCTCAAAAATAGGATTTGAAAAACCATAAAATATATTTTCCAGTCAGGTTGCCAGTTTCTTATAATATTGATTTTTGATCAGGCAAAAAGAGGGAATTTTCTGGTTTTACCATCAATCCACATGTTTGTATACTTAAATTTATTGTCAGGGGGTTATTACAGTAGCTTACAGGATATTGGAAACCCACAAAGAGAGCGTCAAAAATAGACGTACTATGGCCGGGCATAATGTTTTATAAAGAATGGGGCATGAAACTGTCACTTAACAGAATCAAATTATTTTTTCCCATTGTTAAACTACTATTTAAAGGAACATCCAACAATCAGCCGAATTGAAAATTATCTGAAATTAGGCCGATCAACAGATCATCTGAATTCTATATAGACTTACAGCAGATCATCTGAATTCCATGTGGACATATAACCGAACTTGCAGATGTTCATTTGATTCTTATAACTTGCTTAGCCTCTTTCTGCCTAATCTTATAGACAAAATGATCTATAAGATTAGGCAGAAAGAGGCTAAGCAAGTTATAAGAGCTTCCAAATCACACACAGAAGAGAAAATAGCACAGTCAGTAAAAAAGGGGGATAAAACATTTTTTAGATACATAAATGAGAAAAGAAAAGTAAAACAAGGATTAGTTAGATTAAAAACAAAAGAAGGAAGGTATGTAGAAGAGGATAAAGGTCTAGCTGACTGCTTCAATGAATATTTTTGTTCTGTATTTACAGATGAAAATGAAGGAAAAGGACCTCAGTTGAGAAAAAGGATAAATGAGTCATTTATTACACGTGAGTTTACAGAGGAAGAGGTTCTATTTCAACTGTCAAAAGTAAAGACAAATAAGTCAATGGGACCTGATGGAATACACCCAAAGCTATTAAAAGAGCTTAGTGGTGTACTAGCAAAACCATTAACAGATTTATTTAACCAATGATTGTTAACAGGAGTAGTCCCAGAAGATTGGAAGTTAGCGAATGTTGTGCCCATTCACAAGAAAGGTAATAGGGAGGAGTCGGGCAACTATAGGCCAGTAAGCCTTACTTCAGTAGTGGGGAAAGTGATGGAAACCATGTTAAAGGATAGGATTGTTGAACATCTAAAAACACATGGATTTCAAGATCAGAGACAACATGGGTTTACTTCAGGGAGATCATGCCAAACTAATCTTATTGATTTTTTGATTGGGTAACTAAAATTATAGATCAGGGTGGTGCAGTAGACATTGCTTACCTAGATTTCAGTAAGGCTTTTGACACTGTTGCACATATCAATAAACTGCAATCTTTAAGTTTGGATTCCAATATTGTTGAATGGGTAAGGCAGTGGCTGAGTGACAGGCAACAGAGGGTTGTAGTTAATGGAATATATTCAAGCTTGGACTTGTCACCAGTGGGGTACCTCAGGGATCTGTACTTGGACCCATTCTCTTTAATATTTTTATTAGTGATATTGCAGAAGGTCTTGATGGTAAGGTATGTCTTTTGCTGATGATACTAAGATATGTAACAGGGTTGATGTTCCAGGAGGGATAAGCCAAATGACAAATGATTTAGGTAAACTAGAAAAATGGTCAGAATTGTGGCAGCTGACATTTAATGTGGATAAGTGCAAGATAATGCATCTTGGACGTAAAAACCCAAGGGCAGAGTACAGAATATTTGATAGTGTCCTAACCTCAACATCCGAGGAAAGGGATTTAGGGGTGATTATTTCTGATGACTTAAAGGTAGGCAGACAATGTAATAGAGCAGCAGGAAATGCTAGCAGAATGCTTGGTTGTATAGGGAGAGGTATTAGCAGTAGAAAGAGGGAAGTGCTCATGCCATTGTACAGAACACTGGTGAGACCTCACTTGGAGTATTGTACACAGTACTGGAGACCGTATCTTCAGAAGGATATTGATACCTTAGAGAGGGTTCAGAGAAGGGCTACTAAACTGGTTCATGGATTGCGGGATAAAACTTACCAGGAAAGGTTAAAGGATCTTAACATGTATAGCTTGGAGGAAAGACGAGACAGGGGGGATATGATAGAAACATTTAAATATATAAAGGGAATCAACACAGTAAAGGAGGAGACTATATTTAAAAGAAGAAAAACTACCACAACAAGAGGACATAGTCTTAAATTAGAGGGACAAATGTTTAAAAATAATATCAGGAAGTATTACTTTACTGAGAGGGTAGTGGATGCATGGAATAGCCTTCCAGCTGAAGTGGTAGAGGTTAACACAGTAAAGGAGTTTAAGCATGCATGGGATAGGCATAAGGCTATCCTAACTATAAGATAAGGCTAGGGACTAATGAAAGTATTTAGAAAATTGGGCAGACTAGATGGGCCGAATGGTTCTTATCTGCCGTCACATTCTATGTTTCTATGTTTCTATTTGGGCTTCTGAATGTCAAAAAGACAATTGATGGGAAAAAAGTTGATTGATGGATATAGTACAGATACTAAATGTTAACTTTATTGACAGACCAATGGAGAAATGATCAACAGTGGGGGAAAACCAGTAAATGGTAATATAGATACATACACATACACATTTTATTTATTGTTTTGGGTGACAAAAGTACTCCTTTCCTTTGGTACCTTGTCTTGGGATTAGGTTGTTAAACACAGTCTTTTCAGGCTTCAGAGACCCTTCACATGCTGGATGATGAAAAATCACATGCTCTTTTTATTGTGGCTCCAAAATTCAACTAAATCCTTGCTCTTCTGAGAACTAACTTACAAAATAATAAACTAACTGGGTTGGATGGCTTGTCCATTCCCAACATAAATATCCACCTTACTGTTTTAGGTTCTTTCAGATTTCTCTTTCCACTCACAGGGAGCAAAAACACAACTCTCTTCCTTCTTGGCAGGGGAGTACTTAATAACACCTGCAATTAACAATCTTTTTCAGGTGAGGTAAATCAGAGTTTCGAAACTCTGGAACTGGACTCCTCAACTGCAGTTTCCAAACAACCTCCAAAGTGTGGAGTGGAGCTCTGGTCCACCCTACTCTCCAAGTGCTCCACCCCAGGGCCCAAACATACACTTATATAAAGTGCAATATTCATTTTAAAACAACACATTTCTCTTGGGGTAATCTTACACATTACACATAATCTTCTGCATTACACCTTGCAGAATTTGGGGAGATATATACCATCCATACAGCACAATTCCTTGCTTTTTGTCACAATATATATATAGAGAGAGAGAGTTCTAAATTATATATTTATTTCTGTTTCTTGTAGTTTTCCTTATGTCAGTAAGTTTTTTTACTTGATCTGTAAACCAAATGGCAGAAAATGCATCTATCAGAGTATTGATAATGTAAATAATAATTAGATTATTTTTAGCACCGTTCTAGTTCACTGGAATCATTTCCCCAAATATTTTGCATGGACAATAACCTCTACAATGATAACTATGGGACTACGCAAACTACATTTTGTAAGTTATATGGCCAGACCGAATATGTGCCATGCACAGGTCTACTAAATATAATAATACTGTATATTGTGCAAGGAGTCCATTCGTGCAGTCCCGTCAGTTTTTGTCAAGCTGCTTTTAGGTAGTTTGACACAAAAACCATCTGTATGATTAAGCTGAAATCAAGCTGTTTGTTAAGCCTTTCGGCACCGACTGAGTCCAGCTCCTGTGTCAGAGAGGAACATGTGTCCGTTTGGCAATACCAACTGGGTGTTTAAAGCTGACAAAACACAATATTGAAATTTCACTTTGTTAGTAATGATCCCTACCCAGTATAAAGCAATGAACAGAAGATGATTCACATATTGTATCCATCATGTTAATCTCCATTCGATAATCACATTTTCACTCCATCCTGTGTTATTATATGACGATGGCACCCATGTGTCAGACAGCTCATCACTCCTTTTGAGTTATAACAGAGCACATCGTCCAATGCCTCTGGTAATTATTATGTACCATTTAAAAAAACAAAAACAGAATTTTTAAAACATGTTTTTTTTCTGCTAAAGCTGGAGATCGAGTCATTCTCACTTTTACTGAGTCAGTTTGAAAATCTGCAGATTGCAAAATAATTTAATATGATCTACAAACTGATGACTCCGAATTAGGCAGTTTAACCTAAAATAGGAATGTTTGTGTCATTTCTTTAACAACCATTTATCCTCCTCTACTTGCAAGTCGTGATGTTTTATATCAATGTCAATTAATGTATACACAAAATAAAAAATATTTAGCCACCACAGTTAGTTCATTCTCAATCAGTGATAGATGCTTGAGGGTTTATTTACTAAAAAGTGAATTGCAGTAAATTAGAAAGCAAATTGTAAAATTGAAACAAAAATATCCCAGCTGTGTTTGTAGAGGAGTTGGAGAATTTCCCCAAATTATCCCAAGTGGTATTATCATACATTTTACCGTTTTTTCAAGTGACTAGAATCTGTTTAGTGAATAATCCTCACAGGTCTAAAACTTTGTAATTTCCTTAGTTAAATGTTAGATGCATTGAAGTAATTCTTAAAGAGTTACTCTAACTGAGGGGTGCCCAGAAGAAAGATCCCAAGATGTCTGAAAAACTACAGCTTTCATGATGCTTTGCCATTGTAAAATCATTCTAAAGGCAGTCTAAAGGCATGCAAAGCATCATGGGGGTTGTAGTTCTACAACATCTGGGAATCTACCTTTTGGCACCCCTGCTCTAACCCTTTTGAAGGGGGAGAGATTTTCTGTGTAAAACTTCCTATTGGGGACTATTTAGAAGCCTCCCTTAATTTGCAGTAAAATCTGCAAAATAAAACTTTTACTTACCTGGAATCCAGCACCTGGTGAAACTCTCGGCACTAATCTCATAGAGAAACCTGTGATTGGACCATTTTGCCAGCTCAATGCGCATGCTCGCGCTCCGGGCTAGCGGGATGAGGGAAAGGGTAAGGAGGATTTTTTAAGAAGAAAAAAAAACAATGTGCAACTGAGGGAGCCAGGAGGGAGTGCAATGTGGGAGTGAATAGTAATCTTCCCCTTGAAGGGGATCTGCCTGCAAGGGTAGGATTATCATGCTGACAACACATGCATTTTATGCACAGAATTGACATTGCCAGCCCAGAACAGAGTTCTTGACTGCCAATGTCAGGTGGACTGGGTGAACTGGGTGAACTGGGGGAACAACTAGTCCACAGCATACAGTTAATAGTGTTTCACTGCTCATACCGGCTTCTAACACCACGACCACTTCAGATCACTGAAGTGGTCATGTTGGATGCAGTAGAGAGAAAGAGAGAATATTCATTAAGCAGTGAGATTTAGTAATTACGCTTAATAACCGTATATTTAACAAATATACATTTGTGAGGTGTGAAAAAAAAAAAAAATTAGACATACGTGCTTTTTCACCCTGTAGCTGGGTGTGACATTCTTAAAGGGACACTATAGTCATCTGAACAACTTTAGCTTAATGAAGCAGTTTTGGTGTATAGAACATGCCCCTGCAGCCTCACTGCTCAATCCTCTGCCATTTAGGAGTTAAATACCTTTGTTTATGAACCCTAGTCACACCTCCCTGCATGTGACTTGCACAGCCTTCCATAAACACTTCCTGTAAAGAGAGCCCTATTTAGGCTTTCTCTATTGCAAGTTCTGTTTAATTAAGATTTCCTTATCCCCTGCTAAGTTAATAGCTTGCAAGACCCTGCAAGAGCCTCCTGTATGTGATAAAAGTTCAATTTAGAGATTGAGATACAATTATTTAAGGTAAATTACATCTGTCTGAAAGTGAAACCAGTTTTTCTTTTCATGCAGGCGCTGTCAATCATAGCCAGGGGAGGTGTGGCTATGGCTGCATAAACAGAAACAAAGTGATTTAACTCCTAAATGACAGTGAATTGAGCAGTGAAATTGCAGGGGAATGATCTATACACTAAAACTGCTTTATTTAGCTAAAGTAATTTAGGTCACTATAGTGTTCCTTTAATGTCACTTTTATTATTATTAATATTTATAAAGTGCCAACAAGTTCCGCAGCGTTGTACAATAGGTGGACTAACAGCCATGTATTTGTAACAAGACAAGTTGGACACACAGGAACAGAGGGATTGAGGGCCCTGCTCAATGAGCTTACATGCTAGAGGGAGTGGGGTATAGTGACACAAAAGGTAAGCATAGGGTAGAAAGCTGTTTTATAGTATCTGTTTTTTGCACCAGGCAGTCAGCATACACAAAGCATACAGAGACAAGGAGAAATTAAACAATGTTTCTATTTCTTCTCTTGATTTGTAAAGTTTGCCGTGCTTTGCAATGTTTAAAGGACCACTATAGTGCCAGGAAAACATACTCGTTTTCCTGGCACTATAGTGCCCTGAGGGTGCCCCCACCCTCAGGGACCCCCTCCCGCCCGGCTCTGGAAAGGGGAAAGGGGTTTAAACTTACCTTTTTCCAGCGCTGGGCGGAGAGCTCTCCTCCTTCTCTCCTCCTCTGTTCCGCCCCGTCGGCTGAATGCGCACGCGCGGCAAGAGCTGCGCGCGCATTCAGCCGGTCGCATAGGAAAGCATTTACAATGCTTTCCTATGGACGCTGGCGTGCTCTCACTGTGAAAATCACAGTGAGAAGCACGCAAGCGCCTCTAGTGGCTGCCAATGAGACAGCCACTAGAGGCTTTGGGGGAAGGCTTAACCCATTAATAAACATAGCAGTTTCTCTGAAACTGCTATGTTTATTAAAAAATGGGTTAACCCTAGCTGGACCTGGCACCCAGACCACTTCATTAAGCTGAAGTGGTCTGGGTGCCTAGAGTGGTCCTTTAAACTAGATTTTGATTTTGTTTCTTAAATCTTTAATATAAATTTGAAAGAAAATAGGTTAACCCAAATTTCATGAAAAATAGGTTAATCCAAGTTTCATGAAAAATAGGTTAACCCAAGTTATAGGTGATTTGCGATGTTTTTATTCCTTCGAGTAAATTTTAGAAGAGTGACTGCTTCCCTTTAATGTATAAACTCCTAAATTTCAAACGCTCTATTTAGTAGGAAAAAAGTCTGATGAATGATTTTTGAAAGGTAACGTTCGTGCCAGCTCCTGAGCTAAAAGCAGTGACCTGGAAATTCAGATGTTTTATAAAACTGCAAAAAATGCAGCGTCATGGAAAATGTTGTAATAACGAAAATGTTTAATCATCCTCCCACCCCATGCCTTGCTCACCATCCTTGCAATATCTGTTTACTGTAGCTGATAACGGCAAGTCCAACGACCGCTGTAGCAAATAACCAGTGATGGATGTCTCTGTAAAGAAGATAACTTCTCACCTTCCGGATGAAAAAGACACAAATAAACCACCAGAAACAGGCATAGGAAATCAGAAGTGTTGCACCAGATTTTTTCACTAAGTCAGAGTTGGTAAAATAAACATAGTAAACAAGCAGTAGGTTCTGAATTATAGATGGTGGTTAAAGGAACACTCAACTGGTCAAATACAAAATAAATATAAATCACTGTTTAGTAGAGATAACACAAATGAAAACTTGCATGTCTTTAATTATGCATTTTTTCATTGGGGGTATATCTAAAAACAGTTTGAGAAAACCTGCAGTTCTCTTGTCTGCTTCTTTTGCTATCGCTCCCCTTCTAACCCCGCCCAGACTTTCTGTGGCTGACAATCAGCTCAATAAAAAGTATTTTGCTAAGCAGGTGCTCTGGACAATTGCGGCCTCTTGAGTTTGGCTCCTCTGAGCTAACCAAACCAGGAAGTAACAGGATCAGTTGTCTGCTTGAAAACCAGAGGGGTGTAACAAGGTTAATTTATAAAAGGGTCAATTCCTATTGAAATCTGCACTTTTTGCAAAATAGAAAAAGAGGACAGACTCTTCACACAGAAAGCTTTTCAGCAAGCTAAAGTGCTTTATGGATCTGTAGTATCCATTTAAGTAAGCAATATTTTAAGAGAAATGGAAATACCTGTTTGTATATGTATCTTATCCACAAATAAAGTTTGTTACTTCACCAGATCCCATTTATACACACTAAGGTGCTTCTCAGCCAACTGCTCAGTGTTTTTAAAAAGTAATAATCTAAGCTGGGGTTGTTCTTACACTATGGTGAACTTCAACATAAAAACAAAACAAGGTTATTCACGAAAGTGAGATGTTGGGAATTCAAAATAAATACTAGGGATGTGCATGGGCAAAAAAATTTGGTTGGGAAATTCGGGTAAGTAAAAAAAATGTGGCACTTTGTACATTGGTAAGTATCCCTCTCTTGCCACCACAACCACTTGCACATCTGTATGGCTCCCTAACCCCACCCCTACATCTAGGGTTAGGTTCCCGGACTGCCACATCAACCACTTACACATCTATAGGGCTCCCAGTGCCAGGAATTAGCTTATTGGACTAGATTCCTGTCATCATTCAGGTAATTTTCACTCTCTCTCTTGCTTGGCCACTTTTCAGAAATCCAAAGCACTTCGGAAATTCAGAAGCATCCGAATATCCGAATTGCCGAAACTCGTCTGAATTTACATTCGGAACGAAACGAATTGCACATGTCTAGTAAATACAAAGTGAATTTCACATTGAAGGCAAAGCAGCTGAATTGGAAATTCCCCCAGTTCAGATTCTTAACTTTGAAAATCACTTTTAATTTCGTAACCATGAAATGTTCAGCTTGGGGATCTGTTTCCCATTATCCTTTGATCAATTTGTGTAACTTGATGGAAAGACAAACAGTAAAGAATTGTTGGAGCACAAATATTTATTCATTTATTTAATTCTATTCATCGTACTTTTAATGTGTCATCAAAAAGTTTGGAAACTGTCCACAAAGCACACATATGTAACCAGAACCAATTGAATTTTCATTGGACATCATAAAAATGTAGGTAATGTTGTAAAGCTTCCCAATCTTTGTGGGCATATTGCCTGCATGGACCAAGTAAAGAAACATAACCTTGACAAATACAAATATTAGATTAACAAAAAGTAGAATCTGCTTGCAATCAACAGGATTAGCTCAGCAAACAGCAGCTGCCATAATTTGTTTGAGTAGGATAGAACCTTTTGGTAATAAAGGTTCAGTTCTCGTCGTTGGAAAGATACAGTCTTTTATAAAATCAGAGAGAAACGAAATGGCACTTTCACTACTTGGTTGCTATTTCTACCTGTTTATTAAAATGTGGACACATCTGATGCTAATTTAACCTTATACTGTGAAATATATATATATATATAAATATATAAAGAAAAATAAAAAATTCTTACACTCACGCTATGTTATCCCTTGTGTGCCTGGTGCTTAGCCAGGGCTTGATTGTCCAGATACCCAAAAGAGGTAGCAGCACTCACGGACTTTAAAAGTTCTAGTCTTTATTAATTCATATTAAGAAAAAAAATCACGATCAACGTTTCAGTCCACCAAACAGGACTTTCCTTAGGATCAATACCATTAATAATATTGATCCTGAGGAAAGTCCCGTTTGGTGGACTGAAACGTTGATCGTGATTTTTTTTTTTTAATATGAATTAATAAAGACTAGAACTTTTAAAGTCCGTGAGTGCTGCTACCTCTTTTGGATACCTATATAAATATATATATATATATATATATATACACACACACACAATTATTCCTCACACAAATAGAAGGAACAACGGTAAACATTTAATTAATTCTTATTTAGCATCCTTTAGTTTGTTTTCAGCCTTATAAAATAATGTATTTTTTTTAAGAGAGAAATGAAGACTGCACCATGTCTGGTTGGCACGGTGAGAACTATGACAGTTATGAATGGGAAATGTTAGTGTGCCTTAGAAATAAGTCTCACCATTATACATTTAAAGGATTTTAATGTCACCATTATATTTAGGGATATCTTTTTTAATTCATTGGGTAATAGCTTCATGATGCAAGGAGATATCTGACTGCCATTATGAAGTCAAGAAGGAACTTTTTCCAAATTTGTTGCAAAATTGGAAGCGCTTCGAATTGGGTTTTTTGGATCAACAGTAAAAACAGATGTGAGAAAGGCTGAACTTGATGGACACATGTCTCTGTTCAGCTATGTAACAATTGATTTTAATGGGGTTGTTTTACCAGCAAGGATATTATAACTTAACTATTTTCTCTTTTCACTATTAAACTTCTAAGTGAAATAGTTTTAAGGGATAATATTTTTTTTATAATTCTTTTTAAGTTGGCATAGGACAGACACAGGTACTTTGCCACGACCGTGTAATCAGGTATAGACATAACATGTAACAGCATGACATTATTCAGGCATGGCAGACAATTATCTTGCACATTTTTTGTAAAAAATGTCGGCCTGTTCAGTTATAGCGATTTGTTTTACGCATGGGATATCTACTCCTCGCTTATCAAGCTGTAGCGGTTAAGGGATAATCCCTAGAGTGCTGCCAGTGTTTTATTTTTTATTTTTTGTTTTATTGTGATTTTTGGATATGGCAGCTCACGATTTGCTTTTTTTTATTTTAAAGATACAGGGAGACTTTCGGATTTTTTTTATTGATTTGTGTGTTGTGCTTTCTTCTGATATTTTTATTATGAAACCTTTAATTCTCCACCTCTTCCTTTTTTGTCTCAGCCTCCATTGTCTCTTGCAGGTTGTAAGGTCATAGGCCATTTGGCGGAATTAGAGTACTCCAAATTCTAGATGAGCAGCTAGCAAGCAGGGTTGTCTACTGGGATAGTTTAAGACGAACTGTCAGTTCTCAGTGAGTGCAGCAAGAGAAACGAGTTCCATACCTTAATAAATTACATCTGAATTAAAACATTTCTAGCTGTGAAATCCAAGTTTATATAAGATAATATTCACTAAATGCCTAAAGGTTTGATCATATTCAGTTGTCCACATATGACAGTTTCAATTGGAACAAAATGTTATATGAAACCCATTAAGCTATGTCCAGAAGGCGCATTCTGTTGATTATTTTGTATTTGCAATTTCATTGATGCAAAAATTAGGCTAAGGAGTTGGTTAGTGCAGTACCTAAAAAACGTTATAGAAGGAAAAGAAACCACTGTCATTCCGCCCCTGCACAGTTGACCTAAAGCAGTATACAACACCACATATAGTCAGGAAAGTGAACTCAGCAGCAAAGTGATATTTATGGGTGTACTAGTGCTACCCAAATGTTTAATGGAGGACACAAAAGTACAAATGTTTCAGGCCCACGGCCCTTATCAACGTAGAAAGGGGTATTGCATATGAGCTCACTTTCTTGGTTTGCTATTCCATTAAGTTGCATTCTGTTAGCTTTTAAAGTCAGTCTAATCTCTACAAAGGTTTGTAATCTGGCTATTCACAAACAGTTCAGTTCATGGAAAGCCTCTAGGACAGTGGGACATGAGTGGGCCATGTAGTTAAAGTATATTAAGGGTACCTTTATTCCACCCACTCTAAGAAAAAAAAGTGGCTTGAGGATCTCCCAGTGTGGGTGGAATAAAGTTATCCTTAACATACTTTAACTACATGGCCCACTCATGTCCCACTGTCCTAGAAACTTTCGATGTTGTCCAGTTAATTCCCTTTGTGTACCATTTCATGTCTGAACAGTTGCTCTTATAACTGTGCATTTTGCCTGCCCACGTTCCATGAACTGCCAGGTGGACAGGTGAGAGATCAGGCTGCCCAGGGCACAGCAGGGGATGGATTTGACCATAACAGGGGGAAGTTCTATGCATGAAAGAGGCAGGCCCGCTTCTAAAGAGGGGGGCCAGGCTGACTGATATCCTGTCGTTTAAGAGAGTCCATGGTCCTATTGTGCAGTCTCCACCTGCACGTACCCGACAGATTTCAAAATGTGGGAAAGGTGCATGGGACCCAGTTTTGCAGGGACAGCACTCCAAACTGAGGGACTGCCCCCACAAATTTGGTACTGTTGGCTCCTATGTACATTTTAAGAAAAAATAAATAAACAGAATATTCGATTTAGTTTAGAAGTGTGGAAAACGTCCTGATTTTATGCAAGAAAATATTTGTAAATGCTCATGTTTGCTAGGTGAAATTTAATCCATATTTTTTCATATTTTACAGGACAATGGCTCTGGTGCAAGAAACAACAGAAATCTTTAATCCATTGTTAGAGATCACCACTTATGCCATCACAAATTCCACAAAGAAGCCATTAGATTCGTGCATTACTCCTGAAGGCATAGGCTGGCTAACTGAATACCAACCAGTTTACATGTGGATCATTTTTGTCTTGGGTTTCATAGAAAACTTGCTTGTGATTTGTGTCTACCTGTTGCACAAGAGTCGAAGTACAGTGGCTGAAATCTACCTTGCAAATTTAGCTGCTGCAGACTTGCTTTTCGTCTGTAGTTTACCCATTTGGGCCCTTTACATATCCAACTCATTCACCTGGGTCTTTGGAAGTTTTCTTTGCGTTGTTGTTAATGCCCAGGCACAGATAAACATGTATGCCAGCATTTACTTTTTATTGATGGTCAGCATAGACCGATTCCTAGCACTTGTGAAGACAATGTCATCTGGGCGCATGAGAGGAACTGGTTGCGCGAAGCTTAACTGTTTAATTATTTGGATATTTGCGGTCTTGATGAGCATTCCTAAAGTTGCCTTTCGCGTTGTCACATATGTTGAACAATTCAACACCACCATGTGTCTCACTAATGCGAGTAAGGAATGGCACGTTGCCTCAAATTTCCAGCTAAACATCGTGGGCTTCTTGATACCAATGATAGGGATTGCATATTGCACCTTACAGATTATGAATGTTCTGCGTAACAATTCAATGCAGAAGTTTAAGGAGTTTAATACAGAAAAAAAAGCCACAGTTTTAATCTTCACCGTCCTCTTGCTGTTCATAGTGTGCTGGCTCCCTTTTCATATTTTCACCTTTCTTGATACTCTGGATATCTTAGAGGTTTTTCCCAAGTGTGCTTTATCTAACTTTTTTGAAATTGGCAACCAAATCTCAACGTATATTGCCTACAGTAACAGTTGCATCAACCCACTTCTATATGTCCTGGTTGGGAATCATTTCAGAAAGAAAACGATGGAAGTCTATCGACAGCTTACATCGAGAAGACACAGAGAAAGAAATTTTTCCATCCCCACTGACTTTTCAGCTGACACGATAAGGACTTCAATTTCAATGGGAACCCAAAATCGAATATTTTGATTTGACTTTTCAGCAAGGCTTGCAGCCAGAATGGACTTTATTAACAAATATTGAACATAATATGAATGTAATATATCAAAGTATTGATAAGCTGCAGTTATATATTTCTCCTTTTTATCTTGCTTTTATAGAATAGAAAGTCTGCTTTAAACTATCAAACAATTAGCTCAGGTGTTGTTAAAACATTAAGAATTGTATTTAGACCTTGACCTCTGTAGCCTGAAATTGTTTCTATCGGCCAGCCCATAGAGGCTCCCAAAGTCTCCCAATTTAAATCTTGACAGCCTAATTTTAACGTGCTGTCCCACTATGAGGATTTTTTGGAAAACAAATTGGACAGAAGGGCAAGTACTCCAAATCCATAACTGCCACCCCCATCTAGAAATCAGCCGCATCCTAAATACAACATGCAATGTATGCACTTGCTAACACAATGTATAGCTAAATACCGTGGAAAAATTGTGATTTAAAAAAAAAATAACTTTCCAGTAGGCACAATTCTACATATATTAAAACTTTTACTGTAAATATGTTTTGTCTGCCCTCAAAAACTTAAAGGGACACTATAGTCACTAAAACAACTTTAGCTTAATGAAGCAGTTTTGGTGTATATATCATGCCCCTGCAGTCTCACAGCTCAATTCTCTGCCATTTAGGAGTTAAATTACTTTGTTTATGCAGCCCTAGGCACACCTTTCTGCATGTGACTTACATAACCTTCCTAAACACATCATGTAAAGAGTCATCTAATGTTTACACTTTCTTCATTGCATATTCTGTTTAATTTATTATCTCCTAATCTGCTAATAGCTTTCTAGACCCCGAAAGGAGCTTCCTGTATTTAATTAAAGCTCAATTTACAGAGCAGGAGATACAAATATTTAAAGTAAGTTAACATCTGATTGAAAATTAAACAATTTTGTTTTCATGCAGGCTGTGTCAGTCACAGTCAGGGGAGCTGTGGCTGCATAAACAAAAACAAAAGTGATTTAACTCCTAAATGGCAGAGAATTGAGCAGTGAGACATCAAAGGCATGATCTACACAACCAAACTGCTTCATTAAAGGACCACTATAGTGCCAGGAAAACACTAGGGGAGGAAGGGGTTAAACTTACCTCTTTCTCCAGCGCTGGACGGGGGACTCTCCTCCTCCTCTCCTCCTCCATAGCGACGTCATCGGCTGAATGCGCATGTGCGCCAGTCCATAGAAAATCACAGTGAGAAGCGCGGAAGCACCTCTAGCGGCTGTCAATGAGACAGCCACTAGAGGCTGGATTAACCCTATTATAAACATAGCAGTTTCTCTTATAGAAAAAAGGGTTAATCCTAGCTGGACCTGGCACTCAGACCACTTCATTAAGCTGAAGTGGTCTGGGTGCCTATAGTGGTCCTTTAAGCTAAAGTTTTTTGGGTGACTATAGTGTCCCTTTAAAGCCAAAGTAGCGAACTAGAAGCATAGTTTACTGTGAGAATATTTCCCTTTAAAGTACAAACCACATTGGTTTCCAGTTTATCAACCTTAGTCTTGTATATAAATCCTTAAAAAACTGAAATCCCACTTATTATCTTTACTTGTCTCCCTCTACGTTCCTTTTCTCTTCCACCCCGTGCTGCCTCCTGTTTTAACTATTTTTGCCTGTATTTGGAAGGAACTATTTTGTCATATTAGCTATATCCATCTGAGTTTTCATAGAGATCTTAAATCCTGCCTATGTACTTTCACTTCCCTGCCTCCTCTCAATCTTCAACCATTTATCTACATACCGTTTTTAAAGACACAGCATTAAGCTAGTTCCATTCTAGTCATTACTTGTCCCTTTTCAATGTTTAAATACTATTCTTTTGTAAGTAGCTCTGGACAACAATGCCATCTTAACAATGTACTTGTTAAAAGGAATAATATTAAATATATAAATATTAGCCAAGCATATTTAGCTAAAAATTAAATCTTCGCAAAATACACTTACTTCAGTATAATATTTTTAAATATTGGTTGGTTGCTAAAGGCCTGATAAAATGTTCTGTAGACATTAGCTTTCCAAGGCAGAATTTAGCTTATTGCATGCTTCGACCAAAGGCAATGCCAAAAGCATATTCCCCAGTGTAGCCATAGGGGTTTCCTGACATCTGGAACCAATTGTACAACAATAGCTTCCATTTTGTTGCTAAACCAGAAAAAGGAACAAAGTTATTTTACTGATAATTGTAGACACCGGGGGGTGCGGTGGGTCCCTTCATTGCCAATTGTAATTTAGTGGTGCTTTTAGAGAGCAACTCCAGACCAGAAAAATGTATTAAGTATATAAAGCTTTTGCCTGTTCATAGATTTTCTATAATATATACACACACAGATATAAAATATGTCTAGGTATGTTTTGTGTGGAACTTAAATAGTCTTACGATGAAATGCAGAAGATATTAAAGTAAATGTCATTCTTATTATTTATAAAGTGCCAACAAATTTCGCAGCACTGTACAATGGGATTCATGTATATTGGGTGATTATCATACTCCCCAACATTGGTGTCTCATGAAGGGGGATGCTGGTAGGCAGAGTAAAAAGGGAATGGGCTAGTAATGATACAGTGCTTTCTGCAGGGAAAAAAAAAAAACATAATTTTAAATAGGGTTTTCTTCCAATTTATACATATACAATATATAGATAGAATGTAATGTTCTTTAAAATGAGCATTGCTTATGAAAAGCATGACAGTTACCCTTAAAATTAGAAATTTAATTTGAATTCATAGCAATTCTCACTTTAGAATTCTATTAAGAATGTGGAACGCAGTCAAAGATCAGCTGCACACGTCTTTCTAACCTACCTCGACGCTTGTAACCCCCACACGCTAAGCGTGTAGCATACATGTAAATCAACTACTAAAAGTCCATTTTTGCTAGTATTTAAATTTCTGTAAATACTGGGTACCTGCTGTGCAAGTCGATAATTATATAACATGTAAAAAGAGAATTATATAACAATTACATAATGTATAATGTATGCATGTAAATATGTATATGTAGTATCTCACATATAACTGTTAGTATAAATAATGCCAAACATATTTTTTGTTCAATCATTGGCCCTCCAGCTGTAAGGTGGCAGAGGCAAATGGGAAACATGGGAAATACAGTGGGACCTCGGTTTGCGAATTTAATGCGTTCTCGGGACATTTCTTAAACCGATTTTTTTGTAAACCGAAAGGCGGTTTCCCATAGGAATGCACTGAAAACCAATGAATCCGTTCTGGAGGTCAGAAAAAAGTCAAAATGAGCTGGCATGGAAACCAACCCACAATGCAGAACGCACAATAAAAGGCATGCAAACGACGAAGCTCAGCTCCCTTACTTTCCACAGCTTGAGAAATGCACCAAAAAGTCCCAAAACAACTGCAAACAATTTCCAGAATGGCTCAAAAATTCAATGCAAAATCCGCTCCAACACCTCCACACTCGACACCATGTGCTACCCACAGGCTCCAGCATGCGGTGGGCGGTGCTATAAACCTCCCAGGCGCAATGCATCCTGGGGAAACTTGCTTTGTATTGTGAAAAATCTTTGTAAACCGAGGCATTATTTTCAATGGATTTTCATTTGTAAACCGAAAATTATGTTAACCGAGGAGTTTGTAAACCGAGGTCCTACTGTATAGTCGAATTTTAGGAGGATTATTACAGAGAATGCTAGCTGAACTACCTGATGCCCAAATCCTCATAGCAGTTGGAAAATCCATTTGTGCCAGATTTGCATGATCTCACTGCCCCATTGTGTTCTGCAGTGTTGGTGAAAGTTGATTTGTCGTAGCAACTTAATAGGACACTCTATGCACTCTAGGGACATGCTTTGTCTTACTGAAGTTGTTGTAATGTCTGGCGTTCATTGGCACCACCCTTCCCTTTAATGTTAAAATGTTTTAAATCTTTTAATGCTTGGCTAATAAGGAATCATTAGCCTGAGCAGTAGTGGGTGGTGGTGACAGGCAGAGAGTGACATCTATTGCTGGTATAAAGTGTTCTTGTTAAGGAAGAGTGTAATCTCTGCCTTAGTCATTTGTCCAGTGGGAGCCAGGCTGTGGGAGGACAAGGAGCCTCATAAAAACTTTTAGTGATGTTATTCATTATACCTCCATATAGGTATTCCAATGAGGTGTGAGAGACACGTAAACTTTTAGCTGAACTTCAAAGAAAATCTGGCAAAAGGAAGTCATAGTGAGGAAAGCTACATATTGCTACCAAAGCTGCCAGTGCTCAATGGCCACCTTCCAGGATGGAGGTGGGCATGGGACAGATGAGGCTGCACAGCACTCCGAGCAATGGTCGGAGTGCTTTTCTGCCCATGAAGATGGCAGAACCGTCCATCAATGGAGTGGAGCTGCCCATTAAATAGGCAGTTTCACCCATAAAGAGGATTGCCAGGCTGAATGTCAGCTTTCCTCCTCAATGACAATGCATTTTGAAATCTGACCCCAGATTTAAAAATGTAAGACAGCTCCCCAGGACTTATTTTTGCTTGGACAGTACCCCAAAATGTCGGACTCTCCCGGCAAATTCAGGAATGCTGGCATATATTTAATGCACTATTTGCTTGTCGCATTTTACAGGAAATTACAGTTGTTTAGGAAGTGCTCATGGAAATTCATATGTTAAAAAAATTACTCCACCCTGTATAAAAATGTTATGTTAAAGATTATTTGAGAAGGATTTTTTAAATAGGATATTTCTGCAAAATGTTGAAACCTAAACAGTATTAACTCTTAATAATTCATATCACAATATGCATTTTTGAAAGATGTAATATATTTTTTAGTGTAGAAGGATTTGTTGTGGTTTCTTATACACCAGTTTTTCATTTTATATATTATGTTTTTGTAAGCTAAATGTGAGTTTCGGTATATATTTTTTTTTAAATAAACAAATTTGTGCTTAGCTTAAAATAGCTACTAAGCTTCAGGACTCTCCTGTTTATTTTATTTATTTATGTTTTGTAAAAATGTTTTTGGACCTCCAAGAGAAATACAAAAAAGGATTGGAGGAACATCAGTGAGGAAGTGGTGTGTTGCTGCCCTAAGAGCAAAAAGGTTTACTTTACGGAGCCAATACCATATAGGCTCCAGACCATCTGCACTATAAACTTTATATTTTTTTTCTTTTCCATATATGCCATTTGCACTTTCAAGTTTGTTGTCACACTGAATTGATGGGGTAAGTTTAACCCCTGCACTATCCCCATTTTATAGCGCTCCATTAATTGGTATACCTTGTATACCATACATTTCCCGTACATCTAAGATTTATTGTGGAAAAAGGGTATTCCACTGTGTGCAGAGCTGCTTTCTAATTTAGGCACTTCATTGTATCACTCACTACTTCCTAGTAGAGGTAGATTTTGTTTTTATAATTTACATTTTCTACCTACAGACTCTATGATACAAAAATGGCTCATAACTTCCTGTCCATTGTATATTTCTATTTTGAAGAATAGCAAATAATTTTTTTGCCATACTTTCTATAATTTTTTCCATGACAGCATCACAATAGGGCGAGCTCCACCACCTTGACTGTTTAGAACAGGAAATTAAATTATAAATATCTAAATATCGCCACTTAGCGGGTAGATTCTATTATTCCAGGAAATAAGAATAATCGAGAAAGGATGCCTTGCTCTTATGGATATATCCAGGAAAACAAATGATGGTAAATACAACTAAATTTAGCTTATTCCTGGAAATTCTATGCCTAATACATATCAGGCTCACAATAGGGTAATACACACTCTAAACATGTAAAAGAAGGGAAATTAAAAAAAAAAAACAAATGACTGCAAAATAAGAAATCCGTTAAAAGTTAAAAAAAAAACCTGTAGGATGTAGAGAAACATTCTGAAATAGACAAAAAACCATGAGGCGAGTAAAGAACAAAAGATCTCAGATATAACTATTCATGCTTTCAAAAATGACTATAACCTTCAGTTCGACAATATTAATATGGGTACAGACAGCAACAGGATTGTAGCATGTTAAAGGGACACTCTAGACCCATAAACCACTTTAGCTAGCGGAAATGTTTTATGTGTGAAGAGGTGAAATCTGCACTTTTTGCAAAATTAAATAAAGACTTCTTTATTTAATTTTGCAGAAAGTGCAGATTTCAGTAGAAATTGACACTATGAATTTACTGAGTTACACCCCTTTGGTTTTCAAACAGAGAACAAGGCTTGTCACTTCCTGGTCTTCTTAGCTCAGTGGAGCTAAACTCAAGAGGCAGCAGTAGCCCAGAGCACCTGCTTTGCAAAGACTTCTCATTGAGCTGCATTGAGCAGTCTGTGTCTTGACAGCTCATACAGTCTGGGCCATGGCGTACTAAGTAGAGGGAAGGGGTGGGGGAGGGGTCCGCCCTGGGTGCCACTCATTAGGGGGTGTCCTGTGTGCATTTTGTAAAGGGCTGGCTGCTTACAGGATTCTTCATGTTCGTTCCACTTCCAGCAGCAGCAGTTCCTCTGCTCTCACGATTTGCAAGACTGTTGTCACGGATTACTACGGCAACGATGTGCTCCGCACATAAAGCATGGCGGAGCATTGCCATGGCAACCCATGGTAACTCTCTTGTGAGTTGCGTAAACAGAAGACCTGCTGCTGGAGGTGGAACGAACTCTATACACACATACCTACACATACACTCTGGTCAGGGCCGGCTGGCGGGGTGAGAAGAACACAGGGAGGGTGGGTGTGTGTGTGACACACACACACAATGCATCCCTATACATACACAGAAACACACAATGCATCCCTACACATACAGAAACACAACTTGCTTCCCTTACACACAGAGAAACACATAACGCATCGATTACACACACATACAATGCAACCCTTACACATGAAGACAATGCATCCTTTGTACACATACACAGAAACACACAATGCATCCCTTACACACGCATGCAAACACAAACTGCTTCTCTTACATACACACAGAAACACAATGCATCTCTTATACACACTCAATGCACCCCTTACATACACAGAAACACACCTTGCATCCCTTATGCATACAAACACAGATTCACACAATGCATCCCTTACACACAACCAGAAACACACAATACATCCCTTATACACAAACACACACTGCTTTCTATCCCTTACACAAAAACACACTGCTTCCACTACACACAAACACACTGCATCACCTACACAAACTGGTGTCCCTGCACACTCCGCTCCCTGTGAGCGAACTCATGAGTGGAACATGTAGGTTGACTTATGGGTGGGCCTTATGGGCATACTCACCGTCAGGCCCTGGAGCCCAGACCTTGAGCTGTGTAAAGGGCCCCAAAAAATGGAGCTGCTTCCCGTTCTCCCAGAACATTGAATTTTGTGACCACAGTTACAAACAGCCTCCAGAGATCCTGTTCTACACCAGACTAGTGGAGCCAAACTGCAGCCAGAGCTCATCATCATCCTCATCTGGTTGTAAGTAGGCAATCTAGTATATTATTAGTGACACTAATCTCTAATTTACTTCACATTAAAGGGACACTATAGTCCCCAGAACCACTGCAGCTTAATAAAGTGGTTCTGGTGTCTATAGCCTGTCCCTGCAGGCTTTTTAATGTAAACACACACTGTTTGCAGCACTGGTGTTAGTTCATATGGCAGATCATATGGTGGGCATTGTGATGTCACGGGGGGGGGACGGCAAGTTTTTATTTTGCCTAGGGCGGCAAAAATCCTTGCACCGGCCCTGACTCTGGTACACACACATACACATAGAGTCACACACAGATATACACACAAACAGATACACATACCTACACATATACACTGGTACACACACACACACACACACACACACACACACATACACTGGCACACAGATACATACACAGACACACATATACACAGACACAGATACACATTGACACTCACATATGCACACATAGACACAGATACACACTGGGACACACAGATACACATACCTACACATGCACACACTAACACACACAGATGGAATAAACACATACACACAGAGGCACACACAGAGATAAACACTGACACTCAAAGATACACATACCTACATACACACTGGTACACACAGAATCAGGTACACACAAACATGGACGTACACATAAACACTGCCAGAGGGCTGCAGCACCAGACCGGGGGCCTCGATAGGACCTGCCTGTGGGGACCTCCCTCGATTCCTGCTGGCATCACCCATACTGCAGGGGCCTGGTCAGGCTCTTAAAGGACCACGGTGCCCGACTGGACCCCTATTTAGCAATAATGGTCATCGGGTGGCCCTAAATGGATGGGCCACCCGATGGGCACCCCAAAACATGAGGGCCTTGGTGTGGTAGTTCCACCACTGATATTTCCAGACCTTAGAGTGGCCAGGCTTAACGTACAAAAGAGAGAAATCGTAGTCAAACACAAGCCAAGGTCAGGATAATGGAAAGACATAAAAATCATAAAACTAGCTGGAGTCAAGAAACAGATTAACAGAGGGACATATAAACTAGCCAGTAAGTGTTACAGAAGTACTCAGAGTAAATCAGATAGGAACAAGGAGTGTACTAAATGGGTACTAGGAACAGAAACTACAATAGGGCACATAAATGGGGCCAATGGTGTGATTTAGGTGCGACCCAGGACGCGTGTGAATTGGGATCCCAGATTATTGTGAATCATGTAAAACTGGAAATTATGTGGTGTCTCCTTGTGCACCTTTAAGAATGTGCTCTAAATGCAAGCAGTGATCACATCTCTAGAACTCGGGTTACCCATACGCGGTGCATGTCCCACAAAGTAATATCAGATTGCCGTGCTGATTGGGTACGTAACACTACACAAATATATGTGCATCTCTATGTTCTTTGCTAGATTACCTCTCAGACCCCTGAGGTTTTTAGGGGTGTGATACCATCAATTTAGTATAAAGTTTTCGTATTCGATTGTGTGAGGATATGGAGTATGTTGAAGAATAGGTCATTCCTTCAAGCTCTCTGATCTGTTCTAAAAGCAAGGTGACCGGACTTAATATCAGGGAGACACTTGTTTCGATTGCGTAGGAAATTAGTAGGATATACACCCAAGAGTGTCAAAAAAGGTTAGTTTGGTACCTATAATTTTAGACACTAGGTGAATGATCTCCTTCTAGATCGGAACAAATACTGGGTTATCCCCACCACAAATGCGATAGGGTATCAATATGTCCATACTTCCTTCGGCAACTAGAGAAGTCAGGATTACTAGATAATCCAGTACGTAGAATTATATCAGACCTAGGACTAAAAGGTAACGTCTCACCGGGCCTTAGAATGGCTGGATTTAACGTACCAGAGAATAGTCAGAATACTTGCTGAGGTCAGGGACACAGAAGGAGACACAACGATGAGGGAAAGCCAAAAGTCAAGGATACCAGAATACAGGGAAGTCAAAACGAAGCCAAAGTCAATAACCAGAAACAAACTATCAGGAACGCACTCTCAGACAACCACTAAGGGAAACCATGACAGGGAAATGAGCTGAAGAAATAGATTAGTTTAAATACCCCTCTTGTGGATCCGATTGGCCGTTACAGGCCTTTGACCCCAGAACGTGTATGTACGTCCTTTGCATGATGTCACGCACACGTCGACGTCGTCCATGCCATGGGCGAACGGGGGCTACAAATTGGTGTAGATCGGCGTCCATCAACATGCTGTAGGGGTCACACATAGTGACGCATGGCCTTTGAACTCCACTCCACATGGCCTTTGAATAGTACCGCACTTGTTGTAAAGGCAATCACTATCGATGTCGCAAGGTGATGATGAATATGTTACAAGAATGTCCCCAGGAAGATATTATTTGAGGGGTCATACACCATCAGAAAAGGATTTTCTTGGTAAGCTCAAAGTGGTTTATACATCTAGTGGATGGCAACGAGTTGTCAAGGATACTATTCTAGTCCATGTCTGTTGACTTTTTGCAAAATGGTTAACGTTTTGCAAGTACAGGAATTGGTATAGATTGAATCTAAACTTGTGAGTAACAAGCTGAAATGAGGCTCCTAATCTTTGGGATTTCATGTACAGATCTCGCTAAAGTGAATTCAAGGTTGATCTTCCCTAGATAGAGTCAAGAAGAAGTTAAATAATGTTTAATTCGTAAATATTTATTTTTTAAAAAATAACCACTGTGGGATTTCAAAATCTCTGTCTATACCTTCAATGGTTGCCAACGAAAATGTACTAAATAATTTGTCTATTGTGAGAATACCCTTTTCTGCCAAGTCGGAAATATTGAGAAAAGTGATCAGGTGATGTAGGGTGCCATCTGAGTTATATGTTTGAGGCATTGGTGGATTTAATTCCAAACCAGGGATATGCTAAGTGCCAATATTGATTTCAGATTTGCATATAAATCTATTCCTAACTAACGTATTGTTTTTAAATCTAATGTAAATGAGGCACGTAGAGATCTCAGCATTCCCCTTCCAGATGTACGCACAATGCTTGGAATTTTGCGCAATTAATCTTATGATAGGAAACATTTGCATATTCATTAAGCATCTCAAATAAGGCTGGGAGGGATGTTAGGGGCTCACGTAGGAGCAATAGTCATTGTTATCTTTTGCTGACCCACACCCTGACCATATATATCCCCTTCACCTCATCCCTACTTTGTATATAGCATATGTCAAAGGTTCCAAGGATAGATAAAGATATATAAGAATGGTGATAATGGACAGGCCTGATGTCTATTAATACATAAAATAATAACAAACATGTATTCATCTTCAGAAGTCAATAATAAAGTCTATAGGGCTTGTCGATAAATCGTTTTAAAATGTTTCTAACAGAATTTAATTATTTGGAATGCTTATAATGCCAATTCCAGTGTTGAAAGGTTAATGGAGTTTAAATTTTTTTCAATATTATTAAAATTGGGTGGTAAAATTGAGCACAAGTATTGGCCATAGTCTGGGCAGTGACAGATCCAGAGCCTGATCTCGGGAGGGGCACTTGTAGATTATTTAAATAAATAATCCAGGCACAATAACCACTACAGCTCAGTGTAGTAGTTATGGTGCCAGTAGTGCCAGGATCCCAGCCCAGAGTTAGTAGTCAAAATAGTTCAAGAACAGTTTGACAACTTACCTGGGGTCTGCTGGGATATAGGGCATAGAAGCAGTGGTATGTGTGAGGGGTGAAGTGTGTGTGAAAGTTGCAGTGTGTGTGTGTGTGTGTGTGTGTGTGAGCAGTGAAGTGCGTGAGGGCGGCAGTGTTTGTCAGAGTTGCAGTGTGTATTAGGGGGCAGTGTATGTGTGGGGCAGTGTGTGTGTGAGGCTTGCAGTGTATGTGTGTATGGGCAGTGTGTGTATGGGGCACTGTATGTGTGTGTAAGGCAGTGTATGTATGGGGGCACTGTATGTGTGTGGGGGCAGTGTGTGTATGGGGGGGCACTGTATGTGTATGGGGCAGTGTGTGTATGGGGGGCACTGTATGTGTATAGGGGCAGAAATATGTGTGTATGTGTGGCAATGTGTGTATGTGGGCAGTGTGTGTGTGTAGGGGGAACTGTATGTATGGGGGACGTGTGTGTGTGGGGCAATGTGTGTATGGGAGCAGCAGTGTGTGGGGGGCACTGTATGTGTCTGTGGGGCAATGTGTGTATGGGGAGGCCGTGTATGTGGGGCAATGTGTGTAGTGTATGTGTGTGTGGGGCAATGTGTCTATGGGTGTGCAGTGTTTGTGAGGCAGTATCTGTATGGGGGCAGTGTTTGTGGGGCAGTGTGTGTATGGGGGCAGTGTTTGTGTGGGGCAGTGTGTGTGTATAGGGGGGCAATGTTTGTGGGGCAGTGTGTGTATGGGGGGCAGTGTTTGTGGGGCAGTGTGTGTATAAGGGCAGTGTTTGTATGGGGGCAGTGTGGGGGCAGTGTTTGTATGGGGGCAGTGTTTGTGGGGCAGTGTTTGTATGGGAGGCAGTGTATGTATGGGGCAGTGTTTGTGGGGCAGTGTGTGTATGGGGGCAGTGTTTGTATCGGGGCAATGTTTGTGGGGCAGTGTTTGTATGGGGGCAGTGTGTGTATGGTGGGGGAAGGAGGGTAGGAAGGCTTTATAATCATTTTTTTATTTAATAGAAATTAATACATTTATGTCCCCCCTCCCTTCTTACCTTTACTGAGGGAGGAGGGGGGACATTTCTTGATCCCTGGTGGTCCGGTGGGGAATCCCTGGTGGTCCAGTGGTTAGAGTGAACACTAGCCCGCAGCTGCAGGGCTAGAGTTCACTCTCGCGAGATCTGGAGCGTCGCTCCTGGGTCCTCCCTCTCACGCTCTGCCGGCTGCCAGGATAGTGCCTGCGGACCGGGGAGGGAGATCCACATTGCCAGCCCTGCATTAGCCGACAGGGGAGAATCTTGGGGGGGCCGCCCCCCCCCCGGATCCACCACTGAGTCTGTAGTAACTTAGCCTTCCTAAACACTTCCTGTAAAGTAAGAGCTAATGTTTACAATTCTTTTTATTTGTTTAATTTAGAATTACTCATCTCCTGCCCTGGAAATGACCTGATAGACCTTCTGTTTGTGATTAAAGTTCAATTTACAGCGCAGAAAATAAAAAGTTCTTAAGTAAGTTAATATTTGATTGAAAATTAAACCATTTTTTTTCCATGCAGGCTGTGTGTGTCACAGCCAGGGGAGGTCTGGCTAGGGTTGCATAAACAGAAAAAAGGAATTGATCATATTTGTGCACATTCAACATTACACCGCAAAATAGAATGACATAATAGTATAATACCACAACTCAAAAGCACAGAGAATACAAAAGAAATAAAATACATCCATTTTTTAATTATAAGAACACAAAAGGTTTGACAAGTATACAATAAGCCTTGGATTACAGATGCTTACTATGTAGCAATTGCATTATACACAAAACAAGAGACAGCCGCATAAGTATGACTACATGCCCACAGAAGGGCCCCTAATCAATGGGACAACTGTGAAGGAGGGAGATGGGAGTAAAAAAAAAAAAATCATAATAATAAATATTCACATACACAGGATTATAGGTATAACAGCACAGATGCCCTTTGAACCACTATGGGGAGACTGATCGATGCAGTAGAAGTAAAAAATGATTAACTAAGTAATAAGAATGAGAGTGTCAGGATTATATTGATCCAGCACGCAGAATAGTATCACACCATAGAACTAAGGGTAACGTCTTACCGGGCCTTAGTATGGCCAGACTTAACATACCCGAGAATAGTTAGAAAACTAGCCGAGGTCAGGTCAACGTGCGTGTGCTTCTTTTGCGTGACATCACCCACACCTTGTCGTCGTCTTTACCGTGGACGGACGTGGGGCTATATAATTGCGTGGGTCCGGAGTGGCCGGTGTGCACCGACATGCTGCAAAAGCCAGGCATCATAGCAGAAGACCGCCGAGCGGCACTCCCCTCGATCTTCGGAAGGTAATTATCTCAGTTTTTGCCACATGGCGATGAAGGATACGTGACATTACCCCCCCCACTTGAAGACCGCCCACTGGGCGGGCAGGACCAGGTTTGAAAGGAAATTTGGCGTGGAAAGAACGGATTTTGTGGCTAGCATGTATATCAGAAGCAGGAACCCAAGAATGATCGGCAGGCCCATAACCCTTCCAATCAACCAAGTACTGCAAAGAACCACGCGAAAATCTGGAATCAATTATAAAAGAGACGTCGTACTCCTCCCGCCCAGCAATAACCAGAGGAGGAGGGACAAAAAGGGACAGTATACCTATTGCAGATAAGAGACTTAGGCAAAGATACATGAAATGAATTAGGTATACGCATGGAGGCAGGAAGTGCAAGAGAATATGAAACAGGATTGATTTTCCGAACAATTCGAAAGAAACTAATAAACCTGGATGCAAAATTCATGCTAGGAACCTTGAGTTTGATATTTCGCAAGAAGAGCCATAACCAATCACCCTCCTGGTAAACAGGGTTGGCACCACGCCGCTTATCACCATGAAATTTGAAACGAGCTGCAGCAGTCCAAGGCTCACATATTCATGCAAGATGTTCATCCAGAGCAAGAATAGCAATGTTGGAGAACAACGCAGGAAGAACAAGATGACGACCGTTGTTGACAAAAAATGGACTATGTCCAGATGAGTCATGGGTAGCATTATTCCTGGCAAATTCGTCACAAGGTAGCAAGTCAGAAACATTTTCCTCACTGCCATTAATAAAACATCGCAAATATAGTTAAAACGACTCTCTCAGCCGCACCATTAGTTTGAGGATGGTACGAAAATAAAAATGACAATTCTATACCCAACTGTTTGTTAAATGCTCTCCACAATCGTGACACAAATTGTGAACCCCTGTCTGACACAATATTTTGTGGAATACCATGTAATCTGACAATTTCGAGTATAAATATATGAACCAGATCTTGGTTTTGAGTGAAACAAAGTGTGCCATTTTTGAAAAGTGATCAACCACCATAAGGATGGTGGTATAGCCATTAGAAATCGGGAGAAACCATGGGATACTGGGTATAGAAAGTGGTTGTAATAACCCACATGGTAGTATATAGGGAACCTTAGAAACTGCACAAACAGTACAAGCCTCCACACACTCTCTGATGTCTTTTCTAATAGAAGGCCACCAAAATGATCTGGAGACGGAGATTACAGTTTTATTAATACCCGGATGTCCAGCTGTCACATTATCATGGAACACTCTTAGTAGCTCCTCTCTTTCTAGCAATGGAATAAACAATCTATCTTGAGGTTTATGACAAGGTGCCTGAGACTAAGCCGCCATGATAGCACAAAGAAGAGGAGAAGACAAGGAAAGGACAGTAGAGGCAATGATACACTCAGGTGGAACGATAGCGGAGGTCTCTTGTTCTTGTTCTGACTCTATGTCAAATTGCCTAGATAGGGCATCAGCCTTAACGTTCTTAGGACCTAGTGTTGATAAAGTTAAAGCGTGACAAGAACAATCTAGCTTGACCATCTAGCTTGTCTAGTAGACAGCCTTTTAGCATCTCCAATGTATGCCAAGTTTTTGTGATCAGTTATGATCAGGAAAGGATCTTTGGAACCTTCCAAAATATGTTGCCATTCTTTCCGAGCTAGTATAATGGCCAACAATTCTCTGTCACCAATATCATAGTTACTCTCTGCTGGTGACAACTTTCTAGAAAAGAACCCACAAGGATCCCTCTGAGAAAGAACAGCCCCTACCCCTGTCTCAGAGGTGTCTACCTCTAGTATGAAGAGTTTGCTAGTGTCAGGATGTAACAATATGTCAGCAGAGGCGAATAATTTCTTAAAAAGCTCAAAAGCTTCTCTAGCTTCTTTAGACCAGTGGCGGATCCAGGGGGGGGGCAACGGGGCAATTGCCCCCCCCGAGAAATCCGCCGGTCTCCCTCCCCTGTCAGCACATGCAGGCGCTAGCCCTGCAATGTGCCTGCGGACCGGAAATGAGATCAGAGATCTCCCTCCCCGGTCCGCAGGCACTGTGTGGGCGGCCGGCGGCGGAGGGAGGGCGTGAGAGAGAGGACCCGGAAACTAAGGCTGCAGCTCCTCCGGACTGCCCCCCATTCACATAAACTGCTCCCCCATACACACAAACTGCCCCCCCATTCACACAAACTGCCCCCCCATACACACAAACTGCCCAAATACACAAAAACTGCCCCCCATTCACACACACTGCCCCCCACACACACCCCATACACACAAACTGCCCCTTCATACACACACACTGCTCCCCATACACACATACTGCTCCCACACACGCACACTGCCCCCATACACACACACTGCCCCCACATACACATACATACACACACACTGCCTCCATACACACATACACTACCCGATACACACACATTGCCCCCATACACTGCCCCACACACTACACACACACACTGCAATACTACACACACACACTGCAACTGTTACACACACATACTGTCCCACACATACACTGCATCCCTGACATACACTGCCGCCCTCACTCACACACTACAACCTTCACACACACACTGCACCCCTTACACATTGCACCACTCACACACACCACTGCTCCTATGCCCTACTACAGCCCCATTTCCCAGCAGATCTCAGGTAAGTTGTCAAACTGTTCTTAAACGGTTTGACTACTTACTGTGGGAGGAGGTCCAGGCACTATTGACACCATAACCACTACACTGAGCTGTAGTGGTTATTGTGTCTGGATTATTTTTTTAAATAATCTACAAGTGCCCCTCCCGAGATCAGGCTCTGGATCCGCCACTGCTTTAGACCATATAGTATAGTTAACCCTCTTATGTGTCATATTGGTGATGGGTAGAGAAACTCTCCTATAGTAATTTGCAAACCCAATAAACCTTTGAATGGCTTTTAACCCATTAGGTAATGGCCAGTGTAAAACAGCTTCTAGTTTGCGAGGGTCCATCTGAAAGATAGAGGCCGAAATATTATATCCCAAGAACTGTACCTCCGTCTGGTCAAATATGCATTTCTCAAGTTTGAAATATTGCCCATTTTTAAGCAAAGTTTGCAATACTTACTTCACATGCCTGTAATGAGTCTGGAGATAGGGGGAATAAATGAGAATATCATCCAGATATACTAATGCAAAAGTATAAATGTAGCCTCTGAGAACATCATTAATGAAATCCTGAAATATGGCCAGAGCATTGCATAAGCCGAAGGGCATGACAAGATACTCATAGTGGCCACTTCTCGTGTTAAATGCAGTTCTCCATTCATGACCAAATTGTAAGCACTCCTAAGGTCGAGTTTGCTAAACACCTTAGTGCCCTGGAGTCTGTCAAACAATTCTGGATAAGGGGAATGGAATAAGCATTTTTGATGGTTATCTTGTTCAATGCCCTTTAATCAATACATGGCCGTAACTCTCCATCTTTCTTGGATACAAAAAAGAACCCCACACCTGCAGGTGAAGAAGATTTACGTATGTGACCTTTTTGTAGAGAGTCTTTAATGTATTCCTCCATAATCCTACTTTCCTGTGGTAATAAGGCATACACTGCCCCCTTAGGGGGCATAGTGCCGGGTAACAAATCAATGGAGCAATCGGTGTGACTTTTACTAAACACTAATTTAACCTCCCAGTACTGCACAGGAATTTCGGTAGGCTGAGGCGTAGGAGTAGGAAGAGCAACAATGCCCACTCTTTTAGTAATGGGTAACATACATCTCACACTACATTCTTTACCCCATTCCAGTATTTCTCCCTTAGCCCAGTGAATATGAGGATTATGCTTAACAAGCCATGGCAATGTTAGTATAATGGGACAAGAAGGGGAAGCAATTATCTGAAATGTACTGATTCCTATATAGGCATAGTTTCATGAGTAATTAGAGGTTGAGAGAGAAGTCTCCCATCATTGGCCTCGACGGCCAAGGGTGATGGTCTCTCCTTGATGGGTAGGACGTGTTTACTGACAAGTTTCCTGCGTAGAGTCCATCAAGGCTTTACATGAAAAACTTTATTGTTGCATAGAGCAGTAATATTAAGGAGAAATCTACTTTGGCTAGTACCAGGGGACATATCCAAGACACCTAAGACTGGCCCCCATATGGTTCTTAGGTGCGCAAGTTTTCCGGACGTATGGGACAAGCATTTCTCATATGTCCATTCTTGCCACAGTATAAGCAAATGCCCTCTTTTCTCATAAACTATCTTTCTGCCTCTGACAGTCTAATAACCCCTGATAATAGCAAATTGTCATGCTTCAGGAACCTAACACGCTAACAGGTCACAGGAAGCAAGGGCGCTATACCGGTCCTTAGAATGGCCGGGTTAAGCACACTAAAAATAGTCAGGAGACAAGCCAAGTAAAGGGAGCCAGAAAACACGAGAACGAGAAACAAGACGAGGTCAAAGGAATGGAGAATACAGGAAAGTCGGAAAACGAGCCAAATAAACGGCAAGAGACCAGAAAATAAATATATATATGAAAAATAATATATTATATATAATGACTCTAAACTTAAAAACTTCTAATAATATAATTGGGAGGTTCTGTTCTAAAGTTTTCAGAAATCCAATCCCAAAATAAATTGGCAAAACCAAGTTTTGCAATCTCCAGAGAACAGGAATAGTACTGTTTGCTGTGAAAAATGCTACAAAGTAAGTAATGGTAGAGAACAAAAAAACTGATCGTAAGAAATAATGTAACAGTTTTGAACAGCCAGCAGTGCTAAAAAATTAATCTTGCCTTTTTTGATTCTACAGAATTTGAATATGTAGAATAAAGTATTGGAGCCAATATCTGAGACTGTAAATATAAATTATAGAATGTGGAAAAAAGGGAAGCTGAATGTAACTGCCTCTGTGGAGAAAAAATAAGCCGTAATAGCAGTACGAGCAATAGAGGAATACACAATCTAAATATTTAACCTATGAAAAGAAAAGTATACTTGGAATTCTCATATAACCTAATAATGTAAACCAAAATTGCTATAGAATACAAGGACGGCAAATGTGCTCGGGGACCGCGGTAGAGATTCTAGCTTAAAGTTTATAACGGTCAAAAAGTGGTAAAAGTCGAAATATTTCTAAGTCCCTGAGTGCCCCTGACGCGCGTTTCGCCCGCAACTCATCAGAGGGGAACCGATGTGCGGGAAAAGGACCGATATAAAAAGGGGAGAAGCAGCAAATCTGATTGGTGGATTCAAAAAGTGTCATCGCTCTAAGAGCTACTTAATTGTCCTTAATTTCTGAAATAAAACGGGATTTTAACGCGTTCATGCAGACGTGGACCAAAAAATGATGCCCATGGAAAGAAAGTCAAAAAATAGCACGAATATTTTAATGATATTAACTATATTGGTATCTCATTTCTTTCAGCCTATGATACTGACATTTTTTTCTTTTCACACACTGCGCATTTGGCGTTTATATATATCCAGAATTGTTCTGGCTGTTGCTTTATAACATGATATAACTTTATATCTTGGTTTTTCATATAATGAGATATATTATTAGTGTGTACCCATTGAATAAAGATTTTTTTTTATATATAGATTTATGGTAGTGCTCCTTATTCAACTTGTAGTCTAATAACCCCTAACTGAATAGTTTTGGACTGCACAGGAGGGCCAGAAACAGGACTAGAGAAGCAAAGCGCCAGTAACATATTCATACGTCTGGTTCCATCTCTAGTTGTCTCCCTTTTCCTAAAATCGATTATTTATATGAATGTATTCATTTAATCTCCCTGGTAGTTCTTTGTCTGCAATATCATCAAGGATAGCTTCACATAATCCCTCTGAGAATGCAGTGATTAATCCGCTATTGGTCCAGTCTACCTTAGAAGCCAGGGTGTGGAATTCTATGGCATACTCTGAGACGGACCGGTTCCTATGCATGATATATATTAGGGCAGTGGAGGCTTTGCTCTCCATTCCCAATGGTTCAAATGTTAATTTGAATTCCACAAGGAATTCCTGTTAATTATGGGCAGCAGTCTTATTACTCTACCATAATGGATTGGCCCATGCTAAGGCTTTACCTTGTGGTTAGTTCATTAAGTACCCAATTATAGCTCTATCCATGGGGAAGGACCCAGGGGAGGCTTTAAAATGGTGCTCAATCTGATTGAGGAATCCCCGACATTCATGAATATTACTTTCAAAATGCGGTGGTGAAGATAGGGTGATAGTAGGTGTAGGTACAGTAGGTGAGGGTGTACCTGCCGAATGGATCTCAGGCTGCAAATGAGCTGTACGTATTAGTAGCGTGTTGAAAGCTTGGGCAAATTGATCCATAGGGTGATAACTCTCCTCTAGATTTCTCTCACAAGCTACTTTGTGCTGACACATATTTGCTCTTTAACTCTGTTGTATATTGTTGATATTGGTGTGCTGTGGGTTTTATTTTTGTATATGTTATAAAAAAATACTGAAAGGTAAGAATGCTGTCAAAAAAATAGAAAAGGGTATAGTTTATTTTTATCAATAAGCAAAATGCAAAGTGAGTTAACAGAAGAAAAATCTAAATAAAATGAAGCCGTTTATTTCACTTCAATAAGCAAATGAGCAAAATGCAAAGTCAATTGACAGGAGAAAAATATAAATTAAACCCGTTTAAGGCCATAGTAGCTAAACTGGAAACATAGCGGACTTGCAGTATTTCCAGCTCAGCCATTTGATTTTAAATTTGAATTTCACTTAATACTCACTTTAGTGCATAACCATGTTTGTTACACTGCCAGACTTATAGTCTCCATAAAGAAAAGGTTTCACTGTGTTTTTAGTTTAGAAGTTCTTATTTTCTGCTTTGTGAATTTAAATTTTACCACACACAGGTGGTGTATGCTCTAGCAGGTAATCAAACATGATATAATAAATTCTAAATTAAACACACCAAGTAATAAAGTAATATAAGACTTTTCAGGCAGTATGTAGGGAGGTTGTGTGAATCGTTTACCATGGAAAGAGGCAGCTGATTAAATGGAATTGACTAATGTTCTGCTGTATGTCATCTTGTTTGTTATCAGTTGTTTCATAGAATATATATTGTTTTGCACAAATACTTTGGAACATTTTTGCAACTTTTTTTATAAGTAAGGCTTTAGCTGGTGGGGAGGAAGTAGAGCACACTTAAAAAGAGAAGTATCACAATGGGTGATTGCCATGTATATTGTTTGTTGAGCCAAACTACCACATACAGGATACAGGAGGGGTGACATGTGCAATAAGGCTCAAGGGAGCTTACTCCTAAAGTCAAGAAAATATTTCAAAGGGTTAAATCTTTAAAAATTGTTCACTTCAATTTTTGTCTTCTGTGGAAAAGCATATGTCCTAAAGAGAGATTTTGTAATGCTTAAGCTATAAAACCACCTATCATATCAGAAGAAGCATTTTGGCCTTTTTTATGGATAAAAATATTATTACATTTATTTTCATCTATATGCACATTAAAGATGCCACAGGCATTAAGCACTGTGGCATATATGTATGGTGGCAATAAAGGGTTAAAGGGACACTATAGTCACCTGAACAACTTTAGCTTAATGAAGCAGTTTTGGTGTATAGAACATGCCCCTGCAGCCTCACTGCTCAATCATCTGCCATTTAGGAGTTAAATCCCTTTGTTTATGAACTCTAGTCACACCTCCCTTCATGTGACTTGCACAGCCTTCCATAAACACTTCCTGTAAAGAGAGCCCTATTTAGGCTTTCTTTATTGCAAGTTCTGTTTAATTAAGATTTTCTTATCCCCTGCTATGTTAATAGCTTGCTAGACCCTGCAAGAGCCTCCTGTATGTGATTAAAGTTAAATTTAGAGATTGAGATACAATTATTTAAGGTAAATTACATCTGTTTGAAAGTGAAACCAGTTTTTTTGTTTCATGCAGGCTCTGTCAATCATAGCCAGGGGAGGTGTGGCTAGGGCTGCATAAACAGAAACAAAGTGATTTAACTCCTAAATGTCAGTGAATTGAGCAGTGAAATTGCAGGGGAATGATCTATACACTAAAACTGCTTTATTTAGCTAAAGTAATTTAGGTGACTATAGTGTTCCTTTAAGTTGTCCTGTTGGTACAGTTAGGGAAAGTTTAGTGAAAGTTTATGACCCTCGGTTAGGTTGTTGGGCAGAGTGGGACAAGTAGCTGGGCAGATTTAGTGACATAGCTGTTGCTGGGTACAAGAGCTGGCTGGGGATTGGTTTCTGGCCGTGAGCGAGCAAAAGAAAGGGAAGCCAGGTAAGTATAAAAGTGGCAGCTTGAGCGCAATCCCTGTCAGTGGTTTTTCTAGAGAGGAGAAGCACGGACGGACTCCCAACACCTTGCCTGTTCCAGCCACAACATGTCCTCTGAAGACCTGATGTCCCATCTGGAGAAAATCCTGAGATCACCGGGAGGGGAATCCTGGTTGAGAGATTGCTTTATTTCATCACTGGAGGCTTCCAAATGCTGATAGGGAGCCTCCGGAAGCAGCATCCTCCCCCATAGAGTGATCCCGATGTCTGATGAAGGTTCCGGCTGGTGGCACAACATGCACAATGGGAAGGAGGCACGCCACCTGCTGGAAAAAAGAGAATGCACTCCGGTGCAAAAATCGGCTCCAGAATTTAAAGACACAGCTCTTGGAAAGAAGAGAAACTGTAAAAGAAGCCTGCCCTCCTCCCCTGTACCTGTTGTGGGTCTGGGTAGAGTAGAGGGCCAGGCTGGAGATGTCCTGACGAGAAAATGAAGAAAGTCGGATGATGGGAGTGAGCGTCATCTGGACGACAGACCAGTCCTAGAAGAAATGGAGGTGCAAGGCAGAGCTAGTACTTCAGTCAGTGATTATGAACGCAACTCTGCTGAATTGGTTAAGATTAGTGAGACATTAGCAGCGGTGACTGGAATGGTTTTACAGAAGAAAGGAAGTCCAGCTCAGGCTTGGGGTAATAAGAGTAGTAGATAAAATAAATAAATAAATAAACAGGATTTATTAACAAATATTGTAAGAAAGAAGCTCTGCCATGTGAAAGTTCACCGTTTTTACTTAACGACTCAAAAAAAATAAAACTAAAAACATTTTGGAAAGGTGAATATGTTAATTTGCTGTCGCTTTGCCTTCAGAAAAGGATTTTTACAGAGCAGAGAGTGACAAAGATGAATAAAAGCATAGATTGATCCCACGTGATTTTAGTAACTGACTGCAAGCATTTTATATTTTCTCAGCCGTACTGGGAGAGAAGAAGAAAAATTATGTAGTGGGATTTTCCAACATGTGGAAGTTATACTAGAGGCTTTTAAGAATTTTGGCGGATTGGCGTGGTTTAACTATGATGCACTTTTCGGACAAAGACTGGTTGTCCACTCTTCCCTGTAATGGGGAATGAAGGATGTTGGTCTTTGGCTGAATTTAATGCTGCCTCAGAGATTGTTGGTTGAACCAGCGACTAATGGTCGGCACTTCTAGCAGAGTAGGAGTGATGGAAAGGCCTATGTTGGGCGTTTAATGAAGGGCATTATAAATGGCCCAATACATGTAAATTTTAGCATGAGTGCTCATATTGTGGTGGAAATCATTCCGCCTTTCACTGCTTTAACATAATTGCAGCAGGATCCGGTCAGGGAAAAGACCAGTTTCAAAAGGCATGGACACCAATGCACCTTGAAAGGCTTCTTCCTTATCTTCAGGCGTACCCAAACAGGTAGAGAGCTAAGTTATTGCTTCAAGGTTTTGTAGGTTTGTAAGATTCCAATGTTTTCCGGTTCAGGTTGTTCAGTTGTTCATAATTTAAAATCTGTTTTGCAGGATGTTGAATCTGTCAGCAGGAAATTGCAAAAGGAGTTAAAATTAGGTAGAATAGCGGGTCCGTTTGACCGCCGTCCTTTTGCTAATTTTCTCCTTTCTACTTTAGGAGTCATTCAGGCTAATTTCAGTGTCTTATGCCAGAGCTTGACAAATCCCAGATGCCAGGTTGCCATGGCGACTATAAATTTTGCCCTGGCACCTGGGATTTGAAGCCCTTTAGCTAAAGCGACAGGATGGAGAAACAATGGAGTTGGCAGGCCAGGCGGCCGCCATGGGCTGCATGGAAGCAGCAGGCTGTAGGAGAGCATTGGGAGGATATTTTGCATGTTCTCTATGGGTAACATTCAGCACCTCCATGCAGAGCGTGGAGACGCTGAACATGACTGTCACCAGAGGTGTTAATAGGCAGCAATGTAAACACTGCTTTTTCTCTGAAAAGGTAGCGTTTACATGGAAAAAGCTACAGGGACAGGTTATAGGCGCCAGAATAACTACATTAGGCTGTACTGGTTCTGGTGACTACAGTGTTCCTTTAAGAATTAAATATTTCTGGTAAATTAAACTTCACTAGTTTAAAAAAAAAAATTGTCTCCTAACTTTTTTAGCTAGCTCCTATATTCCAAACAAATTTGTCATGCCCTGTCCTATGTATATTCTGATGATGCACTTGGATGGGTACATGAATTTGGACCGGCTGCAATGATGGCTAAGGTGGACATTGAGTCAGCATTTTAGGCTCTTGCCAGTGCATCCCTCGGCAACTTTTATTTTGATAAATGTTTACCAATGGATTGCTCCATTTCCTGTTTTATTTCGAAGCTTTTCTTCATTTGGAATGGGTGGTTAATGTTGAGGCCGGTTTATATTCTATGGTACATTATCTGGATGATTTTGTTAATTGGTCCTACTTCAGGTTCAGAATGTGTTATGTTAAAGTTTTTCTGTAGTTTAGCCGGATGGTTTGGTATTCCGTTAGCAGTGGAGAAGACAGTGTCAGGGACATGTATTCAATTCTTAGGGATAACAATTGACTAGGTTGCCTTTGAATGTAAGCTGCCAGCAAAAAAGATTGATAAGTAAAAAAAAAAAAAGCATTGTCAGTCGTTATTAGGCCTGTTAGCATTTGCAGGTTGTATGATGCCTATAGGAATTTTTGTAGGCGAATGTCTTTGGCTTGTGTAAAAAGAAATCAATTCAAAGTTTCAGAAGGATTTCTGCAGAAATTTAAAAAGACTTAAAAGTATGGGGATCAATTATTACAAGAATACAATGGCTGTTCATTATTGCAAACGGAATTTCAGGGTAATGAAGCCTTAGGATTATTTGTGGATGTCGCAGGGTCAGTTGGTTTTGGCATATTCTGGAACAAAAAATGGGCAATTGCGCAGTGGCCAGATGAATGGGTGGAGCCAGAGTTAACCACAAATTTAACCCTGCTGGAACTGTTACCAATTGTATCAGCAATTTAGACAAGGAACTGCAGAGTTAACAAATTTGTTCCGCTGTGACAATAAGTCGGTGGTACATCTCATTAATTCAATGCATTCTAAAGGTGGCTTTGTTATTAATTTGTTGCGAAAGCTAGTACAGTATGTGTGACAGATCCATCTGTCTTGAACTGAAATGACCGTATTTCTCATTCGTTTGTTTGACTCATGTTTCTCCGTTCCTGTGGACTCTATGCCGTTCCCTTTCTATGTACCGATTAAAACTACCGAACGGCCGGCCACCCAGTAGAGAAATGTGCTGCTGGTGAACCTCTTGGCCCCATCAGAACATTGAGGTTAACCGCAGACACCTCTTAATTGATACGGTAGTTGGGTGGCCGCCATTTGTATCCTGAACACGAGGTCGTGGCCATTTTAAACACGCGAACGCACAGCGGTGTTCGACGCTGAACTCATGGAGCTCAAAACGGATAAATTTTGGCACGAACACCGCTGAAGCCGCCGACCTCCCTTCTTGAAAGTGCACGAACGGCCCTATATTTGGTATTTTGTACCTGAATACACCACACCCCAGATAGGCATCCCGTGGAGCCCATTTGTATGAAAACTGACTTTGTGAACACTTTTGCTCCACGGTGATTGGACTGTGTGCATAGGATCTGAGCTGGTACTTTGGTGCGCTCAGATCCCAGCTATCTGGGGACCTGTTGAATGCCTGTAAAATGTTATAAAATGTACCAGTTATGTATTTTCATGCCTTTTTGTTATTTTCATTTAAAATGGCGTTAAGGCTCTGTCCTGGGAGATAATTGAATTACTTCACAATTATCTATCTGAGCAGAGCAGAGGGGTCTGGGGAAGAAAAGGGGAATGGCTAAGTGTGTACCCTGTGATTGGTTGCTACAATGTCCTTGTCACAGTCCCCCATTTGGACCCCTAAGGGAGTGTCCACCAGATGGGAGACTTGCATAAAAGCCAGGCATGTAGCCCTCATTAAACCAGATTCCTGCTGACCCTCAACACGGAGCTTTGTCTCGTCATTGGGGGGATTATTCGTATGGAGTTCGCTTGTTCGGCTGTTTGGGAAAATACTTGATTTGTGTGATTGCTGTTCGGCTGTTTGGGGAACTAATTGATCCGTACGGCTACTGTTCGGCAGTTGGAGCGCTCAGTGGCTACCTCTACGTTCGGTAAGGGAACGTCCTATACGGCTGTAACCCCTATCCTACCGGGGGAGCCGTAACAGTATGGTTATGTTTTAAACAGATTATTTGGTTGAAGGCTATGCATATTCCAGGAATTGAGAATAAAATAGCTAATGCTATCTCTCGTTGTCAGCTCAGCGCTTTCAGAAGTTTATTACCGAACACAGAAGAAGAGTGCGTGGAATTGCAAAAATTCCATTGGCAATTAATCTGGACAAGTTGATCCGGTAGGTGGTAATATAGAAGCTGCCTTCTCTTTTGTGATTCAATGTATCAATAATGTTATATCTAAACACACCATCTACAGACACTTAGCAGGTGTAACATAATTTTATGGCTTTCAGGTAAGCCAGTAGTAGGGAATGCATTTGTGATTAAACAGTTGTTATAAGGTTATTTTAAAGGGGTTCGAGTTGCTGACATTATGCGACCCATAGCTTATTCAGTGTTAGGAGAGTTGCTTGATGTTTTAACTATGTTATTTACAATTCACAATTTTCTTTAGCCTTTTGCAGCATTTAGGATCAGTGAGTTGGTTTCTTTCAGTAGATTTAGACTGTGAGGTTTACAAGTTAAGAATGTTATAAGGGATTCACAGGTAGATATTTAGTTGCAATCTTCAAAAGCTGATCGAATGGGGAAAGGCAGATGGATTAATTTGTAAAGTATCAATGAAAGCAGAGTTTTGCCCAGTGGAGACATTGTGTGCTTATTTAGCTGTCTCCCTTGTGGTACATGGTCCTCTGTTGGTGCATATCTCAGGCTCTCCTCTATCACATTTTGAATTCCAGAGGGTTTTGCAGTTATGCTTCGAAAGGCTTGGTTATAAAGGCATATTTGCCAACACATTCTTTCAGATTTGGGGCAGACACTGCAGCGGCTAAATTAGGTTTTGGAAAAGAGGCAAGTAAGAAGATTGGAAGGTGGGAGTAAAACATTTTAAGTTAAATGTGTGAGATGACATGATATATTGGTTTTCTTTCCTCCTTTCACTCTTATTTCTTCAGGTATCGTAACAAATGTTTAGGTTGTAGGTCATTCCTTGTAAAATGGGCCAAGCAAAGAGCAGGAGCAAGGATATATGGCCTGAATTTGGACTTCAATCGTGATGATGTCGCACTATATTGGAAAGGTGTAGGTGGTCTGCGAATTCATCCGTTAATGGAGCTCAGATTAGAGTGCGCATCAACTGACGTACTCCAGATAGTTTAATAATTCATATAGGGGATCATGATATAGGTGTTGTTAAATCATGTTTAAAGTTATTATGTCATGTTTAAAGTGTTTGTTTGGAATTGAGAAAGTTATTCCCTTACACCATTCTAGTTTGGTCTGAGATGGTACAGCGATGGCGATGGCTAGTAAACCAAGTAAAAGGCGAGGGAGAGAGTGACAAAAGAATTGAAGTTAGCAATGTCAAGATTTTGCCTTGTTTTCGTACAGGCATTTAGAATTGGATCAGAAAAAAACAGGACCTGTTTAGTGAGGACCAGGTTCATTTGTCATATATCTGTCTGGACATTTTCATGTGGATTTGAGAAACATGATAGAAAGAGCCTTGGCTGTGGGGGGCCTCAGCTGGGGTAGTTCTACCTCAGGTGAGGTGGTGGGGCAAAGTCATCCTCAAGTTCTGAGGAAGGATGTGTTAAATAGTTGTTTTTAAAAGGTAGTCAGGTTAACTATGACTGACTGGCAATTAAGTGATAGTGAAAGTTAAAAAAGTTTTGGAAGTAAAGTAAAAAGGTTATGTAAATATGCTACTGTTATCAAGTTATGGTGGTACGCCCCTTTTAAGCTTTAAATAAACACCACAGCCAAGTCCATTAAAATATAAATAAACTGTGTCTGTATTTATTGTGTGGTCTAAATTATTTATGCAAAATATTTCCTACCATACATAAAAAAAAAGGAGGTTTTACTATCACTCCCCTGGGCAACACTGACCTACCTGGTCTTCAGGAATAGCTGAAGAGGAAGATTCCCTTCTGTATTTGATATATCAATTTACACCCTATTCAGACAGAGTTCATTGGCTGACAGCGTTAAACAAAAGTAGAATTAACATGACTAATGTAGAATGTGCGATCTAAAGAGGGGGCCTGGCTGGGGAGACCATGGGACACACTTAAGTGCCAGACTGTTCAGAAATGGTTTGACCGTTACCTGGGAAATGGTGCTCAGGAACATCAGGAACAATATCCAATAGATCATGCTGCAGCAGCTGTGGTGCTTAGAGTGTGCATTTAATGAACACCATTTCAACCAAGTTGATATAATTCAATGGTATCATTTTCAAAGACTCTATAGTTCTTCTTCAATTCATGGATGGGAGCAATGATGCTTACTTCTTCCAACATCGAGCACGGGTTTATCCATTTGCCACATATTTACCATCTTTTTTACATATTTCAACCCACGTTCTTCTCAGCTTTGGCTCAAGTCATAAACAACGAGTTCTACCCTGAACAATATTAGTAATAAGAAATTGTACATTTCAGAACTACTACAGCTCAGTGTAGTGCTTACGTTGCAAAAGGGACTATGGGTGCTATCCTATGCCTCGTTTGTCAGAACATTTGTATTTTATCTAATTTTTGCCATCACAAATTCTTATGCATTCACATTTCTACTTTACAACGGATGATTGCACTAGATTAAACAGAAGGCTGATGTTAGCAGTTCATTACAAGTATGCATATTTCTATACACCAGTTGGTAGTTGAAGTCATGTAAGATTATGGCGTTACGTGCAATATGATGATTTAAACAAAAAAAAATTAAAAAAAAAGGAAAGGAAACAGAAAGAAATATGGGTACGTTTCCTAGAAAATAATAAATCAAAAATAAACATACAGGCAGTTTTTCAAAGATAATTTAGAATTCAAAATGCCAATTTTGACTGATACACTTTCAGAGTTATTCCCTATAGGAGTTAATTTCAAATGAATTAGTTAGAATAGACTTAGGTTGTCTGTGTTGGCAGTCACTCAGTATTTAAACTTCACTTGCCAAGTAGGCAGAGCTTGGCATTTCCTCTGGTCATCACCAGTTACAATCGTAGGGAAACAAAGCTCTTTCTATGGAGGATCCATAGACCTCAATGTTGATCTCCAGCAACTGTGCGAGAGTATAGTGCTGACGTTGGCTCTTGATAACTGGAGAGTCGTGGCCACCGAATCCCCAGCGGCGATGCTAAATACCCCAGATGATGACAAAGCCACTTTAAGGTTAGATTAGCCGAACTGGAATGCTTTCTCTTTGGATACTCCAACATTAAATTTGAAGTTCATTAGGAATACACCTTGAATTTTTACCTTCTAAAGGAGAAGGGGTTTGGCATTTACTGGGTGTTGTTAGAAGAGGTCTATAATAGACACACTGACTAAACAAGGCTAAGATTAAGGGATGGATTTTGCAGGGATGGAGATAGTCAGTGTTTAAGGTAAAAGGTTTAGGGTTAATGATTGTTGGTGCTCATTTAGGGATAGGGATATTAAAGCACGTTCCCAGGGCAGGAACAACCATAATGTGATCCAAGGCATTCACCTAGGTCAAAGGGGATAGAAGAATGAAAGAAAAGGTGGCAACCGATATCCTGCCTAGGACCCTGTGGGTTGTTAATCCTTCTCTGAGAATGGGGAATATGATTTGTGTTGGTGAGTGTCTAGGGATAGTTATCCTTAGGGTTAAGGATAGAGGATTAGATTTATCGAATGCTTAGAGTTAGGAAGAATTAAGGTTAGGAATGGGGGTTAGGGCTTGTACATATTTAGGGTTAAAGAGGGGCTAGAGTTAGTTTATGCTAAGAATTAGGAGAATTAACAATTAGAAAGACTTAGTGTAGGTTTAGAGAGGGATTTAAAGGGACACTAGCGTTAGGAAAATATATCTTTATTTGCTTCAGTCTTAATGTCCATAGTAAGTTTCAGGGACCCTGGCCTGCACTTTTAAAACAAAATAAATTTAAAAGAAATAAATTACTCACCTCATCTCCAGTGCCAAGTTTTTCTCGGCACTGCAAACAGCTCCCTCCTTGCCCGATTTCATGCCTTCAGGATGACTGTCTAATCAAATGCTCTTCATAGAGGAGCATTAGTGATAGTAGGTGCATGCTACGACGGTTCTGCCATAGAGAATCATTGTATGCATTGATTTTCTATTACAGAAAGTGTCAGCACTGCACATGCGTGCGAGATGTCACAGTTTGCTAGGGTGCGAGAGCCAAGAAGTAACAGTCCTGGCTCTCATACCCCAAGGGCTTGAAACTGCTTCTAAGTCTTCTAATTAGTAGAATCCAGTAATTTGGGACCACTAAAGAGGGAACTACTGTGTGCACTAGAACAACTTCATTTAGATTACAGTACAGTGTTCCTTTGAGGTTAAGGGTGTTTAAAAGAGAATCCAAAATCAGTCATTTCTTACTCTGCAGAAAGGAGAACGAAATAAACAAAAACATTTTCTCAAGTGTGAGCAATCGTATCGTTTATTTGCTCGTGTGGAGAAATAAAAAGGCAAATGTCCATTTTAGACCAGTGTCCAAGAAATTTCGTTTTTGGCCTAAAACGTGGTCAATTGATTATAATTTCTGATTTAGTTATTAAATCCCATAGGGGAGTCAGAATTATGAGAAGGTATCAAAAAGGGTCTTTGGCTAGGGTGGCAAAAATCCTTAACCGTGCCCCGGCTGTAGGCAAGCAGTTGAAAATAGCACATATATGAGCACGCGTGCGAGGGAAAGGATATTCTTGCAAACTGCATTACCAATGTCTTTCTATAAAAAGAACATAAAGTCACCAGAACACAAGAGGTTTATTCACACTTTAAACATGTACAATTTACAGACTAAATGAAAGACAAGATCCTTGCTTGCAGGATTCAGCCGCCAAATTACTGACAACATAGAACGGCTGATTTTTCAACAAATAGCAGTGTTGCAAAATGAAAAACAAACAAACAAATAAACCTACAAAAACAGAAAGGTACAAATTCTGTAAGCTTTGTATATTGACTACATGTAACTGTGGAAACAGGCATATTTTCCACATGTTTGAAGCCAAATCACAGAAAAAGTTCAAAGGAGCTTTTTTTTTAAACCATGGTCAGGATATCCTGTAAGTAAAAAAAAACATCACCACTTAGGAAGGAATCCAGAAGAACAGCAGCCAAAGCAGGGAGATGTCAAGTAACAGGAAATAGGATGTCCTAGTTCTTATTTCTATCTAGAATTCATTTGTCCAGAGGTCTATTAGAAGACTATGTCGAGTTCCAGGAAGCTTCAAAATGTAGTGTTTAAAGTGTTTTCTTGACTTCTGTTGCTAAGAACGTCTAGAATTCCTGAGCCACTTTCGTAGAAAGACCCTGAAACCTATCCAGGATAGCTGCTTCAAACTGCTGTAAAGACAATGATCCTTGATGGAAGTCCCTTTAAACACTGTACTTGGCATCCTAACCTTCTTCTAAACGCCATTTCTGAGACTCTTCCTCCCACACATCAGGTCTGATCTGATTCCGCATTCCACCAAGTACATTTGACGTTGCTTCTGTTGCAACTATTAAAGGTTTTACCACTGCAGGTGGGATCTGTCTGAGGACTCCTCCTACTGCTCCAGTTAAGCCTCTGTTCTCATGTTCCCGAGCAGCCGTCTCGTAGATTGCCTGAGCTGTGTCTGTTATGCCCTGGTATAATGAAATATATAAGCACTGTCAGAATCAGAAAAAAAACATAAAACAACATCTTAAAGATATAAAAAACCTACTCCCACAGCTATACTACCTGCTAATTTCTCTCTTTCTTTTGCCATACTACCATTTCAATGGCATAGAACCTGCTCCATTACACAGCCAAAATGCATGCTCAGTTTCCCCTTTTCATAGCGAAACTGCCAACTCATAATTTCCATTCCCACCGCCATACTGCATCCTCAAAATTCTTAAAATTACACTCACAATAGAATTTACCATCCCTTTTTTGTCCATTTTAACTTTCCCACCCATTTTCCCTTCACCCAAATTTCAATATTTCTACATTCTATCACATCACAGTCTGAATATATAACTCAAAAGCGATGCTTCCGCCTTCCTGACATTAAATTCTAAAGCCCCATTTTATCCCCCATACCCACATTCCTAACACATAGCAACAAAATCTACTAGCTTAAAGGAACACTATAGTGTCAGGAACACAAACATGTATTCCTGACACTATAATGGTAAATTCACTGTTTAGATTCTTGACCCCTTTGTCTCTATTTGAAAAGGTGATTTTACTTACCTGTTTTCCAATGCCACGCTGGTCTTGCCAAGGTTGGCGCCGCCTCGCTCTGCCTGTTGCTGAGGTCACCAAACTTGATGATCTCAGTCTATTCAATGTTTTCCCACAGGAAAGCATTGGGAGGCTATTGCGCATGCATTTCTGTAGGGAACGTTCAGTGTCTCTATGCAGAGCGTGAAGACGCTGCACACTGTGCATCACTGACACAGAAAGCACCTCTAGTGGCCGTCTGAGTGAATGCAACTAGAGGTGTTACTAGGCACCAATTTAAACACTGCTTTTTCTCTTTAAAGGCAGTGTTTACATTAAAAAGCCTGTGGGGACACACTATAGACACCTGAACAACCACAATAACCTGTAGTTGTTCCAGTGACTATAGTGTCCCTTTAATAGTGTAAGGAAACCTAGTATATCCAATCCTCATTCGGTAGTTTCCTTCCGAACGGCCAGAGTATCAGTGATTATAACTCTCCATTCGGCAGATAAAATAAACGATTCCCATACGAATGCAATAGCTTTACCAGACGATTCCCTTAGTAAAGCATACGAATACCCAAACATCATCCGGAGTCTAGAAGAAGGGTGCAACATAACTGGCTTTTAATTACCACACACTGGCTTTTATGCAAGTCCCGGTGCAAGGGGACATCCCACAGGGAGGGACATGGTACATCCAATCATTTACAAGGAAAACATAAAACACTCCCAGCACAAACATACAATTCCCTTCCCTAGTCCTGGAGATAATCAAGTCTGAGAAAGTAATAACTTAATTATCTCCAGGTAGAAAAAATACAGTTTTACCCAATATTTAGAACACCCCTTCATGCATATGGTATCCCCACAAATAATATGTCCCCTGTTAGCCCCGATCTGGGTGACCAACATATTCAAATTTCACCCAGATCGGTTCAGGGGTTCGCAAAAAGTATGGAAGTCTTTTGTGACCGGCTAACCGCGATGTTGCTGCCCAAAACAGTTCCACGAGTTTGGGTAGTTTTGCCGGTCTATTTCGTATGGTTGCAAAAACAAATAATTCCACGAACGGTTCCCCTCATACGAATGAACAAAAGTACCGAACAGCGCTCTTCTATCTGTTCGGGAAATAAAGATCCAGCGTTCGTATGTTGGGACTGGTGTTCAGGAAGTCGAGTGTCTGATTTTAGTTCCAGACACTCAACGACCAAGTCCCGCTGCCGTTGTTTGCACAGAAAAAGATGGCCGCCGTTTAATCAGCAACACGGCGTTCGGCAATACGAACGACGGCCGCACAGGTAGAGGGTTCAATTGAAGTTAACGAGCCACAGGGGTGGTCTCTGTTCGGTACCGAATGAAAAATAGGAGAAATACTGAACACAAAGAGGGATTTCTTCACAAATAGATATATCACCCATTAGCTATATTACCCAAAAAACTAACTACTTATCACTATTGTATTGAACATCAATGTGCCTGCACCAGTTCTTGTATGATATCAAACAAAGCAAACATTTTTATGATTCTGCCAGCTCAGTGTATAATTTAGATATGTGTACCTAACTGCAGCTGACTGTCATTCGCATGTTTTGGTTTTGACAGACAGGTATTTTCACTAAACTAAGATATAGCTGACTTCAAGATTTTTCAACCAAAAGTAGAAATTTCCTTGCCATTTCTACATTTTTAGCGTATAACCCATAAAGAGTTTCATGAAGATTGTAACACAGTTTCCCTACCAGAAAAAGACAATCTTACCTCTTTTACAACAGTGTAAGCTTTAGCCACACCTTCCCTTAGATCTACTGGTTGATGCAACATTCTGTGATGTGAAAATCTATTTGATTTTTTCAACTCCACAGGACTTAGACCAGGGGACACCATGTCATAAGCTGTTTCCGCAGCAGCCTAATAAAAGAAATGGATTAGAAATTACTTTTTTTTTAAACATTTTACAGATATACCGAGAGGTCAAAGCATGCATAATAAAATATTAAAAGGACTGCAAGCTGAAGAGTGGTCAACAATGCAGAGATCACACAAAAGTGGGATTGGCGCTTACAATTAAAGAAAATGCATAGATCTAGCAAACAAAAAGGTTTAAACTTGCTGGGCCCACCCCCTTAATGAAATCATGTGTAATATTTTATTCATAAAAAAAGAAAATGTAGTGGTTTGTTTAATATTAACACGTTTTTTTTTTCCCCCAACTGTTCCCATCCCTTTAAAGTGCAATTTAAACAGTATGGTTTATCTGTCCTTTCTGATAGCAGCCAAGATATACACACACCAGAAATTCAGGTAAAAATTTTTTTTTAATTGTTATTCCATATACCATCAACACTACAGGCTGCTGTTTGTCATACCATTTTAGAAACCTGACAACTTACCTGGGCACCTCAGGCATCCACACTGCTTCTTTTGCAGAAGCCAGATGTCTCTATTCATGAATTCATGGCTGATACAAGACAAGAGCCAATCAGCATGGTCCTGCATATCTCATTAGAGTGTTATGATACTTGGAATGTGTTTTTAGCTTTTGCTTTACAAAGAGCAGTGTTTTTTTTTTGTAGGAACTGACAAATCACTAACTAGATTCTTCCCTGTGTCAGAGGGAGTCTTCGTTACACTGCGAAAGCCAATGCCATGAGTGCAAACAACAATAGTAGACAGATGCATGGAGGATGATGAATTCAATGGGAGTGCTCCAACCACTATAGACCCACTGAAATAGCATGGAAACAAAAAAATATTGGTCCCAACACAGAGTTACATGGACACTGTTTTTACCATAACCACTTCAATAGGTGCTGGGTCCTGCATCACTGCAAAGCATGTTACTCATCATTTGTGACCGGCTAACCGCGATGTTGCTGCCCAAAACAGTTCCACGAGTTTGGGTAGTTTTGCCGGTCTATTTCGTAAAGTTGCAAAAACAAATAATTCCACGAACGGTTCCACCTGGCTCTTAGCAGCGATTGTTCCCCTCATACGAATGAACAAAAGTACCGACTCCCGTCAGCTTGCAGCTCAGCCTCCAATGATGAAATAGCAGAGATGGAGCTATGCACCGCTTCACTCTGTATTAGGGGTACTGGGTAGTAGTAGGCCGAGAGAGTGAGCTAAGCAATCTCAGCTAGTCTTTGGCCAAATACCTTTTATGAATTGGTATGGTGCTTGGCGAAAACATAGCTGTGCTTCCATCATGTCTTAACTGGAGGTAAGATATCCACGGTTCCAGGCAACATAACCAATTAATTTCACTAAAGTGGTTATGGTACCTGCAACGTTTCTTAAACAACCACTTAGAGAAAGATAGATGTCTCCCCTGTTCCCACGACTAGTATATAAATATTAACTAAACTGTATTTTTGTAAATCAATTTAAAAAGCATATTCCCAACAGATTATTTTTATCTAACTAATCTACTAATCTACTAGTTCTACAGTAATTACCACTATTTTTTTTTTCCAAGTGGCAATGGTTATCTTGGAAATGTACAGCAATTTTAAATCCTCTAAAGAACTTGGCATTACAAGAACGTAGCTGATTAATTTAACATTCCACTGTGCAGTGAAGAAGAAGAAATTCTGAAGAGCCTGTTGATGTAGTATGCCCACCAAGCCATTGGAATACAGTTGTTGGTAAATAACCTGGACTTTCCAATAAAATCCTGCTAAAAGATTAATAATAAAAAAATAGGGTATACTGCTACCATAGCTTCTTAAGTGCTACCATACATGATGGCGCAAAGAAAGCGTCCAATGGCAAAGCTATAAGATGCTCTTGATTTACTTAATGCCAGGAAGACACAGAAAAATAGATGAATCATGCACACAAGAACCAATATACAATGTGCATTCATTTATCAAAATGAGTATTACCTGGATGGTTTGGACAATTCGATTGGTCAGCTCCAGAGCAGCCATAGCAGTGGATGTGCCAAACGATGCAGCCCCTCTTTGAAAACCCCTTACGATGCGGCCATCTTTTCGATACTGTTCTATCGGAAGCCACACCAAGTCCTTCAGACCCTGAACTAAAGCACAATCATATAAATAACAGATAATGAAACACAACCCCACAAAGAGAAATCTTTAGTGAAATAATGCCTCACCAAGTTGGACCACAGAATGAATTGGCCCCACTCCTCCCAAAATTCCTGGCAGTTGGTTCTTCTTGACATCAGTTAGCCATTCGTTAATAGCATAAGAGAATAGCTTATCCACTCCTAATAACCTGTAAGAAACACACAGGAAGCAAGTTGAATGCAATCTATCCCTACATTGTCAAGTGAACAAACTGGGGTTAATCCACCAAAATGATTAATTAATGGAATACTATAGTCACCAAAACAAGTTTAGCTCAGTGAAGCAGTTTTGTGTATAGACCATGCCCCTGCAGTCTCACTGCTCAATTCTCTGCCACTTAGGAGTTAAATCATTTTGTTTATACAGCTCTAGTCACTTCTGGTAAAGAGTCATCTAATGTTTAAACTTCCTTTATTGCAAATTCTTTTTAATATAGAATGTATTATATCCTGCTCTGTTAATGGCTTTCTTGACTCAGCAGGAGACCCCTATATGTAATTAAAGTTCAATTTACAGAGCAGAAGATAAAAACTTTTAACATAAGTTACTTAAAAAAAAAAAAAACACATTGTTTTCATGCAGGCTGTGTCAGTCACAGCCAGAGGAGGTGTGGCTAGGGCACTATAAACATAAACAAAAGTGATTTAACTCCTACATGGCAGGTAATTGAGCAGTGAGATTGCAAGGGCATGATCAATATACCAAAAGTGATTCATTAAGCTAAAGGTATTTTGGTGCCTTAATTGTTCCTAATTAATTTAGGCTAAAGACTACAGACTATTTTAACAGCTATAATGGCCAAAATGTTGCAACACTGTTTAGTGAATAGTTATCATAACCCACATCATATGAAATGGTGAGATGTGTAATCAAGGTTTAAAAACAGGAATATCTTACTAAATGACTTTCTATCTAGGACAAGATTAAATGAAAGAGACAAGGGTTCTCTTCACACAGTCTGTAAGACCATTTTTGGTAAAAACTAAGAAACAAAAATATCTTCTGACGTTTACAATAATTCCATTTTGGGACTTGCAATCACTCACTAAGGTTGATAGAGTTAATTGTCAGATATGCTCCAGTAGACTCCAATGGTCAATCTGTTATTGAACCCAAAAAGGATTTTATCTGAAATATTTGCTCTACAGCTATAAAACATGGTTCCACTCCCTGTAAGCACTGAACTGGTGCTGGCAGTCTTAAATCTTATTTTTTTTAACCTGAATTATGCTACAGAAATCCCAGGATTCTTACACAGGAAGGATCAAAAGCATGCTACAAATACCTTCCAAATCCTGAGATATGTAATACAGCAAAGGCATTCGCTTTGCTGTGTTTGTAGTACAGTCACAAGTATTGCTGAGATATTGTTGACTTTATAAAGCAGTCCAGTTCAATGCAGTCCATTTATTAAAAAGGTTATACAGAGTTAAGGTTAGAAAAATGTTAATCTTCAGGGTATCTAAGGTCAGGTTAGTTGCTCTTAGCATTAATCCCATTTAAGTAACAGATTAGCTAAATATATGCATTTACACTTCATATTCTAAAATCAGGAGCACACGTCAACTTTTACAAATTCAACTACTTTGTTTGTTTTCTTTTATAAATACTGACCTAACAAATGATTAACCCCTTAGTGAGCAGACCTTTTTTCAATTTTCTTACTGTTAAGGACCAGGGCTCTTTTTACATTTTTACAGTGTTTGTGTTTAGCTATAATTTTCCTCTTACTCATTTACTGTACCCACACAAATTATATACCGTGTTTCTCGCCATTAAATACAATACTGCCTATTATCACCTCTAGTGGTTGTCACTTTAAAGGACCACTATAGTGCCAGGAAAACATACTCGTTTTCCTGGCACTATAGTGCCCTGAGGGTGCCCCCACCCTCAGGGTCCCCCTCCCGCTGGGCTGGATGGAAAGGAGGGGGTTAAACTTACCTCTTTCTCCAGCGCCGGGCGGGGAGCTCTCCTCCTCCTCTCCTCCTCTTTGGCTGAATGAGCATGCACGGCAGGAGCTGCGCGCGCATTCAGCCAGTCTAATAGGAAAGCATTTACAATGCTTTCCTTTGGACGCTGGCGTCTTCTCACTGTGAAAATCACAGTGAGAAGCACGCAAGCGCATCTAGCGGCTGTCAAGAGACAGCCACTAGAGGCTGGATTAACCCTAACATAAACATAACAGTTTCTCTGAAACGGCTATGTTTATAGAAAAAAGGGTTAACCCTAGCTGGACCTGGCACCCAGACCACTTCATTAAGCTGAAGTGGTCTGGGTGACTATAGTGGTCCTTTAACAGTCATGAAAGTGATTTCCTGGGTTCAGTGTTGGATGCAGACAGCACACGCAAATTGTACAAAATTCATATGTCTACCCTAACTGACACTTGCGGTGGTGTAGCTACACGCTCCAATTAAAAGGTAAGAGACAGGGCCTATGCCACTTCAGCAACCTGAAATGGTTTTGGTGCTTAGAGTAACTCTAAGTTCACATCTGTAGACAAATACATTGCTGTATATCATAATGTTGTTAAAAATGTTAGTAGAGAAAACACATCAATTGGTACAAATCTAGCTGACAATACAAGTGTCTTCTGTACGCAGTATTTCAGCAGAATAATAAATAATTTGTCCATAAATGGGACGGTTTACATGATATGCGGAAAAAAAAGGGACCAACAGAACTTTGTAAAAATAAATGTTAATACTTGGTCCAAATATAAGTCTATACACTAGTACATTACTAATGCAGATGAAATCCAGCCAATAAATCCACAAAAAAATCCTCAACAAGTTTCATGGCACAGTGGGCGCTTACTCAGTGGATGTGCGTGACCAAAATTAAGGCAAAAAAATTGCTTTTTTGTTGTTGTTTTTTTTACTCTTTATTTTTGACATGCATAATAAGGAACAAGCATGGCACTGTATACACTTTCATCAATAGTATAGCACAGCTTGCAAGATAAAGTCTATTGCAAAAAAATTTAGATATAGAAAATAGAAACAGGAATAATATAAAGCATGTTCTGCATTATAGGAAGCTTAACCTTAATAAGGGGAGTTACATGCGCTAAGAGTGCATAACATAATGTAGAAAAAGCTCCAGGAGGTCCCCCAAGGTATGCAGGCCGCAGGTCTCACATTCAGGAAGAATGAACAAAAATCAAAAAGTAAAAAAAAAAAAAAAAAAAAAAAGGAGTTTGTCAGTTCAACATGGAGGTAAGTCTGGCATACTGTTGGTGTAGATAATGCCATAGTTGATGCGAGCCACCTCCAAGATCAGCCACTACCCTGTTGTGGGAACACTGAGCCCAGCCATGATACTGCTGTTATAAGGCCCCGCAGGTCACCTAGCTGAAAGTAGAAGGCAGGATCATGCAAGTGAGGTAGGCCCTCAGAGGTCCTCAAGATCAGCCACTGTGGCGTGGAGTCCGTGGGTGGAGCGGCGTACAGACTCGCTGGGATAGTTGATTTATGCCTCAGCCGGCAGCCAGATCTGGAGTGAGTCTCCAATCTCTTGGAGCGAAGCCCTGTTGCTTTTGGCTTCAATTGTGCAGCTGTATTATAGGACCGGGGACGTCTCCTTCGCGGCCGCCATTTTTGAGCTCTTTTGGCTGTGAGCTCTGGGTGTCTGTGATGGGAGCGTGCAGGCAACCCCAGAGGTAAGTGTTTACCCGATGTGGAGGCTGCAGCTTGGTTTTGTCAGAGTGCTAGGCTTCTCCAGAAGGCATTGAATAACAAGCTTAGCTGCGAAGTCTGGTTGTTCAGCACGGCACATAGAGGAGCACGTGGCATCCGCCATGATACGTGTCTCTGAGTTTGCATGTTGGTTGTTCGACAGTGAGTTATACCTTTCACAAGGCCGGGTTGCCTCCTGGGAATAGAGGGGGGTTGGGGAGGGGAGCAGGAGTTCAGCGGGTGCAAGGACGAGGAGAGTGGCCGCCTCTCACCAGCTCTAGCAACCGCAGGACACAGTGAGCCATCTTGGGCTCCTGCGTTCTGAAACTTTCGAGTAAGAAGTAAAAATGTTCACCAAGGTACTCCCAGCTTGGGTAGTGTGCAAGCTAGATATTCAGGAGTATTTCATAGAAATTGGCAAATGCAACGGGAGCTCTGTGAACATGCTTCTGTTCAGTTTGCAGGTCAGGCCCGCCCCCGTCTGTTGATCACTTTAATCATGAAATGTATCCTCATAAAATCCATTGCATTCATGGTCGCAAAAATTTACTTTGGTCCATGAGCACTCAGAGAACATTTTCTTTTTCTATCACTAAGGTAAAGAGGGCCTTGCTCAAAGAAGCTTACAGTCTATAGGAAGTGGGGTACACAGCAATGTGTCCAGAAGGCATGGGGGATTGGCAGTTACAAAGCCTGTATCTTTTAAACATATATTTATGTGTTTATATATTAATAATACTAATGATATTATTATTAATAATAATTATATTAAAGGAACACTATATGGTCAGGAACACAAACATGTATTCCTGACCCTATAGTGAAAACCCACCATTTAGATGGCTTTTACCCCCTTACCCCCCTCAGAATGGGTTAAAACTCATGGGGAAAGCATTGGATTGGCGAAAATCGGCAAGGGGGCGGTGCCAAACGCCGTTTTGGCCAACCAGCACCTCCTCATAGAGATGCATTGAAACAATGCATCTCTATGAGGAAAGTTCAGCATCCCCATGTTGAGCGTGGAGACGCTGAACGTCGGTGCTGCCTACTGTGCAGCACTGCCCCAGGAAGCACCTCCAGTGGTCATCTGAGGAGTAGCCACTTGGAAGTGTCCCTAGGGGCAATGTAAACACTGCCTTTTCTGAAAAGGCAGTGTTTGCATGCAAATGAAGGCAATGATTATACTCACAAGAACAACTACATTAATACTTGTATAAAACCTATCCCATTTGTATGATACCTATATCCACCCATCTCTAAAGAACCATTGGTGGTGACTAGGCACTAGAGCAATGGTTCTAAACCAATTTCTTAAGACACACTAACAGTTCAACATTTAGGCAGTCCCAAATTTGTTACTAATAGGGATACTGAAAAAAACTAGAATATTAAAGATTGACAAGGTGCTTCAAGAAGAAAAACGCTAAAAATATTTGATCTTTGCCTGACTGTGACTGCAACAGAATGTGACCTTGTTTACAGACTACATCTGCATTTTATAGATTAAAGTTAGTCATGAGAATGAAGCAACTCAGTTACCCATGCCGATAGCAGAGCCTCTTCAGTTTTAGCTCGGAGCTGTTCAGTTGAGCAAGACCAATGAGAATTCCAGTAAATGTTCCCTTAAAAATAAAATACAAAATATTGGGGGGTGTGAGAATTTGTACTTAACAAAAAAAAAAAAAATAATACTGGATGTAAACGTCACAATATTCATGTCGTAGATTAGATAACAGTAGATATTCACTGTATATATAAAGAGAGGTAGAGTAAGTAAGTATACTTTATTTATATAGCAATAACAGGTGTCCTTTGAACTGTACAGGTTACAAAACAGGAGAGGGGGATAAAGTAAGTACTGTAGTTATATTTTAGTCGTATACTTCTGTTCAATACATTTCTCAGTACTTTATGCTTCTTTGAGGCTTTTAGTAGGACTTCACTTCAGTGTAAAGAAAATTAACCAAAGTGCAATTAGGGAGGAAAATGAATTTCCTGAGAATAGTGATTTATTTAAAATTTTTATTTTTAACATAAATAATCAGCAATCGAGCTATAACTGAATGCTATTTTTTCCTCATAACTTTCTTTTTTTTTAAATTTCAGGCAATGATATGCCAATTCAAACACAGCGTTTTTCTTGTAAAATATTGTATATTTTGGAGAGGGGTAGATTAGAGTCCCATTATGAATGCTAGCAGGGTTATTCATTAAACTCAGATTTTTCACAAATTAAATCCAAATGGAAAAAGTGAATCAAAAGTAGATGAACTCAGCTCACAACTTGGCTATTTTTACCTCAATTTTGCCATTTGGATTTAACTTTCAAAAATTAGAAGTGAATAACCCTGTAAGTGTTTAATGGTCAGGAAAAGTTCAATAGACTCCCATTACTATGCTGAGCATATAAGGGTGGGGTGAATAGACTTTTATTATATATTATAGGTTAATGAGTACCCACCTGGTCCATCGATACATGTTTTCCATGATAATCCAGCCTTATTGGGACTTCAGCGGTAAACCGAAATTCACTAATAAGAAAGATAAATAATATGTTAAAATGCATCTGGATAACCCAGCAAACATATACTCACAAATCTTACAGTATAGAAAAAAAAATAGCCAATACTACCAGGCACAGGAACGATCAAATCTAAATCTACAACATTGTACTTTTTTTTTCATGTTGTGATGTGTTAACTTTTTACGGATCAATGTTGTAATAATTCCTTCATATCTAAGAGGCCTTTAAAGATCCTATATTCGAATGTTGCACTCATTTAACTGTGACAGTTAGTAAAGAGATCTACAAATACAAAATAAGCAGGACACCTCGTTCTGGCATTTAAGGACCAGATTGCGAGGACAGCAAGGAATATAATTAGGTTCTTAAGATGTTAAACATTCTTTTCAGGAAAACTGCATTGCAGATTTTTGTGTAATATTCCTACATAATATACAGGTACATAAGAAACTATTAATTAGATGATCAAGGAAAAAATTATTCTAATTTCGCGAGGATGGACATGCCTTCTTAGCAACTTTGTCTCTTGATGTTTGTGTTGTATTTGCATAATGACATGTATGTATAGTGATTCTGAATGGAAAAAGGGGAAATATGCTCAAAGGAACAAAAGATATTGTAGTCTCCAGCCCTGGCAGATTATGCCTCCAGGATCTGCATCATTTGTGCACTTTATTAAATGCACAAAAAAAAAAAAAAGGGGGGTCCACAGACACAGGATATACATACTGAAGACATGTCTGTGAACATATAATCAAAGATTTCAGAATATAGGTCCTTTTTTTATTAAACTTATTGAATGAATTAAGTAAAGTAAGTCAATATAGCAGTGGATTAAACATATTAACTTCCTTGAGTGGCAACAATGATCACAAAGAAATTTCTGTATGGTGTGCCTTGCCCATGACAGTACATTAGTTCTGAGATTTAGGTCCTTCTCATCTCAAAAAGCATCTCCCTGTGTCTCAACTTGGAATGCTGATCTTATTAGGATTTTTCTGTTCTCCTGATCATTGCCCAAGAATGACAGTCCTTTGTACAACTGATTTCTAACATCTGAATGCAGAAATGTTTGTTACAGAGTATAACGAGGAGACAGTACACTTAACGTGAATATACACTCATAAAAAATAGCAGATAAGTAAACTCAATTAAAATGGCATTGTGATCCTTACCGGAAAAATATTGGCTCATCACTAAATGACGCGACCTCTTCCTGAATTTCTGCCTCATCACCATGCGCCTTGTTTGGAAAACTGATCTGGTCATGGTTATCCCACTGAGGTTGACCCAGAAATGAAATAACTGGATTGGGTTCTTGAGAACTAAGATGTTTTGGCAAGCTGCAAGTCACATCGGAGCCTGGGGATCTTTTTACTGCAAATATAATGACATGGTATTAAGGAGACATATCTCAAAACAAGGCCTAATTTCCATGGTTGATGGTAATTATTGCCAACAAGTTGCTAACGGATAAAATATATGTTTCGAAGGTACGTGACTACTAGACACTTTCATGCTACAAACATGACATCTAACAACTGACACCACAGAGAAAGGTAAAGACAAAGTTATGACTGCAAACTCTAAATACATTGTTAAAAGAATACACAAAATAGTACAATTCAAGGAACAATCCAAAGACCAATTAAATGGGGCAGCAACTCCAAAAAGATTTGAAGATGTTTTTATTCCATCATCAATAAATGGACCTGGCAACATTTTGACCTTAATGGCAAATTAACTTTATTCAGCCATTTGATTGACATAGTCTTTTAGAATCTGGGCAAAGACACCATGGGTAATGTATAAAGATAAATGAAAGTCACTTCAGTCACTGAATTGGCATGATAAACACTAGAATTATAAGTTGTCATTTGTCATTGTGATAGATGACAACAAAATGGGATTTTGTTCAACAAGCATTGAATTTGATTTCAACAGGGACACAACCTTGATAAAAAGCAGATCTCTCATTTGCTTGTCATTTTGTAATTCTGCTAAATCTAGTAAGAGTTCCTGGCATCATAACTGTTAAAGTGGCTTTGGTGCTTAGAGTGTTCCTTTAAATTTAGGTGTTGGAGCACAATAACCTGTATCGTTATCAGCACCAAGGCACCGCTGGATCTGGAGAGCGGCCGCCTCTCTACCCCGATCCGCAACAGGTCGCATGAGTAAATGAGGTAAGGGAGCCTTAATATGAGCACCTTTCCCCCCACTGCGTGTCCTCTATTGTAAGGACCGAGTGGCAGCTGATGCCGTGTCGGGCTACTCAAGGGAAAGCATTAGTTAGCGTTATTTTGTAGAGTTGTGCGGGAGTTCTATGAAAAGTATCATGAGGCAATTAATATTTTTGCAGCTGACATCAATTCATATATTTTATTAATTTATGTCAGAACCACTTTTTTTTGTATAAAGAAGTTACTTATTTAGAATTTGATGAAAATAGTAAGAATAACAGATTTATTTTCTACATAGTAAATTTAGATGAACTGACAATCACACTGATAAATTTTTCCAACTTGGCAGATTTTCCCTGAATTTAGAAGTTCGGAGAGTCAATTCATTAATTTGATGATTATTTAATAAACCTCTATGATTGCTCTTTTTATCAGTGAGTCTTATCAGAGTCCGGCAACTGAAAATCTTGTTTAAGGAGAAGTTACCTTCAGGGTCTGGCGTAACCAACATCTCAACTTCTGCAGAAAGGCTTGTAAAGAAATCCTTCAGGAAAAACAAGGCATCCTGCGGAATAGACAAAACATAAAATGTATCTTATGATATTACTATGACATATGTAAAAAAAAAAAAAAAAATTTGGCATTCATACAATTCATATTTTGTTGCAGCGGAAATGAGAGCAGATAAAAGTCCACATCAAAAGATAGTCTATTTTTATACTAGGCACATTAGGCATATACAGTTCACTCAATAATACGCATTATTTGTATCTCTATGTCAACAGAGGTAAGCAAAGAAAGGGATGCTACCACCAAAATATTAAAGGATCAGTATAAACAACATAATCATTTTGCGTTACTAGAAAGTGTTGAGAGCACCCTGATCCCACAGGCTTGTAAAAAAAATGAAAAAAAAGATTGCTCACATGAGTTGTCAATCAGGCAATCTAATACTTAGAATATAGTGAATAGAGTTACGCACTGCAAATGCCAATTTTGTCACTATTTGTGCATGTAATATACTATAGAGTATAGTACACATAGTATAGTATAGTATAGTATAGTATAGTATAGTATGTAGTGCAGGTAGTTGCAACCATCCGATGTGATGATTGGAACTGCTCTGTGTGTATTAACATTTTTTTCCATAAAACTCTGCAGGACAAAGTATAATGGAATAAAATCAGTTCCTATAAACCAGAATGACATGCTTCTGATTGGAGCATCTGCAACGCACTTAGAAACACATTTTTATTTATTAATCTTTTCTGCAATATTTTTGAAGCCATAAAAATATATATAGTCAGATGTTAGGTGGACTATCTGTGTAGTATGCACCTATCATTTGTTAATTTTTTATTTTATTTTACGATAAATGTTTTTTGAACAAAGTTACAATAAAACATACAATCTATACAGGGAGTGCAGAATTATTAGGCAAGTTGTATTTTTGAGGATTAATTTTATTATTGAACAACAACCATGTTCTCAATGAACCCAAAAAAACTCATTAATATCAAAGCTGAATATTTTTGGAAGTAGTTTTTAGTTTGTTTTTAGTTTTAGCTATGTTAGGGGATATCTGTGTGTGCAGGTGACTATTACTGTGCATAATTATTAGTCAACTTAACAAAAAACAAATATATACCCATTTCAATTATTTATTATTACCAGTGAAACCAATATAACATCTCAACATTCACAAATATACATTTCTGACATTCAAAAACAAAACAAAACAAATCAGTGACCAATATAGCCACCTTTCTTTGTAAGGACACTCAAAAGCCTGCCATCCATGGATTCTGTCAGTGTTTTGATCTGTTCACCATCAACATTGCGTGCAGCAGCAACCACAGCCTCCCAGACACTGTTCAGAGAGGTCTACTGTTTTCCCTCCTTGTAAATCTCACATTTGATGATGGACCACAGGTTCTCAATGGGGTTCAGATCAAGTGAACAAGGAGGCCATGTCATTAGATTTTCTTCTTTTATACCCTTTCTTGCCAGCCACGCTGTGGAGTACTTGGACGCGTGTGATGGAGCATTGTCCTGCATGAAAATCATGTTTTTCTTGAAGGATGCAGACCTCTTCCTGTACCACTGCTTGAAGAAGGTGTCTTCCAGGAACTGGCAGTAGGACTGGGAGTTGCGCTTGACTCCATCCTCAACCCGAAAAGGCCCCACAAGCTCATCTTTGATGATACCAGCCCAAACCAGTACTCCACCTCCACCTTGCTGGCGTCTGAGTCGGACTGGAGCTCTCTGCCCTTTACCAATCCAGCCACGGGCCCATCCATCTGGCCCATCAAGACTCACTCTCATTTCATCAGTCCATAAACCTTAGAAAAATCAGTCTTGAGATATTTCTTGGCCCAGTCTTGACGTTTCAGCTTGTGTGTCTTGTTCAGTGGTGGTCGTCTTTCAGCCTTTCTTACCTTGGCCATGTCTCTGAGTATTGCACACCTTGTGCTTTTGGGCAATCCAGTGATGTTGCAGCTCTGAAATATGGCCAAACTGGTGGCAAGTGGCATCGTGGCAGCTGCACGCTTGACTTTTCTCAGTTCATGGGCAGTTATTTTGCGCCTTGGTTTTTCCACATGCTTCTTGCGACCCTGTTGACTATTTTGAATGAAACGCTTGATTGTTCGATGATCACGCTTCAGAAGCTTTGCAATTTAAGAGTGCTGCATCCCTCTGCAAGATATCTCACTATTTTTGACTTTTCTGAGCCTGTCAAGTCCTTCTTTGACCCATTTTGCCAAAGGAAAGGAAGTTGCCTAATAATTATGCACACATGATATAGGGTGTTGATGTCATTAGACCACACCCCTTCTCATTACAGAGATGTACATCACCTAATATGCTTAATTGGTAGTAGGCTTTCGAGCCTATACAGCTTGGAGTAAGACAACATGCATAAAGAGGATGATGTGGTCAAAATACTCATTTGCCTAATAATTCTGCACTCCCTGTACAGTAAAACATATTTAAAGTATATATTACACAACATAATAAATTGGTATATTAAAAAGTATAAATATTAAATACTAGTTCCTACACCCCCCACCCCTCCCCCACCCTGGGTTATTGAAATTAGAGCTTCCACCTGCCGCCTATGGTTGGGTGCTTGGGGGAACAATTGGTCAGCACCCACCCGTCACCACTGGTCGAGACACAAAATCACCTTCCACTCATATTGTTAATCTGTCCACCCCCATTCTGTAATCTGAACCACCGACCCAAACTGAGTATGTTGTTATCAACTGGGCTATAATAGCTTCCCAGTCACTACTTTTTAGCAGACATTCCCCCTCTTGTGGTCATTTTGGCAAAATAGTAAAAAAAAAAAATAATAATAATAAATCGACATCTTTCAAACAGTTAAGATTTTAAAAGATATTTATTAAGGATTATGTTCCATATTAAAAGAATTAATGCCAAACCTGATATTTTAAATTACAAGTATATGAATCGGTTTTTAATATATTTCTAAATTCAATATTATTCATACTGATATTTATCAACTCCTGTCTTTAGCAGTGGTAATCGTTTTGAACCAATAAAAAGTTAGAATGCAATCGAAGCCAGTGTTAGTTGCCTCATGTTACTGTAAAAGTCCTATGTAAAAGTGCGGCTTGTCTGATGGCTTTTATAGTACTTGACGCATATTACGAACTGACAATCAGCCTTATATTACTCATGTCTGTTTCTGTATTTGTAATTGTAATTTAGTCAAATGTAAAGAGTAGAAATTGACATTTCTTGCTCATTTACCCCAGAACACTATTTCAGCGTTTACTGGGTTGAAAAATGAAGCGGAGGCAGGGCCGTCTTTAACGCGGGGAGTGTGTGTGTGTGAGAGTGTGTGTCAGTATGTCTGACAGTATATTTATTTATAGAAACATAGAATGTGACGTCAGATAAGAACCATTCGGCCCATCTAGTCTCTCCAATTTTCTAAATACTTTCATTAGTCCCTAGCCTTATCTTAGAGTTAGGATAACCTTATGCCTATCCCATGCATGCTTAAACTCCTTTACTGTGTTAACCTCTACCACTTCAGCTGGAAGGCTATTCCATGCATCCACTCTCAGTAAAGTAACACTTCCGGATATTATTTTTAAACCTTTGTCCCTCTAATTTAAGACTATGTCCTCTTGTTGTGGTAGTTTTTCTTCTTTTAAATATAGTCTCCTCCTTGACTGTGTTGATTCCCTTTATGTATTTAAATGTTTCTATCATATCGCCCTGTCTCGTCTTTCCTCCAAAAAGTAGCACTCCCCGTCAGGGAATCGAACCCCGGTCTCCCGCGTGACAGGCGGGGATACTCACCACTATACTAACCAGTAAAATAAAATATTTTACCAGGAAAGAGACATTGAGATTTCTCAATGTGTGTGTGTCAATATGTCTATCAGTGTATGTGTCTGTGTGTGTGTCAGTATGTCTATTAGTGTCTGTGTGTGTGTCAGTATGTCTATCAGTGTATGTGTCTGTGTGTGTAAGTATGCCTGCCAGTGTATGTGCCTGTGTGTCAGTATGTCTATCAGTGTGTCTGTGTGTTTGTATATGTGTGTGTGTGTGTGTGTTTGTTTCAGGCACATACGCTGATATACATACTGACACATACACACATGCACATATACAGACAAACACAGAGGCACATACAATGACAAACATACTGACACACAGATACATACGCTGACACAAACACACACAGGCACATACACTGATAGACATACTGACACACACATGCACATATACAAACATACTGACACACACACAGGCACATACACTGATATACATACTGTGTGTCAGTATGTCTGTACACGTGCCTGTGTGTGTGTGTCAGTATGTATATCAGTGTTTGTGCCAGTGTGTGTGTCAGTATGTCAGTCTGTATATGTATCTGTGTGTCAGTATGTTTGTCATTGTATATGCCTGTGTTACAGTATGTCAGTGTGTGTCTCAGTATGTCTATCATTGTATGTATTTGTGTGTGTCAGTATGTCTCAGTGTATCTGTCTGTGTATCTGTATGTGTCTGTGTGCGTATCTGCATGTGTATCAGCGTGTGTACCTGTGTGCCTGAGCATCTGAGCACCAACATTAAATTTAAATACACCCCTACATTCAAACTTCAACATTACATACAAACACACTCCTGCATTGAAAGTCAACACTTCATACAAACACACCTCCGTGTTAAACACAAAAATTATATATAAACACACCCCTACATTCAAAAACCAGCACTACACATAAATGCACACCTACATTCAAACTCTAACACCACACACAAACACATTCACACAAATATACTCCATACAAAAACATCCTTACATTCAAACACACAAACACAGTGCTAAATACAAGCCTGCAAGCATGGGCTATTGGTAGAGCCCCAGCTGTCAAAGCATTGTTGGAGTTGTACGACAGATAGGGTTCTACCTTCTTTCCAACCTTGCAATTGGGGGACCAATGAAATTCTTGCACCAGGGTCTTTCTACTTTAGTTCCACCACAGTTTTGGAGTTGAAGGCGTGATTGCATTCCACGGAGTGGGTCCAGGGGACCCAAGCAAATGCTTTACCAGGGCCCAATCAATATTAAAGACGGCCCTGAGCGGAGGAAAGTGAAAAAAAACTTTTATCCGATGTACTTCCATGTTGCAGCCATGATGCCTCGAGCATGGACATCTAATGATGAAGTTCCATACACAAGCTCGGAATTTTCTCCAGCAATGCAGTGTTCACACATGCGTTGTGAATACAGCACTGCAAGAGTTAATTTGCATACTTTGTCTGACCTCCTCTGGCAAAAAATTTAAGTAAAAAAAATAAAAAAATTTAAAGACAGTAGTTAGCTATTTCATTATGTTAAAATCAGCCAAGTAACAGTTTTTCTTTAAACTCCTTTTTCAGTGTTTCCATTATTTTATCAGAATTCTGTGTATGCACACAAATGCATGATTTTTACAAACCTGGTCAATATTGAGGCGCAGTGGCATCAGCGTTACTCTCAGACAACATTCTTGTGGCGAATGTGAAGATTCTGGACGCACATGTAAGGCTTTGATAGTGAGCTAGAAAATATAAATAACCTTATTAAACACTAGTTATAACAAAAGAAAGAAAAATAATCACACACACACACACACACATATTAGAAAAGTACTTATATTATCAGTATTGTTAATTTTGCAAAATGGAAGGCAAAATAGCCAGTATGGAATTTTCTTTTTAACTTGGCTATACAATCACATCCTGGCTAGTTTAGCCTGGGATTTGCATATAGTCATTGAAAAGTTAAGTATAAAAGATAACTATGACATTTTATGTATACGCAGTGCAATCTATTTTGATATTCCTAGTTTTATAACCTCCTCAGACTAGACTAAGCATTATAAAGCCTCAAACAATGCATCTGTGGACAACCCTAATTGATACAGCAGCCATTTTTGGGTGAGGTGATTAGGATAGCAGCTGTCTCATCCATTTCCAATGGGTATCATGGAGGTGAGAATTGTTTTCAATATCTGTATTCTTAACATTATATATGACTACCATCAGAACTGGCGCCCTCTAGTGCAGCATTATAGTGCTTTCAGTTTTGTTATTCTGAACAATTTTTTTCAGATTACGATAAGCCTTTAATGGCGGGGATTCAAACAATTTGAACCGCTAAATGGCTAATAAGGAGCAGAAAAACTGTTGATGGCACCTATTGGCTGACATTACATTGAGGCCTTAGTACTCAACAGGTATTTCTTGGGTCTGTCTAAATTATGTTTCTGAACTTGTGAGAATTCCTCTAGCTTCTGCAGTCAGGTCCTCAATAAGGATTAGTGAGCCAGTTCTGATGGCAGTCAAATATGTCCACACCATAGCATCTATGAGGTTTTTTTTCAGAAACAGGGTTGTTTGCTAAACAGAGAATCGTGAAGAATTTGAAAAGGAATTGCGGGTTGACAGCTCACAGTAGACATAGAAAAATTGATGGCAGTCAAATATGTCCAACCCATGGCATCTATGAGGTTTTTTTTCAGAAACAGGGTTGTTTGCTAAACAGAGAATCGTGAAGAATTTTAAAAGGAATTGCGGGTTGACAGCTCACAGTAAAAGTTGTACTTTCAACGCTGCTATTAGGGCCTAAAAAATTTTTAATAGCCTTCTTAATTCTTCAAAAGTCTTGGGTTTGGTGAATAAACCAATCTACCACTTAGGTACAGGCTAATCTTTTACTAATCTGTCAACAGGAACTTTGTTTTTAAACACTATAGCTTTTAATGTACATTTTTAGCCACACTGTTCTGTGAACTAACATGTGGTTTGCCTCAAGTGATAACCCCAGTGTGGTATTGGCTATTCAAAACTTCTCATTCTGGTACTTTATTTGACACAGATAATTTATTTTAAACAAATGTACACTTTCTTTGCTCATCCAGCACTGTGATTTTCCAAGTTTTTTTTTTTTTTTTAAGATTGCCAATCCTGAGCTTTCTAGAATTTTCGATCTTTTTTAATTCTTCAAATCATTTTATTGAGCTTTATGCACATGTAACCAAGTATCTATTCTGTCAAATGCAAACAATAAACACAGTGTACAATCAATGTCCAGTAAGTTACCAGTTAAAGTGGTAAAGAAAATAGTAATAATAATAATAGAGTACTGCAAACAGACCAAAAACATCAATCCACTAGGGAAGATGGAGGGGCAGACTCGGGGTAGTGGGGGAACGAACAAGTATATGGATGAGGTTGGTGGAGTCTCCAGTGAGGTTAGTAAATTAATACCACTTGCAGTTTCTAGTGAAAGTCACACTTTTGATAATGATTTCTCCTTATCCATAATGTCATAAAACATGGAAAAGGAACTGAAACTTGCACGATTGCAAGATATGGGTGACAAAACAAACAGATTAAAATTAAAACAGATAATGACTTCAGAAAAACCATTTGTGGAGTAGCAGAAGCTGTGGTTTCCACTACACAAGAAGTGCGCAGAAAGCTTTGTTTTTGTGTGTAATGTGGACAATTTTATTTAAGGATGTCTGAAGTGCTGAAACTTGAAAAAAGGTTGTAGGTTAAAGATTACAAAGTACGAAAAGCAAATCCACAATCCATGCAGATCATGCACCACTTTCTTATAAATAAATGTGATACTTCAGCAGTTCCCTCTATGTAGATACAAAATTGCTTGTGTACTGTTCTTACTTCCGGGAGAAATATATCTGGGGACCTAGAGCGCTTCAAGTTTCTAGCTCTAAAACTAATAGAACTGATTGGAGACAATGTTACGTGTACATTAAACTTTGCTTGTAGGAGGAAATGCTATTATCTCTGTACTAGTTTTATATATGGGATCAAAGGATGGTTTATGCCATCCTTGAAAGCATTTAAGCTTTGATTGAAGAAAAAAAATAAATCTATATATAACATGGTATAATTAAAAAAAAGTCAAAACACGTGCACTTTTTTGTTTTGGAAGAAATTCAAAGTAAAATAAAAAATAAAAAAAATTCCTTTTTTCCAATGCCTGTATTCTCTATTCTTTAAATTAAAGTAGCACAATTTGGAGAGACCTGTGACACCACATTGTCCTTCGCCCTAATTATGTGCGATACCATTTAGAGTTAATTAAGTCCCAGACTGATAGTATAAAAGCTGCTTCTCTGCTCTTGACATTGCTGATCTGGATCCAGTACAATATATCAAATACAATTCTAGAAATGTGGTACTTGGTTATTTTTGCTTGAAGGCATCACTCTCCTACACATCGTGCAAGGGCGACTTTCTTGCTTATTTTCTCTCTGTAAACTCTTAGGTTTCACTTTGATATTTCTAGGTAATTCTTACGAATCGATAGCTGGAATGTCTTCTACCTGCTACCAAACATGTAGAAAACCCTACGATTTATGTGAAACTGCCTGAAAACTAAAGCTAAAGAACTCTAACTGGAATGAATAATTAAAGAGATTTCTTCTATCCACTGCACCAATGATCTCCACTACCTTTTAACTTCTAAATAGGAACACTCCTCAAATGTTAACATGAGTTGTATAAATTAATGAAAAGATTGTATCTTTCCTAATGTTTAAACATGTAGTGAATAATCCACTTAAATTCCAAATCCCTAAAACACATACCGTATTTTTCGGTGTATAAGACTGTTTTTTTTTATTTTTTTTTATTTTTTTTAATTTAGTCTAAAACTGGGGGTCGTCTTATACACGGAATGTCACTGCAGGGGTTAAAAAAAAACAAAAAACAAAACAAATCACTTGTGAGCGGTGCCACAGCCCACACACATACCTGTTCTCCCTCCCGCCAATCCGCTTCTGAATGCTGTGGCAAGGAGGTCCCTATATGCGTGGGAGCTGCAGCAGACGCCAACACTTACCACCAACGGAGCTCCAAAGACATGTCACACCATGAAATGAGCAGCCATATTAAGGTTTGCTTCACCTCAGGTAGGTCATGCTTTTTGATTTATATTTATAGGGGATGAAATGGGGATCAGGGAACAGAGGGAATACTGCTGTGATGTCCAGGCATGCCCTCACACCACCTGCTGTATTGTTGGAGCTGTAGTCTCCCAGCATGCTCTATGGAGCCATTAACTTCACAGAGTACCATAGCACAGAGAGGCATGAGAATCAGAAGTGTGTTGTTCTCCTCAGAAGTCACCTCTAAAATATCAATGTTGTTCTATTTGATGTTTAAAATATTTATTTCTTATTTTGGGCTAAAAAAAAAAGGGGGGGGGTTGGCTTCTTATACTTGTCAAAGTACGGTATATACAAAGCTTCACTTGCAACTTTTGTTTCTGTGACCTAAAACTATTAATGGCATATCCCAAAATGCTGCTACACACAGAGTCCTCTCAGTGACACTTCTTAAATTCCAATATTTTCTGAAAGTTAAGTGCAAAACGTGAACATTTTAGGTCCACTTATGAAAACGGACTTAGAATTATTTAAAATAAGGTACTCACAAGCAAAGTGCTCTAATCGGCACACAAATATCAATGAAAAATGTCTCATATCTCCAGCTGTCCTTCCAGGAATCTTACCTCTAAAGCTGTGTCCTATCTACACGTTTCGTGAGCCATGGCCCACCTAGTTAAGATCAACCCTTTTTATTCCCAATACTAATGATTAGTGATTATCTTTGGATAACCACTAATTAAAGGACCACTATAGGCACGCAGACTACTTCAGCTTAATGAAGTGGTCTGGGTACCTGGTCCAGCTAGGGTTAACCCTTTTTTTTTATAAACATAGCAGTTTCAGAGAAACTGCTATGTTTACACTGAGGGTTAATCCAGCCTCTAGAGCCTATAGTGGCTGTCTCATTGACAGCCGCTAGAGGCGCTTGCGTGCTTCTTACTGTGAAAATCACAGTGAGAAGACTCCAGCGTCCATAGGAAAGCATTATAAATGCTTTCCTATGAACTGGCTGAATGCGCGCGCGGCTCCTGCCGCGCATGCGCATTCAGCCCATGACGTCGCTAGGAAGGAGGAGAGGAGGAGCTCCCCGCCTGGCGCTGGAGAAAGGTAAGATTTTAACCCCTTCCTCTCTCCAGAGCCCAGGCGGGAGGGGGACCCTGAGGGTGGGGGCACCCTCAGGGCACTATAGTGCCAGGAAAATTAGTATGTTTTCCTGGCACAATAGTGTTCCTTTAACCCCTTAAGGACACATGACATGTGTGACATGTCATGATTCCCTTTTATTCCAGAAGTTTGGTCCTTAAGGGGTTAAGGTAGCCCTTAACATACTGGTGCTTTTTAAGCATTGCACATAGACAAACATACTTACCATGTTTGAGTGAGCTTTTCGGGGCATTTCCTTGCTACTGTAAAGATGCAAGAATTTATTCATTTGAGAGGAAGCCAGGCGATCACGGATCTCCAGATCCTGCACTATGAACACTTGCCGTGATACTAGTTGTTCTGCCACATGAGATTCGTGAGAGGCTCCTCCTGGGGGATAAACTTCATGCTGGAACTTTACCTGTGAGCGGAGATCACAAACAATTTGAGCATTGATCATCTGTGAAAATACCATCATGTTCTTCTTCACACTGTACTAATGAGCACAATTACTCATTCAAGTATGTGTCATTTATTATAATGGTCACAGGGCAGATACAAGTTAATTCTTTGTGTGACTTAAAAGTAAGGAGTGGATTTGGGGATAATGGCAAGATACATAATCAGTAGCAGATGACACAGGCTTTGGTAACATCACTAGCATAATTATAATTATCCATAGAATGTTTTTTTTCCCCAGAGTCATTATTCACACAATATTTTCTACTCACGGTGTCTGGGAATATAGATCTGTAGGTTATAGGCTAGTATTTACATTGTTATTTGCACTTGAATTATTAAAGAGACTCACCAAGTCTGCTCATTAAGCATCTGTACAGATATATCTCTACTGAGAATATTATCCTTAGTGAATCAGCCATAAATAGAGGCCGAGAAAAAGTGAAAGTGTGATGAAATCGCTCTACGAGAATCAATTAAACATATAGGTCTTTAAGCTCAAATGTTGCACTTACAAAAATTTATTCTTGCAAAGTATGAATCTGGCTTACATGAAGTATGAATCTGGAATCTGGCTTACATCGCATTACAAATGCATATCAAATTCACTCTCATTTACCTTGATTAAAAGAATAAAAATAGAGAGGGGGACTCTATTATACTTAAGTTACAAAAATTTAAGAAAATGCTCTAATTTTTTTTCTAAATTCCTTTTTATCTGTTTTGTCACGGTTTGCAGGAGCCAACATATGGGATAAGGATCCTCTGGACTGGAGACAGAAAGTTCTTATCATCCCACATGTTATGGCTCTTGTGGGCCATGACTACATTAAGATGAAAAACTACCTGCTAATAGTGTCAGGTAAAAAATAAAGCCAAGTGATTATTTTTTTCTGCAGCTGATAGCCGATAGCTGAAAGATCCAAGGATTTATAAGACCAATGCGGGTCTCTCAGAGTGTTCTGTGAAACGGATATACAGCAGCTGTGATGCAGATCAACATTAAAGTGAACCTGTCATAGAACACGTAACCATATTTTAAAAGATTGCGGAAACTTTAATCTATCTGGTGTGCAAAATTGCTAAAAAAAATGTTTAGATTTTTCAATACTTCAACAGAAAGAAAGGAAAAAAAATAAACAATCCCTCCCTATGGCACAGATGAGTATTCCAGGAGCAGAATGACAGAAGAAAGTAGAATCACTCTCCTAAAGGTAGTTAGGCTCTCCATGCTCTGCAGCTGCTGTGATTATTCCTCTGATGAGCATCTACTACACTTCACTATAGGAATATAGGACAAGAGTATCATAGCGTGGTGCCAGCTTCTTGGGGAAGTTTTTCTAAGCAGGACTTCGAAGGCTACAAGATGCAGAATATTGAAAATTACATGGAAGTGGTAGTGAGTGTTACATTAGTATAACAAACCCAAAATGATGTAAACAGTCATGATGAGAAGATGACTATTGAGTTAACCTCTGGTAAAGAAATGAAATGTATAATATATTATGTATTTATTTCTCAATGAGATGCTATCTATAGAAATAAACCCATCAACACAAGCTCATTTTTAAATACGTGTCTAAGGAAGCAGAAAGCTCCAGACAAAACAGCAGAAGTTACATTTTACCTTGGTAAGCTGTATTTCCATCAAAAGATCATGATTCCTTCCACGGCCCCCGCGTACTAAGGAACTTCCACGCCGTGTGGGGGTGCTTGATGGTGAACTGTGGGGACTCCTTGGGAAGGAAACAAACATTGGTAATAAAATATAATATGCCCCAACTCAGGTCAATATTCTCCCCATACTGAAACTTTACAAAATGGAATATGATCCATTGTATCACTGGCACAATGAAAGTGGGGTAATTGCTATAACATTTTTAATTACTTTTCTTTTATTATGGTTGCTCTTTTGTTGGCTATTATAAGAGGTGCAAAATTGTGGTTTGTAAGTTATACAGGATTGATGTTTGTTTATATGTATTAGGGTGGTCAGATTATTAAATGACTCACTGGCTATAGTCTAGTAGAGTCTGTAAAGAAGAGTTAAAAGTAACGTTTTTAGGGGTGGGGCCTGACTGCCCTACTCCGTTGCATCTCCTGAAAGCTGTGTGAAAAACTGGTATTTAAGCTTTTTTTCTCTCTTTTCAGAATTGTCTGCATCTACTGATTTAAAAAAAAACACAGATGCTATCCTTTAACCTTGCGAGCTCAAGTGTAGTTACTCTAGCTGCAGATCCGATCATGTTTGGAGGATTTTGCTTGGGACAGACCTGCGGCCTACTCAATCCCTTTATCTTTAGTCTCTCCGATATTCACAGTGTTGTTTTGTAGTGTTTAGTGATGTTTTAAAGTGAGGTTTTACATTACATTTTTATTAAGAGTTTTGCTATGCCCTTCTTATGAAAATAAAATGCCATGGCCTTTGCCCAACATTTTTTTTAAAGTTAATTCATGTGTACAGACACTCTTTTTAAAAGTTAATTAATGTGTTCACTGTCTGGTCTCCTATTTAATCTATCTATTTACAAAATATTGCCTACCATACATATGACAGTATCACCATTTATGCCAGAAAACATTTAAAATTTGTTTGAATTTGTACAGTCCTTAGCATGCCTACACAATAACGAGAAGTAGAACGTGAGTGTGTGAATGGATGGACACTGTTACGGAGATTACTTACATGTAATTTTTGGCCGGCGAAGCAGGAGTAAAACCATGGCCAAAATCTTTGCCCCCGTAAAGATGCCAAACCAATGAGATCTCCTTAACCACATAACGGATGACGGGTATTGGAAAATTGACTGGGGCTTTACTGTTGTCCATCTTTTGTGTAGGGAAGCTGAAGTGGTTCTCTTTTATTAATATTATATCTTCAACCAACTTCCTCACAGATGGCTCTTCATCTTTTTTCTGACAAGTAAACACATTATATAAAAATAGATCCAACATTAACTTAGAAATGAAAAACTTCAAATACATGTTTGATTATGCAATTTGGATTTGACAGGCCCTCGGAAGAAATGTTATGATGATTTTAGTTATCCTTTTGAGACAGGAATTTTAGAGGCAAAACATTAGACATAAAAAGATCTTTATTCACCGATAACTCTGTATAGTGACAGCACATGAAGAGATAGTCCTTAGCAATCACACTATTCACTGCATCCTATTTGAAGAGCTATAACACACTCAAACAGTACAAATCCTGACCAACTCCCACAAGTACTTCCTGGATTAACTCTTACAGAGGTAGATAAAAACACATAGAATTATCTAATATGTCCATGCCTGAGCCCCTGTTGGTCTCTAAGCAAGTTATTAACAACTGCACAAAAATATCTTGAGATGATCAGAGACCAGACTTGCTACTAGAACATGAAGGCCATAACAGTATCCTGCAACTTTGGAATGTAAGCATTTTGCAAAATGGTATTCCAAATGAAGGAGCAATACACTTGGGTAAACACATCACTAGCTGACAATATCTCCCCTCGAATCTCCGCACCAGGGATCTGATCTGAATGACTATCAAAGTAACTCTCCAAAACGTCATGCAATGTCTGTGCATTATTTTTCCTTTCCAGCGTGAAACTCAAATTTTGAACCCTCTTTACAGGGAGGACAGAGGACAGGAATATTCACGGAAGACTAAATACAAAAAGACTCAATGTCTCTCTCTTATCACATTCCGCAGCTTTTTTGGCTTGTGAGAGGTCACTCTGGGCTATTTTAGATTTAAAAAAATAATTTTTAATTTTTTTTTATTGCTAAGCTTCTCAAACTATTAAATGTGAATCAAGCGGAAGCTGCATAAAATGGTCCAAAAACCCTAATAAAGTGTAAACAAATGAAGCACTGTAGTTACTCATGGAAGAGCTAAGACACCAATTTGTCTCTTTAATATAATGTAGTGTGAACTTCGCATTAAAAAAAGTGTACTTCTCAAGCACTACTGCAGTACTTCTTATGCAAAAGACAGCTAACAAAAAACAAAAATATGTGTAGAAGAGTAGGGTTGGTCAGGGATCTCCATACTCCTCGAAAGTTCTACTATAAGAAAATATGGTAATAAGCCAGTGTGTTCCTACATGGGAAAAAAAAAATTAAAGTTCACTTAGGTTAGATGATGCTCTAGGGTCTTAATACTGTTGCCAGTTCAAGTTGAACGTCAACTAGGTCTGCCTGTCATCTGCTCACTGGCCTTGTGGCTTGAGAGGGAGAACATTTTTCTATGTGGTAGCAAGAAAGGAGGCACAGCTTCCCCCAACCATGCTGAAATATTACACCTGTAGCAGCAGATAATAGTTCTAAGGGTTACCCCTTCCTTAATATAAACCTTAAGATGTCAATTCTTACATCTCCCTTGAAGGGCAGACCCAGAACTATGGATCTAGAAGGGCAATGGTTTGTGATTGTGCTCTGCCTTTCCAAGAGTGATGAGCCTAATATCACAAAAGTTCAGAAAGATCTCTGCATGTGCTCTCATCATACTGAGAAAGCAAAACCTTTCATTTACTTCCATTTACTCAATGGTATGTTCATACTTCTTGTTTCAAAAATATGTTCTCCCCGAGGGCCAAGAGGGCCGTTTAAAATTCTCACCAAAACAGCTGCTTTAGGTGCATAAAGAATACAGAAGTCATCACTTTCTGAATGAGCATCCATTATCGCTTCACTTAGAAGGTGGGGAGTTGCGGCAGAAAATGCAGGACTGGATTCTTCAGACATGGTGCTGCTTTCATCAGGAAACAGGAAGAGATCTGAGCACGGCTGCTCTAAAGATTCGGATTTAATCCCAGAAATTCCTTAATAAAGCAAATGTGACTAATTAAAATACAGACAGAAATTAAATGTACAACAACCTCAACAAACTCCTTTACATGGATTGTATTCATGAGTTTTCCCACATAACTGCTCATTAAAGTCTTGTTCTGTAGAGCATTATCTTAGGTCTGAATGCTTAATTCTTTATATATAAATAATGATTCTATCACGTAACTAAAATAGAAATGGAGGACAAATAGCAAACACTACAGTGTGTGTGTTCGTGTGTGTGTGTTTGTTTTTTTTGCAGAGATGTCAATAGGCCGTAGTCCGAAATTAATGCGGTTGGATGAAGACAATTAAACAAAGAATAAGGAGCAAGTAATGTAATGTGAGCAAGGCCAAAGGATAGGAGGTGATAAAGAACGGAGTAAGACAGACAGATGCAACATCTGCAATTTTATGGGATAAATAAGTTATGGAGATCATTCTATATTTAAAATGCACCGGTCATGCCTAACACGACTTGGTAAAAATAAAAAATTATTATTTAATGGTGGTACGAGCTGAAACTATTTTCTATACAATACCCAAGTAGGCATGCAGTGTGCAAGCACACACACATTCTCACTCATTTTCTCACCCTTGTTTTTAGACATTTGAAAGGCTTGGTCAATTATGTTGGTGGTAAAATGCCTTTAATGTGGGAATTAGGTTAATAAAGGTATAGAAGAGTTTCTAACTATGAACTAGTGGTACCATCCTACAGAACAAGCTAATAAAATGCTAACTTTTTAAAATATATCTAAGTGACTGTTTTTTACCATTCATTTGAAGGTTCATTGGAGAGCCAGCCTGCTGCAAGTCTGTATCTTCCATAGCATCACTCATTAAGTCACTTAATATCTGCTGCTCTGCATCAGCCAGCACAGAACCTTGAGAACTGGACCCATCACTTTTATCAGTCTGCAATGGACAGAACATTCATGTAGGCTAATAATGTATGTATTTAACATTCAAACACACTCATTGAATTTAGTCATTAATGGAGAAGGGTAATTTATTTCACATTTACACAACTGTAAAACTCATGAAATTATGAAAAGGATTGGTTATTTAATAATTAAAAATGTATTATATATGTATATATATAAATTTTCATCATATGCAAGAATGTCAAGGCACACTCTGGCATACTATGTAAATCAAACCCACATTAATAAGCATGAGTGCACTGTGCAAGAAGTTGTCTATTGCATTATATAAAGATGGTTGTGCCAGCACCAAGAAATACTATGGAGGCAAAAGTGTTTTCATATATTTATTTCTTTTCCTATTCACTCCAGTACACACATCAATAGCACTTATTGGAGTGCCTGAAATGGAAATCAACTATTAGAAAAGGTAAAACTCCCTTTTAAGTACAAGTTGTAGAAAAGGGGCAGTCTTGAAGAAGTACTCCAGCTTTATCAAAGCCACTACACCCATTATGTTTTGCCAACACTGCAGCTGTCAAAGCATCATGGGAATTGTAGTTCTGTAACAGTTGGGGAACCAACCTTTCGGCTATCCCTGTTGTAACCCCAGATATATCTGGATTAAATATTTGTTATAAAGATTATTTCATAGCCTCACAAAGCTAAAAGGTTTCTAATTAAGAAAGATACAAGAAGGATTTGTATAACCTGTCTTGAAAAAAATATCACCTCCGTTAAGCTGTATTTAAAAGGACACTCTGAAATAAAATCTCTACAGGTCAATTTAAAATGCTGCATTATTATGGTCACTTTCATCCAATCTGGATATCATCGACAGGCTTGGCCAACCCACTTTGAGTACACTCCATCAATCACCAACACAAAAATAGGGCTTTCCCTTGCACACAGAATGCGTCCTCTTTTTAGGGGACTTGAATTGTAGAATTTGGTTCTGTGCTTACAGTATTTTCAGGCGTATAAGATGACTTTTTAACCCTGGAAAATCTTCTCCAAAGTCGGGGGTCGTCTTATACGCCGGGTATAGGGTCTAAATAGCTGCCGGGGGCGCCCTGCGCCCCCATCGCCGGCCCTTCTAGTGCTGCAGCCGCCTGAGCGCTCTATGGAGAGCGCTCAGATGGCTGCCGCACTGCCTCTTTTCTCACCTCCCCTTCCCTGTGCAGAGTGGGTGGCCGAGCTCCTCTTCGTCCTGTCAGTCCGGCCCGGTACCGCACGGTACAGGAGATTCAGTTACCTGTTCCCTGCCGGACTGAAAGGAAGTGCACACTGAGTGCTCACTTCCTTTCAGTCCAGTCGGGAATAGGTAACTGAATCTCCTGTACCGTGCGGTACCCGGCCGGACTGACAGGACAAAGAGGAGCTCGGCCACCCACTCTGCACAGGGAAGGGGAGATGAGAAGAACGTAGGGAGGATTGGGGGGGGAGGAAAAAGAATATATCGCAATTAGCCGCCTGTGTGCTAGACCAGCAGGCATGGATTATATGCCCAAACAGCCTGGCACATACCTGGGCTTTAAATGCTATTTCAGAATATCATTATTTAATGTCTTGCTGTGTAGCTCTGTCTGCTCACTGTACATCATGGCTAATTTTTATTTGGTGTGCATTGGAAGAGGGGAAGTCTTATACGGCGAGTATATCCCAAACTCTATATTTTAACTGGAAAAGTTGGGGGTCGTCTTATACGCCCAGTCGTCTTATCCGCCGGAAAATACCATGTTGGACAGAACTGATGATAATGCGGAAGTGTAGGTTCTACATTACCGAACTGGTTAAATAGGGTTGATCTCAGTGAATGGGGAGAGCCCCTTTTTTTCTTTGTTTATAATCTGTTCTCAAAAGCGTTTGTTTATGAAAAAGTGTTTTGTAGTGTAACGTGATAACCTTTATTGTGAATAGCGAGCTATTTTCCTCCTAATAATGCATTCATTCATATGTGAATTACCAGCAGCTATAATACTTGACCCACCTTTTTACTTTTTTTGTGCACCCCAGAAGACGTTTCTGTCCTGTTCGGTGGGTTTAGATCACCATAGCTGGCAATGTATTGGATTAGGTTCATTAAGGCAGCGCATGAATCGGAACATGTGCGAATATGTATGACATCACTAGAACAATGCATCTGAAAACGTGGTTTATACTGCCAGGGAGTGAGAAAAGTTGTTAGAACCAGCTAGCAACTATATAACCAACCAGTTATAATAAACATCATATTTAAAAGAAACAAGTTAGAAAGCAATTCACAACTTACTCGTCTGGCACTTCGACCCTTAAAGCGGAATTGTTACACAATATTATTGCACAACTAATGGATCCCTTTTTTTTCAAAATTCTCCTTTATTTAAGCTGTATGACTATGTTGCTAAGGTACAGCCAAAGCAAACAACTGTTTCATACATAAATATGTATGTATGCATATGGCATCCTGGAAGGAATGTAAAATGCATTTGCTTGCACACATTTACTCTGCAGAAAACCTGCTTAACCTTGAATGTGGCAGTGCTGTAATATTAAGTGTTTAACTCACTTCTGCTTCGCTACTAACAAGAGAAATTGCTTCAATATAATTTCTAGTGTAAGAGAATGAGGATGTGTCACTTTCAGGGAAGTCACAATGTGACAAGTATCAGGCACCCACTATGGAAATTTCCCAAGATCTGAACGCGGGTGCACACAGTTTAAAGATTCTGTTCTGAGCTTCAGTTTAGTTAACAGCAGTGATGTCCCGAATGGTTCGCCGAACGGTTCTCCCTCCCAGACCCTCCCACCTCCTGGACAGCATCCATTTTACATTCATTGTGAAGCTGCATTCTTAGTGAGCTGTCCAGGAGGTGGGAGGGCCTGGGAGGGAGGGTCTGCTGCTGCTTGGCTGGAATGTGTCTGCTGACTGTGAAATATAGGGTCAAAGTTTACTCAATGATGACGAATAGGTGGCGGACCGAACAGCGCATATGTTCGCCGTCCGCGGCGAGCCGTTCAGGACATCACTAGTTAACAGTAATCATAGTCCTCAGCACTTTGCAATGATTTCCAAGTGAAGTTTCTTCAAGTATCCAAAATAGTAGGATATTTTTGACAACATGAGGCTTGAGACACTTTGGGATAAGGAAATGTTGATCAATAAGCTGGCAAATTCCCTGACTACAAGCCTGCCCAAAAATGCAAGGTCACAGGTTCAAATCCCGGCAGGGTCAACTCAGCCCTTCATCCATCCGAGGTCAATAAAATGAGTACCATCAATTGGGTAAAAATAACATCTATTACTATTCAGCTGCCGATTTGGTTAATTCCGAGAGCGTGCTCTGAAAAGCGCTTTGAGGCCCACTGGGAGAAAGGCTCTATATAAATACTAGTTGTTATTATTATTATATAGTTAAATAAACTCTTGGAAATTATTGTGGAGAGCTGAGGATTATTAATACAGTTACCTCCAGGAAAAAGACAGTTCTGCTTTAAAGATCAGTGATGCTCCTTATCATTATCATAATCTGGACCTTTACCAACAAGGAATAGTGATATCCTACTTGTTTCATCAGCAGTTGTATAGAATCTTGCCATATAACCTATATTTTTAAATGATAGATTTATCTATTTTTGAGTCTTTAGGGAGTTTACAGAACAAAAGAGGACAATGATCACAAAGTGTTGACAAAGAGGGTTATGAGTTAAAACCTCTTGTCTGAAAATCCATAGATACAAATTAATAATATTCCAATACACATTGCTGCAGCCTCAGTAATAATGTCTAGGTGAGTGGGGGGTACATTGTTACTGTAGATGTTTCCTAGTAAGCTCAGAAAGCTGTACAATGACAGTAAAGAATGGATTTGCCTTCTAGAAGTTCTGGGTTAAACATTGATAAACATCTCAATTAGCCAATTTAGTGGCTGTGGTGTCACTATCCTAGGGTAAGAAGATAAGCCATTTGCGAATAATTTGACAACTTAAGTGGGGTCCACCGCTGGGCTAGCTCAATGCAGAGGGCTTCTGGCTTTTTGGGGGAGGAGACTGGCACCTGGCAAATCCCAGATGAGGTGCCAAACTGTTTGAAAATGGTTTGACATCTTACCTAGGATAATGCCAAAGCCTTCCTGGTACCATAACCACTACAGTGTGTTGTAGTGGTTATAATGTTTGGCCTGTTCCTTTAAAATATTGAGGAATAAACACATTGGAATTTATTCATTAAACAAAGCATTGTGGTGAGTTGAAAACCAACCTGCCAAAATTTACATACATAGAAGAATTGCAGAATAAAATATCCTGCTATACTTAGATGGAAGATTGTTTTCCCCACTCTGCTAAAATGGCCTAAATTTGGGAGCTTCTCAATGATAAAAAAAAAAACACAGTAAAAAAAAATAAAAAAATAAAAAATATATATATATATATATATATATAAGCATTATGATTTTCTTCACTTTAATAATAATGATGCTTGGTATTCCACAAATGTTATACCTTTAGGGCTGAGACTAAAATGTAAGCCGATATAAAGATCGTGTAACTAGCATAAAACTATGTTATGAGTTCTTGCATGGCTTAGATCTTTGTACTAAGCTTCCATGCAACGTGGACAAAGGAAATGAGGTCTGTAGCGTTTAGTTATAGAGATGAAGATGGTTAGTTACGTTTCTGAAAATGTAAGCTGCATTTACTGGTTGAATATAGCCAATTCATACAATTTAAATAACTAATGTGAAACCGTCACTGATCCCTTATATACAGGTAGGCACCTCTCTGGTCTGCTCTAATAATTAAAAAATAAATAAATAAAATACCGGAAGGTTTTTTTTGTTTTGTTTTTAGAATAAATGACTTATATCTATACTCTAGGACCCATGGAGCCTGGAAAATGTATATTGTTTTTAAAATAAATTACTGGGCAAGGCAGATATAACCACTTTTTTACAAAATACACAACTAAGTTAAAATGGCACCTTTTCTCCAATTTTTACAGCTTGTATAGTCAGCTCTAAGAGTCCCATGTCCACAACTCGAACATAATCTGGAAAATAAATTATTTCAGATGAAATCGCATCAAAAAAGTATCCATCTCATTTTAAGACCTGTTTTCAGGCATTGTCAAAAAGCAGTTCATCAGTTTTTGCAGAACTATAAATCCCATGATGCTTTGCCAGCAAATGTATTATTTATTGGCTACTACAGCCCTGCCATAATCATTATTTTTCACTATTAGAAATGCAAGTATTAAATTATAACTTGATAAACGAATTGAATATTGCATGAGATAAGTACAATGTTATCCTTCATAGTGATAAAATCAAATCTGGGATTACATAGTGTGAGACTAGATTTACGCTGGGTCTTACTTGACATCACTCTCAATATAATTTTTCAGACCTGAAATTATAACCAGTTTATCTTGCATCCATCACTTTATAATCTCTGCTTACTCACCTCGGCTTAGATTTACAGCTATGGCGTTACACTTATCCGATAAATGCAGAGTGGCTTCATCCAAAATTATCCTGAAATAAAATACAGCATTTCTTTTATTACTTTATTTTATTTATCCAAATTTTATCAAAATGCCATCAGAGTTTTATCGAGAAAATCCCATCTCAATCTCAAATCCCCTCCCAATGTCATGGTCAGATGGGGGATGTTCATAAGTTGTGCCGCATTGCATGTATCCATAACCCGCCTTCGTCCACTAGTAGCAAGTCTGCCTGGTACAAATCAAACTTGATCTTTTTGTATCAATCCTGGGATACTTATCTTCAGCCTCTTAGCAAGGACAGTGGCATAGATCTTAACATCTCCATTTAGAAGGGAGATGGGACGGTAAATTGATAATATTCCTGGGTTTTTGTCCGGGTTCAGAATGGGATCGATGTTTGCACGTAACATTTCTTTAGGAGAAGTGCGATTGATAATTATTTTATTGAACACTCTGGAGAAACGTTTGGACTATAGATCCCTAAATATTTTATAAAACCTGTTTGTATATCCATCAGGTCCTGGTGCTATATTTATTTTTAATTTATTTATTGCTAATTTTATTTCTCCTTGTGTCATAGGAGTACTAAGAGTTTCCAACAGTTCCATAGATACTTTTGGCATTCTTCTATTTACATAATATTCTAAAGAAGGAGGTTTCTTTTTATCTGTGTTCAAATGATATAGTTGTTTGTAATAATCATTAAAGGCTACTCAGATTTTTTTTTTTTGGAGTTATGCATAACTCCTTCTGTTCTAATCCTATAGATATTTTTTTATTTTTCTGCTCTTTAATTTATTTGAGAGTAGCCTATCTGCTCCATTACTCTTATAATACCAATGTATTTTTAAATATTTGAGATTCCTATGTTTTTCCTCTATTAAAGGACCACTCTAGGCACCCAGACCACTTCAGCTTAATGAAGTGGTCTGGGTGCCAGTTCCAGCTAGGGTTAACCCATTTTTTCATAAACATAGCAGTTTCAGAGGGTTAAGCCTTCCCCTATTTCCTCTAGCGGCTGTCTTATTGACAGCCGCTAGAGGCAATTGCGTGCTTCTCACTGTGAAAATCACAGTGAGAGCACGCCAGCGTCCATAGGAAAGCATTATGAATGCTTTCCTATGTGACCGGCTGAATGCACACACAGCTCTTGCTGCGCGTGCGCATTCAGCCGACGGGGAGGAGAGAAGGAGGATCGAAGGGGGAGAGCTCTCCACCCAGTGCTGGAAAAAGGTACGTTTGAAATAAAAGGGAATCATGATGGAATATTTCAGTCATGTGTCATGCAGGGGTTAATAACTCATTTACTTTATCTTGATACTAGTTTTATACTTTTCTCCTAATTTGGTAAGATTATTTTCTTTAGAGAGCTTATAACAATTTATTTACAGTTCAGTGAGAGAGACTCCTCTAGCTTTTGCGATTGTTCCCAATTTGAAAAGATATACTTTTAAAATGCATTTATAGGCGCTCCATACTTCTGGCAGGGATACATCTTTTCCATCATCTCTAATATATATTTTCTATTTTCTTTTTTTTAAAAGAATATTATCGTTTAGGCGCCACTCAGTTTGGCTTTTTTATTATGCGGTAAGAGATCCATAATTAAAGCATTGTGGTCTGACCACATAATTTCATCAATCAGAAAACACTGTTGACCCTATTTGCCATTATCTTGTTTCCCAGAAATAAATCAATCCTTGAATATAAAAAAAAAAAAAATGTAGAAAAACATGTAAAATCTCTTACCCCGGGGTGATATAAACGCCATATATCCAACAGGCCAAGTCTTTTAATACTGCACTGAAAATGAGCTAATTGAGATCTAGTGTTTTTGTTCTTAACCCACTCATTCTAGTTTTTTTTCCTATCTAAACTTGCATCTAATATACGATTAAAATCTCCAGCCAAGAGCACTTTGCTTAATTGTATCTATTTTATTTAATAGATCTAAAAAAATGTATTCAATGGATTATTGAGAGCAGACATTAACCAGCTTAAACAGTACCTTTTGAATTTCTGCTAACAAGGGGCATTGTTCATATGCTCCTTGTTTTATTAAGAAACACAAGCATGTCTTTTTAATATGCCACTAAGGAGTGTGTTTTTATTTGGGGGGGTGTAAGATATCTATTTTGCACAAACAGAAGGTGTTGAAATTTACATTTAATGAATACAGTACATTTGGTCTTTTATTTTTAAATTTTATTTTTTATTTTTTTTAAGGTGAAAAGAAAAAGCTCTTGCTTCATCATCAGCATCTTAGTACATTATCTTCTATGTCATCACGTATCATGATGCTACCCCTCTTTTCCTTTCCTTTTCTAAAGGCGCACAAATCACTGCAGAGAACTTACTAGGAATGAGTCTTACAGGATGCTATCAGCAAAAATTATGTTTCTTTTATTCTGTTTCATTACAACAATTTGTACCTGCTTAATTCCATACTGGATTTTGATTCCTTATTACTTTGTTTCTAACCTACTGTACACCTACCGAAAACTACGCAACTAACCTGGATATTACAAAAATTCATGATATTTGCAACTATATCTAAAACCTGCAGTACTACCTCCAAACCAAAGAGGTTAATCCACTAAACGTCTAACTAATCTGTATTACTTCAAACCTTTATATTCTGTTTAGTTCTGTCTAGTTGTATTTTGTCTAACTGTAATCTTTAATTTCATTACTAGGTTATCCTTTTCTTTATTTACTTGTAATATCACTTATAGGTTTTCCTGATATCTAATAACCTGTCTGGGGCAGATTGCTCAACTACATTTCTGTTATCATTCCTTATCGTCATTACCAATAATTTAGCTTATAGGCTCTCCTTCTTCCTATTGCCTATAATTTAGCTTATAGGTTCTCCTTCTTCCTTTTGCCTAGACTGGCTAAAGTGAATTCTGTGCACATTGCATAAAATGCTGGTGACTGACGACCAATGATGACCTGCCCCCCCCCCCCCGCAATGCTGCCTAAGCCTTCCCTCTAAGACATCCCTCATCCTCCATTGAGAGGGGAGTGATGGCACTGGAGGAAGATCACACTGCTTGGGGAACTTGGTCTTGATGCTAAGTATAGATAAGTTTTAACTTTAGTTATTTTACTTTGAGAGGTAAAAGGGAACCATGCCAGTAAAGGTTACTCTAACCAGAAATAGTATTTTATTAAAAGTAACCCTTTAAGGTTTGCACAATAAAACCAGAACAAGGCTTTATTGTGTTAATGCTACTATTTTCCCACCATTAGACATTTACCAACTTTACTTACAAAGCAATTAGCAGGTGACTGGAACACTAACTACATGGCTGAGAGAATATGCAACCAAACTTCCTAAATTTCAAGCTGACCACTTGGGGTGCGACTACAGTTCTCCCTTTCTTAATATGTTGTTAAACCTGAAATGATCTACTTGAAACTATCAGGATTGGAATATGCTATGGAGTCTATATAATGGCATGCTTCACACTTGTTTTTTATTCTGGAAAATCAATAAAAACTGTAGATGGCAAAAACAACAACCATGCTTCTCAGTGTGTGAGAGAACATTTCATAGCTCGTGGTCTATATGACATCTGCTGGTGATAAGCAGCATTGCATCAAGACACGAAGACCAACGAGAATTATTAAGTTTTTCAATAAATATGATTTACCTGAGGTTAGTAGAAGACTTGTCCAGTGCAACGCTGCAAGAAATACTGAAAGTTTCTACAGTCAACAGAGCCCTGGTGGGTAAAAATAGAGGCCTGGAAAAGAAAATGGGACGGATTAGTCATTAAAATAAAGTAAAGGAAATTAAAGTTTTCTGAATAAATCTCTTTCTTTTTTTAAAAGCTCAGCAGTGGTTATAGTCCAGGGAATTTGCAATGGCCCTCAATTTGTACACTAACAGCAGCTTATATCATCAGCCATTTGAGTAAGGTGACAAAGGTTCGAGGGGAACTGACTTTTTCACACAGATAGACATATGGTATGTGTGTAACCTGTTATGGCGCATCATTAATCAAACCGAGTATCCCCGATATCTCCACACTGTCATTCTTGTCATTACCTATCTCCATCAATGTTCCTTTCGCAGCATTATATAAGCTACTAAACACTTTACCCTCTCTCATCATCTCACTCATCACCATCTGTTTTGTGTCTCATTATCTACTACCCCTACATTCTGTCACTCCTCTCATCATCTCACCATTGTCCTATCATGTGTCTCATATCTCATACACTCTCATTATTTATTTCTATAACCAACTGATCCATTGCACTGCCTTCCATGTTATTTCCCCATATTCACTCTCTTTCTCATCATTCCCCATCACCATCACTCTTTATCCACTATCATTATCTCTTTCATCTCGTCCTACATCTACCCGATTGTCCCCTCTAATTATCACTTCACCAACAGCCTATTTTCTCTTTTATTATATTATACTCGTTACCACTTTTCTTCCCCATGATTTTGTTTTTAACCCCATCAGCAAAGTTGGGCTCCATTAAGAGTGACCAGGCACTGTATTCACACATAAGAATCTGTAAAAACATAATTTTACAGTATCTAATTGCACTAATGAAGAAAAGTTGACCATTTGAGAAGATCCATAAAGTAGCATATCCATCTAAACAAATAGATTATCGCAGGTGCCAAAATAACGCACAAGAAAAATGTAGGACACCAGGATTTACACATTATTACGTAGAACCTTATCCCATAAAATCCTAAAAGAATGTATATACAACTACAAACCATCTGAGGATAAACAATAATGGGAGCGCTACACAAGCACAAATACCTGTAATCCAGAGCACAATTCCATAGGTGAACATGAAAGGTTGTTATGGAGGCTGGTGGATTGTACCCTAAAACTGGCTCATCCAAAATATTCAGAAACTGTAAAATCTGTAGTGAATAAAAAGGACATATGTTAAATATGTTAATAGGAAAACAAATTACTTTAAACAGTGAGTCAGACTGGAAACAGTGTTACCTGCTCATGCCAAGTGAGAGCGGATGGCAGGACACGGTGCTGGAGAGTGGCGCCACGCAATCCCACGGCAACAAGAAATTCCTAGAAGACATTGAGGGGGAAATCACAATGTAAAACAGGATAAAGTTATGTGCACTTGATCAAAAGAGGGAGTGAATAACATCATGCAATGCAGACGTTAAATACAAAAAAAAAAAGCTGATTTGGTTGTAGGTACGGATGTAGCATCTAGTGGTTGCAAGGAAGACAGCCAATAAAGGGGTACTTAGCCCTGCTAAACATTCCCGTATCTCCAAAAAAGAAATGTTTTACATTGCAGGACCAAAAAGACAGGGCTACTGCATCCAAACCACTTAATTAAGATGAAGTAGTAAGTACAGTGGTCCTTTAAATTTATCATTTAATCTTGAGTCCTGATGATTTGCACTTTGGTGAATAAGACTGTCAATGTTGTGGATACAACCCAAGGATAACCACTAAAAAGACAATGGGTATAATAAACATCCAGGGTCCCTTATTGCATAGCCCAAGAATACCCACTAAAAAGACAATGGTCATAATAAACATCTATGGTCCCTTAACGTATTCTTACAAACCACAACAAATGCAGTATCTACCTTGCAAGATGAGATGAACAAGTAAAATTAGATACGTTAGTTTACACAATTGTCATAACGCGCTACCTAAGGCAGTAGGCAGAAGGACATATATGCAGATCTTTTTTTTTTTTTTTTACTTCACCCCCTGGCAATCCAGATTTGACATTTTATGAATTTAGATTTTGTTAATCTAATTGAATTACAACAATGAAACAACCTTTGTGTTACTTTCAGCTTTATCGGATTGGATTTTAACTGCTACAGTCAGCATGCTCAGAGTGTCCACTCCAACTCCATTAGTGGCATTACGACTTGCAATCCCATCTTCTTCAGATGAGTAGATGGTTGGCTCTAACCAGAGGGGACGGATCACGCTGGGCAACCGAAGATCACTTGGTGACACAACACCATTCAGCATCCCTGTGACATTAAAGAAGAAGGTGTTAGATAATAGTACGTGTTTTAATTTAAAAAAAAAAAATTTAGTATTGGAATTTTTAGAGTGGAATCAACTCAGGAAAATTGGATCTTAAAGTCCCAGGAGAGACATCTTCAGCCAAACGGTGCAAATTTCATGTAACGTCACCATATGAATATATATCAAAATTTTAAAAAAGCACAAGTAATAAGTATAAATGTCAATATTATTATTAATAGGTTCATTGCATAAATGTCTTATCTTTTGGTACCAACACCCACAAAATTAAAATATAGGTATTTAAATAAGAACAACTGTCTGTTGACCTTTCCTATAAAATGTTGTGCAAGCAGAAATAAAACTGTACAAATATCAAATATTGGCTGAAAGTGTACTACCTTTCAGATATGTTAAACAAAAATCATTTTGTTAATAGGTTCAGAATCTAGCCTGAGAACACAGATTGACAATCTCTACTCCTAAGGTGAGTCTTGTGAGCCCTAAAACACCCTGACTGATATCAAATGGGGGGCACGCATCTTTAAAAGGGATCTACATATTGAATCAAAAGTATTTCACCAAAAAACTAAAAAATTGATTAGGAGAGGTTTACTTGGTTCTTGAACTAGAGATCTCTTGTTTTAAGAGATGGAAAACACTCTTTGCTCCAGAAACCTAAACTATAACATCATCCAAACTACCACAAAGAGGACAATTCCTTTAAAAGGCAGTTATCACAAATGGAATTTGAGACCAAGGATGCACACCTTGACATATAGCAGATTAATGCTAACAATCAATACATGATGAACAACGCGGGGATACCTAGAAAAAATAATAAAGTGAATGCTACCACTGTAGCATTGGCTGTAGCAATGTCACAGGGATGCTGAATGGTTTTGTGTCACCAAGTGATCTTCAGTTGCCCAGTGTGTATAAACTTACAGCAGCCATAAATAGTAAAAAAAAAAAAAAATAGGGTGCTTTTTTTTTACCAACACTAACCCTTTAAATCAACTCTTTCAACATAGGTGGAAAAATTCCTCCTTTAAAACAGTTGTACACAAAGCATAACTATTTACCTTGATGGTACAAGCTCAGACTGTTTGCATGAAGACAGATGTAGCTTTTATCTTCAAAGCCTTCGTATTTAGTAACACTAAACAATGAACCACTGCGAAATTCAAGCCAGAATTCACCATGTTTGTCTTCCATGATTTTTCCATCGACGTGCTGGAATTAAACAACAAAAAAACCAACAATGATTGGTTATATATTTATTTTCAAGTTACATGTACTCCTTACTTGTTTTAGATGTAGGGCCCTCCACTTTATTAACAAAATAAAAGCCAAAAAGACCATTAAAATATCCTGTAATCCGGGGGCGGAGCGAACAGCCATACTAGCAAGACGCACATTACTGCAGCTCCGAGCAAAACGGCACCAAAAAGGCAAAAACAAGCAAAAATAACGACTAACAAACAGAACCCTCTGCAGCCGGAGACTTCCCACATACCATGGGACGCAAAAATAAGAAATGCAAGCCAGATCGACCTCCATCCACGGCCGATATCGGCGATCTGCTGTGGAGGCCGCACTCCTCACAGAGGCCTGTCATGTCGTGATGGATGCGTGATGGATGCCCCATCACGCACTACCAGCGAAGAATCCCTGTACGACGGGACGCCCTTTGAGGCCCAGCTCCCCAACAAGGTGCAGACCTCTCCGCAGACACTACCGGTCAAGCCTCCGGTTACGGAGGAGTCCCTGCGGGGCATGCTGGCTGAACTTCGCCGCAACATCGCGGCCGACATAGGACAGTTCAGGGAGGAGGTGAACGGGTTTGCGGCCCGTCTCCACAACTCAGAGCGCACAACAGGCGCACAACAGAAGCACACGAGACCCGCATCGCGACCCTGGAGCAGTCGTTGACCAAACTGCATCACTCCCAAACACGCTCCGAGGAACACATGGCAGCTCTCGAGGACAAGCGGAGATGGAAGAATGTCAAGGTCCGCGGCCTACCTGATACCATGGAGATGGCAGAGTTCCCACACTTCATCCGCAGGCTGCTCACTAAGCTTTTCTCCGCCAAACAAGCCAAGGCTATGACACTAGCCGGATGGCACCGTATAACGGGACCCGCTACAGGAATACAACGGCCAACTAGAGACATAATCCTCCGGTTCCAACAGGGGCAAGACCGCACAGCCTTTATGGCGGCAGTCCGCCACATAACGCCATTACGATTTGAGGATCACGATCTCACCTTCTATCCGGACTTATCTAAGGCCACCATGGAATGGCGCAGATCCCTGCGTCCACTCACTCAGGCGCTAGCGGCAAGCAAAACACCATACAAATGGGGTTCACCTCGCTGCCTACTCATTACCCGGGAAACGGGAATAGTGAAAGTCCGGGAGGCCTCTGAAATACCGAGCATCCTGCTACAAATGGGAGTGACCGCGACAGCCGCTGAGACCGCGACCCAAGCGGCACCGACACTCTGGGACCCAGAGAGGGTCACACCATTCATACCAGCGGCCCACAGAGGGAATCCTGCACCTAAGCCGGGGCACTGAAAACCTCCCAGCGGACTACAAACCGCACAGGACTTAACAGTTCTTGCTATATGCTCTTCACAGTTTTTGCTTTATGTTTCAAACCGCACAGGACTTAACAGTTTTTGCTTTATGTTCATGGTTATTATGACCTATAGCTTCGGGCGGGTAAATGGGCTTTAACTATGCCTGACAGGCACTCTTCCCAGTTATGATGGCGAACCTCCCCAAACGCCCTTATCTCCCCCCCCCCCACTGACCCTTAACAAGATACCACATAAAACACTACCTTTTCAGTGGGATCGTTAGCCCCCTACACACACTCTCCAGACTAGAATACATCCCCCTGGGGGACAGACTACAGGCTACACCCCTTCCAGGCAACCTTCTCTGACATGCATCCTCAATTTCAAAGGATATAAGAAGCAACACTTTTCTTTTACTACACGCATGACAGTCCTAACTACACTAATATAAAAATTTATAAAATGTGCTATCCTACAGTCGCAATGTTATCTGTTATGTTCATTAACATGTCTTTTATCGCTGTTGTGGCGAGACCTGCTGTACTGTTATAACTGCACGAACAAAATAAAGAATTTAAAAAAAATAAAAAATATCCTGTAATCCAATACCAAGACAGTCTCCTCGCTTCACCATGGTAAGAAAGTCATGCTTGATGATCTCTGGTCAAATCAGATGCTTCTCGTAGAGAAGCATTGTCAGCCTATGTTCATGCACAGAAATCGCAGAAACTGCAATGTTTTCATCTACCAAAGAAAAGGGAAATAATCTAGAGATCCAAACCACTAAATGTAGTGGTGTTGGTGTCTATAGTGCCCTTTTAAACAGTTTTACTAGAAATTAATTCACTCTTATTTCTATTCAACTTTAGAGCAGTCGACTTTTTCTAAAAACTGCAAGTTATGTTTTTTAACATCATATATAATCAAGGAACTTAACCGTTAGCTCACTAAATGAAAGTGGATCAGTCACCTCTGGTCACTGTATGATTAACTAAGGGGTGAAGCAAAACTTTGATAGGTGTGCTTTGTCTCTTGTGATAGGATTAGGATACCAGGAGGATAAGGGAAAGTGGGGGAGCAGCTCCTTGCCCAGTGTACTCCAGCTCTCCTGATAGTATTTGAACGCCAAGAGAAGCAGAGAGTACAAAGTATTTGTCCCATTTCTGATGCTCATGAGGAACAATAAGTGAGAACTCATGGAATGTTCCATGCTCATTATAGAATACTTTTCATCTGCTCGGAATCTATTTAACTTATATAATGAAAATATTATGGTGGAGTATGTATAATGTGTTTATATTGATGTGGTTCCACAATTTTTAATGGCATAAAAAAAAAAACTAAAAAAAAACTATGTTTTTTTGCAAGTGTAAGATTGCATATTTCTCAGCATTGGCCCTAAATATACACAACACCAACATGTTAATTAAACGTCCTCCTGCAACCACACATGGAACAATGAAGATTTGAAATCATATAAGAAGATCATTGGATATTGTACTGTTAGGGACTAGAGGATTGAAATTGACAACATCTGTCCAGTTTGCAAATTAGTTCCATATTTGGCAAAGAAGATTAACAAAAAGAAAAATCCTGCAAATTCACTTCACACAAAACTACTACATTGCACCAGGGCTGTAAACTGGCAGATCATTTTACCTTGACATCTGTGAACAAAGAGGCCAGGCCACGATTGACATTGATGAGGACAGACAGGAAGCTCTGAGATGGTTTGTTCTGAGAGTCCATTTTTTTCTTTCTTCGGCAATGGTAGTTTGAATCCAGAATGTGATCAAAGTGCAAAGGCTCTTCCTCAGAGCCACTATCCTCATCTACTGAAACAAAACATGTCTTTATTAACACAGTAAAGGTAAAAAGCAGTTTTTAATTCGTATCTTGTAATACCTTTTTTGTTGGACCTTTTAATGACAAGCTTTCAGGAGAACCTCCCTTTCTCAATTCCTAAGAAAGGGAGGTTCTCCCAAAAGCTTGTCATTAAAAATTTCTGTTAGTCCAATAAAAAAGGTATTACAAGATACAAATTGCATCTGTTTTTTACATCTCCATCACTGGACTAATACGGCTACAATCTCTACTTTAACACAGTAAAGGAATACTTTCCAAGCACAAGTATTTTTCTCATCCCTTTGACATTACTTTACTTTTGTCAGGAAGGCAGCAGTGAGTGTATAGCTGTGTGTTCTTTACTGAGGTTGCCCAGGGACTGCAGATAGCAGGCATAAGATCCCACAGCTTGTGCTGTAAGGCCTCCAATTTGCTACTGGGATATCAGCGCTATTTCCTACATCATTCCAGCTGCTTCCTGACATAAGTGTACATCAAAGGAGAAGGTTCAGAGGCCTTACTATGGAGCAGAAAACATCTTAATGCATTATGAATGTAATGCATCCGTTTGATAATGCATACAAGAAAAAAGTAAATCCACTTTAAAGAGTCCAGTAAGCACGCACAGGATGTAATGGTAATCATATGCACTGACTCTTTGTGTACTGTAGTTTTTCCATTCAATTTATGAAATAGTGAGTTTTGACCAAAAGTTTGCAATTCTCCAATTTTTGGTTTAATGATTAAATCCTAAAACATTTCAACATGCTAGAAAGCTAGTCTACATGCCATAACTTAGGTTACAAGTTCCATTAAAAGGGACACACATCACTCTGAGACAACTATCTCAAAGGCTTTAGCTTTGAATGAGACAGTTGCCTCACTCTGAAAGCTTTTTTTTGCATATGTATCTGCTTCTTCTTTCTTATGCATTCCACATCCATGCCAGGGTGGACACTAATGTAACCAATCAGTGTCCTAACCCTAGGAATTCTGGAAAAATGCATTGGCATGCCTGAAAGAGTCACATACGTGCAGGTGGAAAATCTCGTCACCTTGCAGCATCCTGACAGGGGAAGAGTAGAAGGAGTCTGATCAGTCTAATTAAGTAAAGCATATTCTAGTGTCAGGTTTCTCTTTCCTGATACTGCACAATGATGCCCTGTTTCTGTCATTAGTGGACTGGTCTGAAACTGAGATAGTTAAGTAAGAGGGAACGTGGGGGGAGAGGCTGAAGGAACTCCCCTAGCTGACAGGGGTCCCCAGTAATGCAATCTGAACAAGATTATAGTCAGGGCCGGATTAAGAGCCCAGTGAGCCTGGTGCTGACAATTATGATGGGCCTAATTACAGAATCTTATTGACCAAAAACACTAAAACAATCATACCTCCCAAGCGTCATGTATCTGATGGAGATGGTGCTGGATGGAAACTCATAGGATGCAGTTATAAGAAAACACATACTCTATGCTAATCTCTCTCTAATTTATGCTTTCATTTTTCAAGTAAATCCATAACCCCTAACAGCAGTGTCCAGTGAAGCAAGAAGTCAATGGGCGGGGTAAAAGGGTGTGCCTGGCGCGAATCACGTGACAAGACCTGCCAAAAGGGGTGAACATGCCCAAAAAGGGGCATGTTTGTCCAAAGAATTGGAAGGTCAGCCTGGCATGAATGCATGTCAGGCTGCCTGCCAATCCTGCAGGCTGTCCAACTAAGGGCATACTATGCAGGCAGCACCTTGCGCTTGACATAAATGCGTCTAATGATGCGCTCACTCCATTCTTTCTAAGGACTGTCCCCTAGCACTTACTGGTCCACTTGTCTCCTTACCTACTTACTAGCAGGCAGAAGTTCCTGGTATATAGTCTGGGACAGAGAAAAGCTGTATGTAGTGAGTGTAGAAGAAAGGGAACATGCCACAGTGTTAGAGAGACCAAAGTCTGCATTACCTAAACTAACTTTAATGTCAGCCAGTGCATACAATTTTTATTCCAATACATCCCTCTTAAGCTTCCAAACTTAAAGGGACACTATAGTCACCAGAACAACTACAGCTTATTGTATTTGTTCTGGTAAGTAGAATCATTCCATTCAGGCTTTTTGCAGTAAACACTGTCTTTTCAGAGAAAATAACTCCACTGGCCGCTCCTTAGATGGCTGCTAGAGGTGCTTCCTGGGGCAGTTCTGCCATTCAGTGTCTCCACCCTCTGCATGCAGACACTGAACTTTCCTCATAGAGATGCATTGATTGAATTTATCTTTATGAGGAGATGCTGATTGGCCAGGGCTATGTTGGACTTGTGCTGGCTCTGCCCCTGATCTGCCTAGTTGACAGTCTCAGCCAATCCTATGGGGAAGTATTGTAATTTGCTCAGACCACCACTTCTGAGCCAGCAGCTACAGAATTGAATACAAGTAATATTTTACTATATTTAGGGAGGCAAGAAGGGGCAAGGGTGGTGGTTTTAACATAATAGGGTCAGAAAAACATGATTGTGTTCCTGACCCTATAGTGCTCCTTTAAGCAAGAGTATGTGAAGAGTAGTTAAGGTTGTCACCTTTCTTGGAAAAAAATACCAGCCTTAATCATTTGTATAATTAATTAGTTATGCGTGACATCACATGATGTAAATCACAAGGAGTGACATCAGAGAAAATTCTGTAAAATCACCAACAAACTACTCACAGTTTGATTCTGCTGTATAGATGGATTGCTCCCAGTGTCTCCCAGTGTCTCAGTCTCGCAAGTCACCCAGTGTCTCAGTGTCCCTATGTATCACAGTGTCAGTGTCCCATGTCGCCCAGTCCCCTAGTCTCCCAGTGTCTGTGTCCCCATTTCTCCCAGTGTCCCAATGTCTCAGTGTGTCCCCATGTCATTAGGATGCTGGGGACACTGAGAGACCCGGGGACACTGGGAGACATGGGGACACTGGGAGAAATGGGGACACTGAGACACTAGGGACACAGACACTGGGAGACATGGGGACACTGAAACATTTGGGGACACTAAAACACTAGGGACACAGACATGGGAACACAGACACTGGGAGACTAGGGGACACTGGGAGACTAGGGGAGACTGGCTGGGAGACAGACACTTGGGGACACTGGGAGACATGGGAACAGTTGTGGACATAGACATGTGGACACTGGGACATATAGGGACACTGGGAGACATGGGGACACCAGGCACACTGAGACACTAGGAACACAGACACTGGGAGACATGGAGACACTGAAACATTTGGGGACACTAAGACACTAGGGACACAGACACTGGGAGACTAGGGGACACTGGGAGACAGACACTTGGGGAGGCATGGGGACAGTTGTGGACATAGACATGAGGACACTGGGACACATGGGGACACTAGGCACACTGAGAGGCATGGGACACAGACACTGGGAGACTTGGGGACACTGAGAAACTAGGGACACTGGCTGGGGGACATAGTGTCTCCGTGTCCCAATGTCTCCCAATGTCCCTATGTCTCACTACGTCCCCATGTGTCTCAGCATCCCCATGTGTCCCCTAGTGTCTGTGTCCCCATGTTTTCCAGTGTCCCCAAGTGTCTCAGTGTCCCCTAGTGACAGTGTCCCCATGTGTCCCCTAGTGTCTGTGTCCCCATATGTCCCCAAGTGTCTGTGTCCCCTAGTGTCTCAGTGTCCCCATGTTTTCCAGTGTCCCCAAGTGTCTCAGTGTTCCCAGGTCTCCCAGTGTCTGTGTCCTAGTGTCTCAGTGTCCCCTAGTGTATGCGTCATCATGTGTCCCCTAGTGTCTGTGTCCCCATATGCCCCCTAGTGTCCCCATATGTCCCCTAGTGTCTCAGTGTCCCCATGTGTCCCTGCTGCCTTCCCCCCATCCCTCACTTACCTGAGCTGTAGAGCTGCTGTCTGGACTCTCTGTGCTGTGTAGCTGCTCCCCCACGGATCAGTGAGTATAGATAGGCAGGGAGGGATATGCTGTTACTTCCTATCCCTGCCTCTCTCCACACACAGTGACCCCTACTGGCCGGTGCTGGTATTGCAGAGTAATTGTCAATTATTCTGAGAAAATTATCTGCATTTGTATTGCCGGTATTACTGCAATACCGGCATGGCCAGGCAGCCTCAAATACCGTCTGTGCCATTAAAATACCAGTCAGGTGGCAAGCCTAAGAGTAGTGTGTAAAAAAAAAAAAAAAAAAAAAAGTAAAACTTTTTTTTTTTTAAATGGGCCTATTCCATGGGCCTGGGCCTGGAGCTGCAGCTCCATCAGCCCCTATGTTAATCCGGCCCTGATTATAGTACATTTATAAACGTTTATTACATTCTTTGTAAATGTTTTCTTTATGTATTTTGTTTTGTATATTTGCATAAAAGTGTTTGTATGTACAAGAAATAATTGTCAAGTGATGTATGTCCCTTTAAAGGAATAGCTCAGTGTACTGTTGATATTGGAAATATTATATGAGTGCAATCCCCCAGATTTTTGCCAAACCGTTAACAAGCAGATGGACAAAAAACGAGGATCACTCTGGCGTCCACTCTTTAAGAAATGTGGTAAATAATGCTTTCAACAAATAAATAATAATTAAAACATATATAAAAGCTCACCATAATGAGTTGCTGATTTAAAGTGACTGCTATCCTTTGTAAAGGTGTTAATTAGCTGGCTGGCGACTGAAAGGCCGATCCCATAAGACAGGTTCTCAAAGGTCTCCACAGGAGATGGAGCAGTAGGTTCCCATAGCAACAAATCATTGCTTACTCTTAAATAAATCAATGTTAAATGTTAAACACATGAGAAGAAGGTTATCTGTACACAACATACATGCTGATAGCAATCTTCTAAAACTTTGACAATCATTTTTATTTTTTAAAGCACAACAATAGTGGGCATGGGTCAGAATTTGTGAGTCACATTGCACTCTATTATACAGGGGAACTAAACAGGGTAACAGACCTTCCTCCCTAATAGATAGTGACAGTAGTACAAAGTCCCTTTTGCATTAAGGACCCACTCTTAATAAAATAATGCTCTACTCTCATTCATGTTGGCATTCGGGTGTCTTCCCTCAAAATGAACAGGTAAATGTAAATACATATCAGATCCAGCAAAGCAACCTGATGACAGAATTACCTACCAGTGTAATTTTAGTCGACTAAAACTAAAACAATTCAGATGACTAAAATACGACTAAACCTGAAATGGCTTTTTAGTCAAACGACTATGACTAAAAGTAAGTCGAAATTTGCCTTCAAAACTTACACTGGCAGGTAATACACATGGGGGAGATAGGAGAGGAAATGAGACACATGGGGGACTGAGGGATTGAAGTGAAGAGATGCTGATTGGCGCAGAGTGGAATTTTACTGCACATGTGCAATATCCTCCCAATGCTTTACTATTGTAAAGCATTGGATAGGCTGAGATCATCAAAATTGCTGATCTCAGCCACAGAGGCGGAGCCAGCTTCTGCGAGACCAGTAAAAATTTGAGTAAAATCACCTTTTCAGGAGGGGGCGGGGCCTGACCTGCTAGTTGGCCAGACATGTTTACAGAGAGCTCCTGCCAGCACAAACTTTAAATCGACTAAACCTACACCAAGAACTGGCAGAAGGATCAGAACTTAGCTTGACAAGCACCTTAAACGACAGGGATATTGCGGATCCCAAATTACCAGTTCCTGAAAGCGTACTTTAACTTCTGGCCTTGCGGCCTACCAGGACTGCGGGCACGACGGCTGGGAGAGGCGGCCGATCTCCTGCTGGGGACTATGCATCCTGAAGAACAACCACAGACACCCCGTTGTCCCCCCCCTCTGGACCGGTGGGGGATATCCCAGTCCCCACTGGGCACACCACTTACCTAAATAGCCAGCAATCGGCACAGTCTCAGACCGCATGGTGGATTAAAGATGGCCGCCATGCAGAGGCCTTCATGGCAACAAGCAAATCTAGATAGCCTGGACTGGGCAGAGGGCTTCGAAGCCAGATTTGAAAAGTTATGCCGAGATTTTTTTTTTGGACTCGCATAGCCAGCAGATCCAACACTCCTATCCCACCTGCCCAACTCCAGCGCAGTAAACAGAGATCAGCTACGGCAGTACCGCTCCACCCGTACCTGCAGCATGGCAAAGCTATGATAAAACCTGAGAATCCTGACATTGTGCCAAAGGTGGGTAAGCGGAAGCAAGTGCCTCAAACACTGCAAAGTCGCCGAAAGCCCGGGCATCCTGTGCGGCACAACCTACATAAGCCTCGGCCTGACAAGAGAGGCCCTCAAGCCCACAGCTCACAAATCTCCTACCCAGCATACTGTAAAGGCAGAAGCAAGGGAAAGACCCGTGAGGGGCCCGCCGACAACACAACGACTTTAAAACCCACCTCAATACCTTGCAGTCGTTCCTCTGTGGGACACACTAGCAGGGGCAGAGTCCTGGCCCACAGGCCGCAGAGTGGCATGACACACACTCGCCTACACCGACCACAAGCACAGAGAGACACTGGTCCTGTGGATGGCTTTTGTCCTGCCAGCGTGACACAGGAGCACATCTCCTCATGGGACTGGTGGTGCCCAAGCATGTGTAAGAGTGGACTCATGCCTTCCAAGGTTGGCGGCCTGCCACAGTTAAGCATCGGTTAAACAGCCTTATGCAGGCCCCTTAGCGACAAGCTTTAGTTTAAGGGCTTGAGACAACTTGATCTGCCGCTCTACCATAGACAACAGCTCTACTAACCTAGATTATCCCTCTGTTCTAATTGTTATGGGGGCGCAGCCCAGTGGTTATTTTATTTCAGTTTACTTTAGTGAATTTCATCCTGCACGTTTTCAAACAGTATAATGCTTTACATTAATACGTATTACTTTACTCAGCATCCATGTGAGTAAACCCATGGCGTCCAAGCAAAGTTAATGCTCTCGTATGTTTGCCATATTATGCCTATCGTGCTTGACTGCCTGCAGGACCTTATACAAATAATTCCTACTTCAGCACCCCTGGGCATTAATGGCACCATGTTCTGATGCCTTTAGCATTGATGCTGATGCTTTAATAACATAACTAACTAAGCCTGTTTACAATATAAACGCACTAGTAATGCTGATGCTTTAACGACATAACTGATTAAGCCTGCTTACATTATAACCTCACTCAATGTTAATGCTTAATGATATAACTAACCTAGCCTGCTCATATTATAAAAATGAAAAAAAAAATCACCTTTTCAGAATGATCTAAGGGGCGCCAGGTACCTAAACAGCAACACAGGCACACATTTGTATTCCTGACACTATAGTGTCTCTTTAGTGAAATGTGCATAAAATATAATTCTCTAGATTTTACCACCTCATGTTATTTGCATGACAAGTGCACTTTAATTTTCCAAATCCTATTAAAAGATTATTTTGCTAAGGGATGCATGTTGATATCTTTCATCTAAATAAAAAAACTAGGCTCCCTCCCCGAGAGCATTGGAAAATATCACTGTATTAAACAATGTTTGCTTTGTAAATAGAGTTCCAGATCTATTTATTTCCATTTTTGTGCTAGTGACAATGAAAACTTCCATTCTAAAAAGAGACAAGTTTCATTCATGTATGGTGGAATAATGATGAATGAAAAGAGCAACAGGGCTTATATAGTAATTGTCTATGGTCATCTTACGATAGACCCATTAACACTTAAAGACTTAAAGGAACCAGGTCCATTCGTGCACAAACTGAACAACACATGATTAAATCTTTGCATTGTTCTAAATGTGTACACATTGGGTTGGACATTTCTACCTGGATTTTTTGTTCCACATATTTCTATCATAATTTTTACACCCATTCAATATTCTAGCATCTAATGCAGCAGTAGGTATCGTAGGCACAGAAAAATTAGGTTTCTGTCGGTCTCATAAAGTATGTGCACTCTGAAGCCCACTCACCTGTTATAGAGTTTTTCATAGAAGGATTTGTTGGGAAGCATTAGGTACATAGTAGGCAAGGTCAGCTCTAATATATAATGAGAATTGCTGATTGCTTTCTCTTGGAACTCAGTCATTTCTATGGCATCTCCAGGCATTACCATCTGGGAGAAGAAAGCGTCATATATTAATAAGAATAAATAACATGAACGTTACTGTGATATGAGTCTTGTTGTATAGCATGGATCGGGACTGTGGGAGAGCGATAAATTGAGGGCATGTCAGCTAAACAGCGTGCCTCCAGTCGCTGCTTGCTGTAATAAGAGACTAGCGACTGGTCAACAATTGCAGCTCATGCCGCCTTCCGTTGCCAGCGTATTAGAGCTATTACATCAAAAATGGAGGAGGGGACATCTTAGTGTCCTCTACGCCCCATGGTGGAGCCAACTGATGAACTAATAAATGGAGGGAACTTAGTGCCCCCTTCCCCTCCCCTGATACAGTCAGCAGGTGCAGGCTCTTATTAAAATATATGGGAGGACATAATGCCATTCCCAGCCTCTACCCATAGACAAAGGGTGGGGGTATTTTTTTTTATTACAGATGGGGGACCCATAGTCAGAAATCGCTGATAGATGGCTGGAAGGAGCTCTAATACAACTTCTAAACCAGCAGGATTTAGTGTCCTCACAAGCTCCTACCCAGAGTCCAGTAAAAAAGGTAACACACAATACTAATTTCATCTGTTCTATCCAAAGCAGACAAAGTATCTAGACATTTTTATTACCTCCTCATTTTCAAACATTACTCTTCGAGATGAAAAAGGAGATGGCTCCGGGCGTTTGAAATCACAGACATCTTTCAGGGAGTGAGGTGCACCATCTTCATCTTCCTGAAAATGACCTTCATCATCCTCCTCGGGTGCAATGCGCTCCAAGATAGAGTGCACAGTTACGGGATTGATTTTAAGCACAATTCTATAAAGGAAAAAAGGAAAAATATCACGATCACCCACTTAATGTTTAAAGAGTCACATTTTACACCAATACAAAATAATTTACCACTTTGCAATGCAGGAAGGCCTAATAATAATGTAAGTAATGTAATGCATGTAAACTCATTGAGCAGGGTCCTCCATCCCTCTGTTCCTGTGTCAAACTTGTCTGGTTACAACTACATGTTTGTTCGTCCTCCCACTGTAAAGCGCTGCGGAATTTGTTGGCGTTATATAAATAATAACATAGTAATAATAATAATAATAAAAGATGTTGTTTTTGAGAGTAAAACTGGAGACCAGATGTTAGTAACTAATTCTCTTTCTACAGCCTTCCATCAGCATTAAAGGGACACTCTAAGCACCAGAGCCATTACATTAAAGGTTACTCCGAACACCAACACAACATCAATGCACTTGATAGGTTTTGCCTCATTAACATACTGTATTTTGTGCATGCTCAAATCTTTATAATTTTTGCAACAAAAAAAAATAGCCATGAACCCTCACTACAGAAAAATACTTTCTTATCAAACTAATATATATAGCTCAGCCACTGATAGCACTGAGTGATCTAAACTACAAATCAACCTGCATTAGAAGGAGAGGACGCCCAGGGAGAAATATTGTAAGGATATCACTGCTATATTTTCTCTGACTGTCGGCAGCTAAGTTGTGAATTAAAAGCAGCTCACTCAAGGTGCACACAATTCATAAGGAGGTCTTTCTGGCAAGAGGAGGTTTGGCTAAGGAAATAGTCTTATCTGCAAAATATCTATGTACATCTAAACAAATGGAGGTCATTTAGTTACTCCAATGGCCATTGGAGGGAATGCCCATCTGCCAACCTCAAGGCAGACCCCCTGACCTTTCACCTTGCTTGCTTGAGCCTCTGGCAAAGATATCTCTAATGAGAAAAAGATGGGTATTTTTTATATACACCCCTATATACTTATTAACCCTTAATAGGAAACACATGGGATGGGCGGCAGCATTGTAACATAGCTGTGTGATACAAAAAGTTAATACAAATATAAAAAAAAACAAGTCCTGTGCTCACTCCCATCACTCCTGGGCGGCAGCAACGACCACAGTACACATTAGCCCCAATACATACTGTATAAACCAAAGAAAAAGTTACCTTCGCTCTCTCCTAAATCCCTATGTATATTTAAACAAATGGAGGAAGCAGGGTGAAAGGTCAGTGTAGGACCAACCTAAGGGGGTCTGTCTTAACGTTGACAGGCAGGCATTCCCTTCAATGGCCATTGGAGTAACTAAATGACCTCCATTTGTTTAAATATACACAGGGATTTAGGAGAGAGCGCAGGTAACTTTTTCTTTGGTTTTTACTGTATATATTGAGGCTGATGTGTACTGTGGTCGTTGCTGCCACCCAAGAGTGATGGGAGTGATGGGAGTGAGCGCAGGACTTGTTTTTTTTAAATTTATCTGGAAAATATATTTATTTTTTTTTAATGCAAAAACTATAAAGCTTTGAACATGCATACAGCATATTAAATGAGGTCAAAAGGTTTCAAGTGCATTAAAGTTGTATTAGCGGACAATTGTAAACACTGACTTTTCCTAAAAAAAGGCAGTGTCTACATTTGTCTCTAAGGACATTTCTAGTAGCTTTTCACTTAGGCAACCACTAGAGGCCCTTCCTGGTGTGTCCTGCAATCTTTTATGCACCAACATTGACATCTTAAGGCTCTGCATTACAACACTCCCTACAATGATGTATTTACCCAATGCATTTATTTGAGAAGATGTTGTTTTGGCACAGAACAGCAACAGTCGCGCATGTACACTAGCCCCCTAATGTTTCCCTATGGGCAACATGGGAGGTGCATAGTTTGAATACTCACTGATTTCATACTTTAGTTTAAAAAAACTGTGTGTTTTATGTGGACTTATGGCTTAGATGATACTTGTGTTATACATTTCCAGTTGCATTGAAGACCTGCAACAAGCTAAGCATTCTCCCCATTTCTTGGTGGATTTAAACCCATTCCATGTTGCATTATTTACTATATAAAATATTACTTACATAAACAACAATGACTATCTATGTCCTCAAAAAAATATTCTTTAAAAATCCTACTCCAACGACCCAGTCATTTACCAACTGCAAGATTTACCTGAACTACCATTACTATTTTTTAAGGAACAAATTAGGATGAAAGCAACATCTAGCAGTTATTTTTATAAAGTATACTAATAATGGACATTTTACTGCAAATATGAGATTAAATATAAACCTTGGCCAATCAAAATTGTCAGATGTCATCATATCTCCATCCTGGACTCTGCATACTTGAAGGAACCTGATGGGTGATTCATCAGTATCTTCCTGGAAGGCTCCTAATGAAAACAGCATAGAGGAATAGTTGAGAATTCCTTCTAATATGATGTAACATGCAGTATATTCTACATTGTAAAGCTACCTGTCAATTCTTTGAAGATAAGTTCCAGCTTAATTTGTTCTGGGGAAGAACCGCCAAAGATCTCAGTTTTAAACTCTAGATCTGAGACCTGTAAGTGCAGAATTTCTTTCTGGAGAGATTTTTTAAACCATGGGCCCCTCTCTAGGTCTGAGCGGAGGTCAGGAATTGGGAATCGTACAGCTAAATTCAGTGCAGGTGCCGAGATCAGTACGGACAGACGAGTGCTGGCTGGATAGCGAGAATCATCCAAAAAAACTTCGGCAAATGCTTTGTGCTGGAGAATGAGCAAAAGAGGAAAACTTAGGCTGGAATAAACAAGTTTTTCCAGAATACATACTTAGAAGTGCAACTGCAATACAGATGTGAAAAACAAATGTAAACAATGCATTATTCCAGCTAAATCTTTATAAAGTGCATGGAGGGCACATTATTTTCAATTCATTTACAGACTCCCAAAATGTTCTTTGAGGAGCTGATCTTGGTTTTCTTTGAGTGTGAAACCAGTTTGGCTGTATTTAGAGTGATTCCATCCCTGGCCTTTGCTTTATGAGCACTGTTGGCAGCCCTAGATCAGATTTCCAATCATTGATGAGATTGGAGGATTTAAATGCACATTAGTTTTAAGGGGATTATATAGTTATACAGACTGTAAAGAGGAAAACAGATGCTGTGCAATTTCTTGTGGGGTATGTAAAGCATTGAGACAGAACAAGGTGTGCTCAACTATAAATTGAATCAGCATCAAAATATATTTAGCACAGCCAATGAAATTTGATCATCAACCTACACAACACTGTGAGATCAGAGAAAGACTGAATCAGTACCCAAACCAGCTCTGTGCAGCCATTAAAATAAAAGACTATCATTACTCTGTAACAGGCTTTTAATGTATTGGGTGATATGAGTCTTAGAAATAAGCATCGAAATCAAACACTGTGAAGATTGAATTTGCTCCTTTATGATTATTATAATTTATCGTTTTGTTTACTATGTAGTGTTACATGGATCTCTTGGCGTTTGTACTGTGAGTTTGAGTGAAAACCTACAGGTGAAATGGGATCCTGTTTGGAGGTTGCAGAAAATGTTATTAAAATCTACAGTAAACAGTGAACTAATCACTTTCGATTACTTTGAGGACACTGTTAAAAATTATAATGGTTTTGGATAGTAATTGTATCCTTATAATAAATTATGGTTCTGATTTTACACATTCTCTTTGTATTCTAAAGGAATCACAACTATTGATATTGCATTAATCCTTGAGTGCTGCCAATTTTCTATAACTATTAAGAGATTTTAGTGCAGGCAAGGGGAAAGGAAACTGGATTGTTATTTAACCCTACACTCAGTAGGAAAGAAGAGACTGTATATTTAACCTAAGTGCCCCACCTCCCTAAATTACATAATCATTAAATAATACATGCATCTATTATGCAGGTATATCCATTCCATCTGTTTCTATGCTACTTACCAGACTGATATGCTTGTTGTAAGAGGTGTACAGGTGTGACGTCATCATTTCCACAGGGCCCAGTTTCTGAGCCTGAAGCAGTGAGTTTAATCTGTCTACAATGCTAATATCCAACTCGCAGGACGCAGGTGACAGTTTCACTTGGAGTTCTGATCTCTGTGGAACAGAGCTTAGTCTTCCTGAACTACCCTGAAAATGAAAATAATTTTATAAATAAAATATCTCTCATCTCAGCCTTAAATCACTATGCAGAAAAATGCAAAATCTACAACACAAAGTGATCAAAGATGATCGAGAACAGAATGATCAAAACCCTGCTTCTTTTATTTTATGTTTCTTTGTATATTTTTTAATTTATTGTTGGCTGTGTCCTTAAATGTGACCTAAATTTACCCTTCAGAGTTTCATTGAGAAATGCTTTCCTATGGACTGTTTGTATTCGGCTCCACTCGGGAGCGGACGTCGGCGGGGGAAGAGAGATCACCAGCGCCGAGGAAGCACGGCGCTGGATTAAAGTAAGTAACTGAAGGGTATTTAACCTCTTCGGCGCCAAAAGAGGGGTAAACAGAGGGATGGGGGGGGATCCTAAGGATGCTATAGTGTCAGGAAAACGAGTTTCGGATATAGACACCAGTAATTGGACCAATTTATCAGCTCAGCACTCAAGCTTGCAGATCAGGCCAGGAAGGTACTTGGAGTAACCCTTTAAAATAGAGTTTGCTAAAATAAAATTTAATTGACACAACCACTTTAATATTAGCAGTTGGTAATATTAGGCATTTGGCAGAAGTAAACTATCATGTATTGTGTAACCAAATGCACAAAAGGGGTGTTGCATACATAATTAAAGGCTTCTGAACCAAGGAATAAAATTGTTAATTATAAGGTTGCTCTAAGCACCATAACCACGTGTCCAACTCAAATGGTTTTGGTGTAGACAACCTTTCTCTGCAACTTTTCTATTTAAAAATGTTTCTTTCTGGGAATTCTGGGGAGGTTACAGAAAAAAGCTTGGATGAAAGCTGCACTGTTGAGGATAAAGGAATAATGGGAGGATGAGAAGGTCAGACATGTTGAGCTGTGTGGGGTGATTGAGAGATTGTTTTAGGAAGTGACCTGAAAGGCTTCAGTGAATAAATGTGTCAAGAGAGATGGCAGATTGTATGTGAGGAGGGAACGCGATCCAATAGTAGGGGGCTAAGAGGGAGATTAAGCAGAATCGTGAAAGAATAGATAGATGTAGATGTTGAATAAGAGAGATGGAGTTGAGGGAGTGGAGAGGACAGTTTGGAGTGTAGCAAAAGATGAGTGAGGAGGGGTAGGGAGGAGCAAAGTTATGGAAGGTGATGTCTCACTTAAGAGTAAGACATTTGAAGAGAGACTGATGGTGTACCAGAAGCCAGTTGAGCTTTTAAAGAGTGTCAAGCAAGAGCAGAATGGGGCATGTTAAGGTGTTTGCAGGCAGTAGCATTTTGGATTTGCTGAAATGGAATAATAGAGTGTTGCAGAAGAACAAGTAGAAGGAAGTTATAGTAATCAACCAGACGTTACCTAATACAATTTTGAGTACGAAGAGACCGCTTGTGAGGTGTTTTAAAATAACAAATGAAAAGTAATAAAAGTTATATTTCATTTTCTACACTATTCATGTAATTAATTCTTGCTACCTTACTTCCTCCCTCTCTCTCTTTTAAATATCTTCCTTCCCAGTTGGATATGAAAAAAAAAAAATCATCTACTCTTGGGATTGCATGCCTCAAATTTGCAACAATTTGTCTGTCCATGCAGGACTACAAATCCTATCGTGCTCTGTGATAATCTGGCTGATGCTGCTGTGTGTTTTAAAAAAAAAATAGGTGTAATGTAAAAAAGAAAAAAGTTAAAACAACTTACTGAACAGCTTATGCACAAAATAACTTAAATCAACCACATACAGTGGTTGGCTGAGCCTGATAAGAACTCTATCCCATATTAGCTTTATTAATCAAGACAGTATTTAAATGGACACATAAAATTAAATACTTAAAATGTCATTGATCTAATACAGCCCTAAAGTATGATACAAGTCACAAGATTTCAGTAAAACAACCAATTTCTATGAGAAGCTTTTGACTGGAGATTTGTCCTTAATGCTTCTTTGTGAGAAGCATTTGACTGAACAATGTCCAACACCAACATGGAATTAAGTACTGGACTAAAAGTAGGTGGATCTTCATTAGCTGCAAAGGCTATTTAAATAGCTGATAAAAGCTATGTTTTAGGGCTTAGAAAGCATTTGTAATTTTATTCATATGTTTTCTGATAGTCCTGAACAGGGGCGCCCAAAAAATAGATTCCTCATATGTTGTAGAACTACAACTCCCATGAAGCTTTGCATGCCTTCAGAATGCTTTAAGAATTACAAAGCATCATGGAAGTTGTAGTTTTAAAAACATCTACCTTTTGGGCACCATTGGTATAACAGATCAAACTGTTTCTGTGCTGCTGATTCCTATCACATGGGATGGGCAGCTGGATAATTACTTTGGATACTTGTCTTTGCTGTAACTGATGGAAAAAATACTATGCAGAGGTACAATAGAGTTCCATAAAGTGCTTTCTCATTGTATTTTCTTTAAGTGATAGCTCTTCACAGTGTGTGATTATGCAGCACAAAATAGCAATGAGAATTAGTAAACACAAGCACATTTTAAATAACACAACCATTCAATTATCATAACCTACTATTAAAACATTGTCATTACCTGGGGTCCTCTAGTCTCTGAATGTTTATATTGAAGATGAATAGATGGAGAGGAGGGCAAGTCAGTTGATTTATCATTCTCAAATTTTAGCAGCTTTTTTGTAGAAGAGAGAAAAATGAAAAAGAGTGAGGAAAGCAAAACAATTAAAAAATTAAACATCTGGATAAACACAAAGCGTATTTTAAACTATGTGCATTGCAATGTTCGACATCATAATATCACTGGATGAAGAAATTTTATTGCACCAAGGATCCATATAAGCACTTTGCATTATTAGTGAGAGTAGTTTATAGTGTCAACAATTTGTACTAGTTGTCAATGTCAATTTTGGCCCAATTGTGTCTGCAACTTTCCTGGTAGTAAACCACAGCAGTCTGCTATCGATTCATTCAGCAGTTAAACTCATCCTACGTGATGATTGGAACTGGAAACACTATTTCTTTCTATAATTCGTGAGATTAGCCCTCTCAGAGCAAAATCAGGTGTTCCTAAGCAGCTGCAGAAGACCCAAATAAGCAAGGCACTTTAAAAGAGGATTGACTTTATTTGTTTTAAATAGTTTTATTCAATTTGTCTGCAGTTTTTTTTAATGCATTAAAAGAAAATACTGTCACAATTTACATAGACAGTCATTTTAGATCCAGTAGTTCTTAAGCCAACCCATAAACACCAGCCACCTCAATTTTATGAATATGCCGAATGCGGAAGCTTTGCTGTTTCTAGCAGACTAGTTTGATGTTGATAGCACAGGTACAATAATTTCTATACCTCTGTGAATTGTGGTGGAATGGTCTGAGAATCACCAGGGAAAAGGCACTCTAGAAGTTCGGTTTGTCCAATACACACATCAGTGTTGAAACTACGCAAGCTAGACCTCTGACGTTGCTCATGGGAAATTTTAATTCCCATACCCACAAATCTGTCAAGGGGAATCAAAGAAAGATAAAAATTCAATGTCATTTCATGCAAAGGGAATATTTTATCATCCATGAATTCAACATAGTTAAAGAGTTTTTAAATCCATCTACCTAAGGTGGTCATGAGAACATGCTTGAGCAAAAACACTTCGGAAGCTGGCAAAGTCATCTTTTGCAAACGTTAGTGGATCAGCTTTTTCAACGTGACTGAAGAAATCAGAAGACATGAGAGTGAGAGGGTTGGGGCTTGAAGTGGATTCTGCTGGAGCCAATGGATCGATATGAAGTACAGAGATTGACAAAGATCCCAAGACCATTCTGAATATCAGTTCAGGTCTGGATTCATCCACAGATATGGAGCGTGAAGGCAGCTCTACAAAAGAACAGAACATAGAACACTGAACATTAAATCAAAGTAGATGACGTGATGGAAGGTTTTAGGCCAAGTTCTAAATAATGGACATGTAAATCTTTCACATTTAACCAGATATAAATTATCCTTTATTGTTACATGGCATTATGCCGTCCACCTGCTGGACTGTATTTCTACAACAGTGTCTCCTCAGGTGTTAGTAACCTGTGTTAAAAGTAAATCAATGTCAATGAGAAGATTAATTCATCAAAATATTGAACATCAAGCTGGACTTCAGCAGCCCTGGTATTCTATATTATAAGTACAGCTACTAATTAAAATGCCAATCAGTATGTTACTCACGTGTCCTCCGTATGGTGCTCTGCTGACCAAAGGAAGGTCTCAATGGAACACCTCTTGATAAGTGTTCCCCTACTTTATCAGAATCATGATAATCACCCCAAGTCGGCAGCAGCTAAGAAAAAAAAAATGGGGTTCTGGTTTACTTTTCATCGTCAGATATTCTATAAAACACTGTTATGTACATCATTAAATGAAAAACAACTCTCTAACAAATACAGACAGTGAATACATGTGAACATCTAAACATATATAAAATGATTGGACTTTCTCACCCCTCCGGGTGGTATATTTTTGTGTATTCCTCATTCTTGGGTCTACCAGAGGCCTGCACAATATCTTAGCTGTTTCAAGAATGGCACTCTTTTCAACAGCGATCTCATATGTCCCAACTGGAATCTGCTGAAACCACTGCCTCAACTTATTGTTCACAGCCCTGAGTTCTCCTTTCACAACTGGGACAACTGCCTTCACTTTCCACATCCATTCTAGCTCCTCTTTCAGTCCTTGATATTTGTCCACCTTCTCATGCTCCTTCATCCTGAGGTTATGGTCACTTGGTATTGCCACATCCACCACCACTGCAGTCTTCCGTTTCTTGTCTACCACCACAATACCAGGTTGGTTGGTCACTAATTGCTTGTCTGTCTGGATCTGAAAGTCCCACAGGATCTTAGCACTATCATTCTCAACTACCATTTGTGGTATCTTCCATCTGGACTTAGGCAGGTCCATCCCATATTCTGTGCAGATATTTTGGTGCACAATCCCAGTAACATGGTTGTGCCTCTCAGAGTATGATGTCCCTTCTAACATCTTGCACCTATCTACTATGTGCTGGATTGTCTCAGAGGCATCTTTGCAAATCTGCACCTTTGGTCCTGTCTGGTGTAGTAGACCCTGGCTACTACTGATGTGGTGCTCAGTGCCTGTTCCAATACTGCCAGGATTAGTGCCTCACTACTGTCTTTCATTTCTGAATTTTCCATCTACTATCTGCTAGTGGTACACCCCATGGAGATGTTTGTCTTGCCATGGAACCTTCTCCATCTGTTGTTATCTTGGCAGTTCATCTTTGAGAGCTGTCTTCCTTATGTACTTGCGGATGCTCTGTGTTTTATCCAGGACTGTGACCTTGACATTCATCAGGCCCCGACCTCCTATTATGTATATCCTAGTTAGGTGGATCAGTGAATCAATGTCCCACTCACTCTTGGCATACATCTTTATGTCGTCCATGCTGAGTAACTGGTTGATGGTAGCTCCATTCTTGAACCTGTATCCATATCCACTCTGCATGGTGATCTGGCAAGATGGTTTAGGTCTGTGCAGAACAGTATTGGTGATAGTGCATCACCGTGGTACATGTCACATTTGATGTTTACTTGTGTTATCATCCTGGAATTGGATTCTAGAGTTGTTTTCCAGTTGCATATCAAGTTCTTGATGAAGGCTCTTTGAATCTGGGTCTTGGGTGGATATTGTGGTTACCCTGCAGCTGTGCATACACCTTGGATGTTTTTTTTTGGCAAACTGCATTTATTTGTTTCTCTCTAGCCTCCGCTTCTTTAGTGTTTCTGCTCAGTCTGGTTGCCAGTGCTGTCAATTCTTTGCTGAGCTGTTTCCACTGCCTCTGGTGTGGCATGGTATGGTTTATATACAGTTTTTTATCCTCATTACAGTTATCACAGATACACAAATCAACATTGCAGCACACAGAACAAAAATCACTCTACAACAAAATACAAGAAAAAAACAGCACACATGATCCATGCACTGCACTTAACCAAAGAATTGAGAAAATAGTCTACCTTTTCCCTCTTCCTAGCTAAATGTGTGATCTATGAGTAAAACCACCAAAACAACCTTCAGTATCATCTGCAATAATACATTGAGAATCAAACTGCTGAAAAATAGAGTACTGTCATATCTATCACTTTTTATCACTGTAAAGCTAAGACATTATGGTCAGATCAAGCTTGCCCTTCTGAGTCTCCTCTGTAGCATCGTGAGTTTCAACTTTATCTTACAGGGAACTTTGAAGTGGCCCTATTACAGGTGATGCTTATAGAAAGGTTTACTAAATTTCCAAACAGTCAATTTGTATATATTGTTACTCAGTGGAACTTAGTGCGCTAAAGGGCGGTTGCAGGTTTGTATCTGCATGGTACATGAAATGCAATTCATATATAAAAAGTTGACTTGCAGGAGGATAATCAGCCAAAAAAAAAAAAAAAAAAGCCCAAAATTATTATTCTGTGCAAGTCAGCTCTAGCATTAAAAGCTTAGAGAAAATCCATATTTCAATCACAAATACCTCTGCTGCGCTGCAAGGAGTCTATTTTACCTAATAAAAATTAATCCATAAGCCAAAGGTTACAATGTGGCACCTTGTGGGGAAACAATTTTAATTCATACACAGGAATAGAAAAGCATTTTACATCTCAACATCTACATTAGCAGAGAGAGAAAATATTCAAATGTGGCCGCTTGCTACGCATTGTGGGAAGTCATATTTAGCATTGGGAAAGGAAGCATGCAAATCACTGTACTCGCCATAGAGGATAAAAATGTAAGGTAAATGTTTCATAAAAGAAAACTGTCACTTCTCTGGAAATACACCACTGAATAAAACAGTGAAAACCAACCATATCTTGTAGTAACTTGTTTGTGATTTTTGTGAACCTTTTTTGTTTTATTTATATTAAATATTTAAAATTTCAGACTTGGCAAAGCCAGTAAAAACATTGGAAATGAAGAGTAGAAATTGAAACACTCTTATTTTGTGGAGGGGAGAGGGAGGGGGAGGGGGGGTGAATTACATTTTTATTTTTTTCTCTATATGCTTTTTCTTTACAGACTACCAGTGGCAAAGGAAAGAATTTACAAAAATGATTGCAAGATGCCTTGAATGCAGTCAATCCATTTTTTTTTTTAAACCATTTGGTAGCAGTAGGAAAAAAAACACACACTCATTGCACTTCATGTCCAACCTCTCTGCTGCTGCCAAGATACGTTTTACCTCTGCAATATTCATACATATCCATACAAATCTGGGTGGCATTAGAAGCGTTGCTAGGCAAGTGACCTGGCTGAAGCCCCAAGTGGGGTCCTTAAAAGCCCAGTTTCTGATTTTGGCACCCTTTGATTGTTAGCTCTGAGTCCCCTGAGAGGGAAAATACACCTCCAATTATATACTGTGTGATGGTACCTTAATGCACCATCTTGATGTTCATTCTACAGTATAGTTTTGAGTTTTGGGTATTGTTGTGGGGGTAAGATTTCAATGCAGTGGGTGCAGATTTAATGTATATTTATATTTTCAGGGTTTATAAATATAGGTTTACATAGTACTTATTCAAAGATTTAAAGTCATAATGTGATTCAAAGAACTTCTCAGGAGTATAGGGTGGGAGTTTGGTGGGGGGCTTATGTCAGTATATTGAAGTGGGCCATACAATTTACCCTTGTGCTGGAGACCCTAGTATCTTTGTCACCCAGAAACACTACTGGCAGGCATTGATAGGCTTTAATTGATAGACTGGGCCCCAGACAGTGCTTACAGCCTATCAATTATATGCAATATGGATGGTCAATGAGAAATTACATTTCTTATCTCTACGGCAGCAGGATGAATGCCATGTGAGCCCTGCTTCTGTTTAGAGTGTGTCTTTCACAGTCATATGAAGTTAATATTTATTCTCACCTTTTGACTAGATAAATATAGGAACCCAATATATGTATTCGCAATAAATGATCATAACCTCTGGCAATCATGAAATAATCTATTTTAAAGACGTATTGTCCATATGTTAGATTCCCAGCTTTTGCAAGCCTTAACATTGTGTGAGTTTTAGTTCTGCAACAGCTTTTGGCCATCCTTGTTTTACAGTTACTGGAAAAGTAGAAGAACGAAGAACACTACAATATCAATAACAATTGCTGTAAACAAGTGATCATACCCCAGTAGATCCCACTGGAGAACCTGCTGGAGATTCGGTGTAGGTGCTAGTAAGAGACAGGTCTAAATCCACGCTCTGCGGATCTCCAAGGGGGGGAAGAGAAGAGAGACTGTGAGACATGTCCATATCTGCCATTGAGAAGAAAACTTCTTCATCTAGGTGGGAAGAGAAATAGCTTTAACTATAAATGACAACTACATTTCACCAAATACATTTTGTGTTCAGCAAATAAAATACGCCAAACCAGATTTAGACGTTGGCACCCAGTGGAATCTATAGAAGAGGTTTGCTGAATGGCTATCGGGTCACTAACCAGAAACATACAAAGATGATCATTTCATGCCAGCAACCCTGCCTGTAATATCGGATTTCTTGGATAAATTAAAAGAAAATTAAACATATTCCGCAACTTTCATTTCATTTTATATGCTCGCTTTGATCAACTGCACTTCACTTAATATTGCATGCAGCTAAGATTGACTTACCAGTGCATTGTGAGATTCAAAAGGTTAAATGAATGCAAAATGTGGGCATACATTTTTTTAAATCTAAATAAAGAACATTAAAATCCATTGTACAAGAAGACACTGACTTATTTACATGATAATTAAAGAAACACCCCAAACACCTATAGCAATTTAGCTTGCTGAAGTGCTTTATGTTTGAAGAGTATGTCCCTCTTTTCTTATTTTATTTAAAAAAAAAAAAAAGAGGATTTTAATAGAAATTGGCACCTTTATAATTTAAACTTGTTACACCCCTTTAGCTGTCAATCAGTTATGTTACTTCCTGGTCGTTTAGCTCAGTGGAGCTAAACTCAAGAGGCAGGTAATTCCCAGAGCACCTACTTTGGAAAATATTCTCTATGAGATGCATTGAGAAGCCTTTGATTGGACAGACACAGAAAGTCTGGGTTAGGAAGAAGGAAAGGACTTGCAAAGGCTGCAGACAAGAGACTTGCAGTTTTTGCAAGCTGTTTTAGAAATACCCCAATGAAAACGCATAATTAAATGCAGGCATGTTTTTTTTTTGGGTAGGGGAGGAAGGGAGAGGTGTATATCTACTAAATAGTGTTTTTTTTACATTTTTTTTATTTTTTGGGGTATTTTGGTATGGAGTATCCTTTGAATGGATAGAGTATAAATTTAGATATTCAAGTATAAAACTGACACCAGAAATAATTTTCCATAGGTTTAGTGCCCATGCCGTGCAATTTGTTACAGGCACAGCTAGAAAAACAACTTTATTAACATAAAGCAATAACACTACAGATTTTTGTAGTGGTTATGGTATAGAATGGTGTCCTCTCTGATTTATAAAAAAGTGTTAGGTAGTCTGTCTAAAACTATCCATGCAACCAGATAACAAAACCTCTGCTTCAGCTCAGATAATGTGGAAGTTTTACTTCTGCATTAGCTGTCCAAAGCTATCCAAGGCTGGACAATAGTGAAAGGCTTTGAGTGCAGGAGACAGCTTAGCAAAGCATGCAAAAAAAAAAAAAAAAAATACTCCTTGTGTCATAATCGGTACAACAACATGTATTGCATGTAGTCCATACAGTGTCCCTTTAAGGTTTCATGAAGATACAAATATAATGTGTTTTGTTGTGACCTTCCCCATCTCTCCCACCCCCAAACATAACAAAAGCATTTTATGTTCATCTTTATACAGATGTATTCAACAATGATATATCAAGAAATTGTGTTCCCCTCCAAATAGAGCTCCACTGTGACGATACAGTGCCTGAGTAAAGAATTCTGCCTTCATAATTGCAACAGATTTTAAAACACAAAGCAGCTTTGTCAAAGTGTTCAGTTCTTTATAATGGTCTATAGGGAAATCTCCATGGAAACCAGTGGAAAGAGGTGGAGAATTTCATTTGTGGCTGCCCCTTTGACATTTTTTCACATTTTTGTTTTGAGTAGAACACTTTGATAAATTTCCTCCATTGACCAAGATACATTTTATTCAAGTCCTTCAAGTGTGCACTGCACTAAGGTGGGTTAAACCCAACACAGTGAAGCACATCATATGATCTTATTTTCTTATTCACTTGCAATTTTCAATAACTGCAATAAATTAACAGCGATCTCAAATTCTGTGGGACAATTCATGAACAACTTGTAGCTAATATCACGAGGCTCACCGTATTTTCTATTGACAAATACTTTCATTTTCTTTCCATAAGATTTTGACAAAGCCAAATGAGAATTAAAAAGACAAAGATAAAAAGGCATATCACATTCTGTCTCATCACGTCTGCTCTTTTGAAAAAAAAATTCAATTTGCACCCATTCCAAAACACTAAAATATGAAAATATAAGTCACAAACATCACTCACACAGGGTTGTAAAATCTATGTATACTGTTAAACATACCATGACTAGAAGGAGTTTTTGCAGTGTCTGTTTCATAGAAACTATGTTCAGCAGATGGTCCTCCAGACATGGTCTCCTTTTTTAAATAGCGCTTCAACTCCATCTGAATGCGAAACTCATCTTCTTGTTGCATAGGGCGGTTTTTTCTATCTTTGTCAGACATGGTAACTCTGCTTGCACTTTCTGAAAACAGCAAACATCACCAGTATTGTATAGTGCTATCACATGATGGTAAGGGTGCAGACAGGGCTCCTGTCCCACTGTCATGGCACCCAACTGCTTATTACAGCTGTGATTTGTGGATACAATTTGTAGCGATAAACCTAACAACTCACTCAAATACATCAAGGAGGGAGCAGCCTGTCCATGTACGCGTACAAAATGCGGATATACATATCCCCAACCTTCTTTAACACTCACATAGTCTGTGAAGGAGACAAAGCTGCAGCCACAGCCATAGAGCCATTCACATAAGAGTGAAGGGAACTATCAGCTTTGACAGCTATTCCATTGATATTTTCTGATGAATAGAACAGCTGCCAAGTACTGAGCTACATATACCAATATCCCTTACTAAGTACACATTTATGGGATATGCTCAGCGCTTATTGAAAGCAAGGTCAGTATTAACTGACAGGTATTAGCTACTCCCTATGCTAAGAAGAGCTCACTGCAAGAAATTGGAAGCAAGTATAGGTATTTTTATTTTATTTTTTTTAAAGGGACACTCTGCATGGAGACAATGAACTTTCCTCATAGAGATTCACTGATTCAATGCATCTCTATGAAGAGAGGCTCATTGACCAGGTCTGTGTTTGGCTTGTGTTGATTGGCAAGGGTGGCGTTTAGTCCCACCCTCAGCCCCCCACCATGGCTGAGATCATCAGAATTGATGATTTCAGCCAATCCGATGCTTTCCTATGGGAAAGCATTGTGATTGGATGAGATCATCACTTCTTCCAAGTAGGCAGACCAGGGGCAGAGCAAGCTAGTTCCAGCAGATTGGAATAAAGGTAAAATTGTACTTTATTTAGGGGGAAGAGGGGCTATATTGTGTTTTTAACACTATAGGGTCAGGAATACATATTTGTGTTCCTGGCCCTATAGTGTTATTTTAATACTTCTTTATTTTATAATATCTTACATTTAATGTATTATACCTGATGTTTCCCTTTAAATTACTACAGGCTGTACGATGAGATTTGTCTATTCATGTTTTAGCAATTTGGGTAGCATAACGTATATTTTACATTTTGTACCTTATATAGTATCCCACACAATGTGTTTTAAGAAAAATGATTTGCAAATAAAAATCACCCTAAGATACAGTGGGCAGACTAAAACCATTGAATTTAATTGCAGTCTACATCATCTCCTGTTTTGCTTTAGAAATGTGAAGTTAAAATGCATCAGCCCAAGCTTGACTGATGCCCATTGTTATGGCTGATCCTAAAATTCCACCGTGTTCTAAAGAATAGATTGTCATTTTAACATGAATGCCCCATTTCTGCTATTAACAATGGATTTTTGGGAATTCACGAAAGAACTGTTAATTAAAAACGTCTTACCTGGTGCTGCTATTGCTGCAAACAAGTCCAGCAGCAGGTGGACTTGTCGGGGAGAGAGGAAAAAGTGGAAGGAGTCAATGTGTCCATCTACATCAAGCTAGAGAATACAGAAAACAAGAGAGAGAGAGAAAATAAAAAAAATAAAAAAACTTACAACATTAAGATTTATTGATTCACACTAAAAAGGTAATAGTAAAATATAGCTATGGCATTTAAAGGGACACAAAAGATTGCCTTATTGAAAATGGTGAGATTTGCAAATAGGTTTGATTTTTTTAGGGCAAACACAAAAATAAAATTAGTTTTTCTGGCTTTTATTAACCCTCACATTTACTGATAGTGCAAATGAATTAATGGCTGAAAATCCTGACCTTTGCTCCAGGAAGGACATCATTCTGCTTAAGAATTAGTCCCAGCTCAATTTTCCCAACCAAGGTCGCTATTTGCACAGGGTCTGAGGGTTCCACCTCGGGTATAGTTCTTGAAAACTGAGGATGCGGTTCAAACACAGGTTTGGGGTTCCAGCTAGGAGAGAGTTTTGGCTCAGTTTCCTGCAGAAAAAAATGAAAGACATTTTTACATTAAATTGATATGGTCTTATAGAAAGGCTTGTATTTTTGTTTAATTTTTTAAGTTGAGCAAATGGTAAACTATATAAATAAATCTGAAAAAAAATAAAACAATATATACACTGTTGGTTCAACATACGCTAATGCAATTTTAAGCTTCAAGTACAAACTCCAGATTAAAATATGTTGCCACAAAAATGGAAAAAAAACAAAATAAAAACATGTTTAATGAGGTCAAGTCAATTGCCTCTATTTTTTTTCTACTCAAAAATGTTTATAGAGAATTTTCAACAGGTACGAATTATAGGAAAATATAGTATATAATTTTGCCTTTGACACAATCCAGTGACCTTACCGTAACATATTGTTACAAAAGAATGAGAAATAAAAGTCTTTGTTGTGACAGTGGATACACAAATGTCTAAACTTGCTTTCTATTTGAGTGTCACTGATGTGTAGTATTAAGATACAAAGTGACACATCTGATGTGTATTTCAAAAGGTTAGATGTTAGCTAAAACAGGTAACAAAAAGAAACATCAAATGGTAAATCAACAGTTATGCTTGTTCAACGTTGCTGCTTATCAATTGTCTCTTTTAAAAGAACACAAATATTAAAACACCATCTAGCCCATCCCCCCATCCCCCCCTCCCCCTTCCCTTTGCCTCCTTACACATAGTAAAATCTTGCCTTTATTTTAGTCTGCTGCAGCTGGCTCTGCCATTGATCGACCTCCTTGGCTGACATCATCAGGAGTGGTGATCTGAGCCTATCACAATGCTTTCCCATAGGAAGGCATAGAACTAGCTGAACTTGTCAAGGCGACAGACCAGGGGCAGAGCCAGCACAAGCCATTACACAGACCTGGCCAATCAGCATTTCCTCATAAAGATGAACTGAATCAATGCATTTCTATGAGTAAAGTTCAGTGTCTGCATGCAGAGGGTGGAGACACTGGATGGCAGTGCTGCTCACTATGCAGCACTGCCCCAAGAATCACCTCTAGTAGCCATTTGAGGAGTGACCACTGGAGGTGTCCCTAGGCTGTAATGTAAACACTGCCTTTTCTCTGAAAAGACAGTGTTTACTGCAAAAAGCTTGAAGGGAATGATTATGCTCACCAGAAGTTTAGAAAAGTGCAAAAAAGTGCCCGAAGCATAATTAAATTCACAACATAAGACTGCAACAAATATAATTAATAATGAGTTATTTTAATAGGTTGAGCGCTAATTTACTAGGTCATGTAATCAGTCTATTTAAATTAATTACAATGTGCAAAGCTTCTTCCTTTAAGTATCTTAATTCTATCTTAATTCTTCCTTACCACACGTGAAGTTTCACAAACAGGGGAGGACTTTGCAGAGGCCGGAAATTCATCCCAAAATAAAGAAACTCCACTGAGATTCAGAGCTTTATGAGCGAATGCGGAAGGCTGGTGGACGTTAATGCCAGAGTTTTCATCCGCCGTCTCATCAGAATATACAGTTCTAGGTGGAAAAATATGCAATTGTAAAAGGCAAGCTTCATTTGGTAACACTTCAATCTTTGTCTATTTTACAAAGTTAAGGCTGTGAATTTAGATTAGTGATGGTTACATTTGGTACCCCAGATGTTGCTGAACTTCATACCTCATAAAGCTCATTCAGCATCACATCTACAATAGTGACACTTCCTTATTCCCTCACCACAGTAAATGCAATTAAAAGACTTATTATTGTAGAAGTGCAGAGGAGAGAAGCATAAAAGACACATTCCTTCATGCCATTTGAAGTCGTCAACCCCTGGTGCTTGATGTATACTTATGTGCACTCAGGCACCTGTTTGGAAAGAAATTGTATGAGGGCATCTGTCCTTGGGCATTTTTTCCAAAGAGATGCACATGCCATTGCACGCTAAGGCAATACTCCATTGGGATTAATTGCATTTGCATTGTATTTTGGCTGAGCAAAAATAATGCAAATGAAAAAAAAAAGTTACAAAATTAACTAATTCAATATTTTTGTATTTTTTTTTTTTAAAAGTGCAACAGATTAGACAACTGGGGAGCTATAACTCCTGCAATGTTCAGACAGCTACAAACTCTGTCTTTTACTGTGATTGCCGGACGTTACAGTACTTCTAATGCAGTTGCAAAGCTCTATGTTCATTACCTCTAAGCTAAATGTTACTTTATAATCCAAATGTGCATTCCCAAAGAAGTTATGCCCTTACCTGCTGATTCGAATTTCAAGAGCTGTTCCTGTTTTGGAATTTTCAGGTATGTTTTCTATTCGAAACACTGTGTCGACAAATGTTACTCTGACCCGCCTTAAGACTAAATAAAATCGGATATATAACATAAAAAGAATTACTTTTCATTTACCATAGAAAAATACATTTTGAAGGCAGGCAAATATAACTTTTCATGCAGATACAGTAGAACAATAGCATCTTATGTCTTCATTGTGCAACCAAATTATTTGCAAATACATAGAAACATTTCTGATCAACCTTGACGATAAAAGCTGAAAACTGAATACAATGGATTTATATGCACGTGAGGCATTTTAAGGCAAGGCTGTGTAGAATTTGTCAATTGGGCTGCAGCCTATGTAGGACCTAAGGCATTCAGGGGTTGGGAGCAAATGTCACGTAGGAAGTATATCTTTTAACTTATCATTATATTTAAAAGGTTCAGTCTGAGCACTATAAGTAACCAAAACATACCTTTGCAATGGTTATGGTGCTAGTAATCTACAACCACCATGGCAAGGCCTGGTGAAACTTTTTTTTCGAGCAGTTTGACTAAAACAGGGAATCTCTGTAAGCTCTCAGATACTCTTACTACCTGTTTAAATACAGTTTAAAGTGAGAGGAGGTCAGGCAGCAAGATCCACAGTTTAAAGTAAACCGTTCAAAAACTGTTTTATCCAGAGACAGGGGATGGTCACAGCAACCCACTAACGCCATAACTATTATAATGGCATGTAGTGGACATCATGCTCACACTGCCCCTTTAATACTAAAGTGATCATCTTTAACCCCTTAAGGACCAGACTTCTGGAATAAAAGGGAATCATGACATGTCACACATGTCATGTGTCCTTAAGGAGTTAAAGGGAAAATGCAGATACCCAAGTTGCAAAAAGATTGCAGATAGAATACCATGCATGGAGTCAGCAAGATATTTGCATGCTACTAAGTGCACTGATTTCTATAAAACACAAAAATGTCTTGTCCCTTGTCTCTGTATTCTAACAAAGAGAGACATAAATTAACAGGTACCAAAAGGTAGACCTAGTCTATGCACTGTAATGTAAGAATAATGTAAGAATAATAGCAATAATAATAATAATGACATTATAAAGCATTTTGGATTTCAGTTTTCTATTTCCAGCAAAAGCAAAAACAATTTACTATTCCCTGGAAGAATGATGCTAAAGCCAATTTCACAGTGCTAAGGGGAAACAGAACAAATAATAAAGAGGACAATGACTGACTGTGTGGTGCAGGTATATCATATACTGAGCTCATACTGATCTCTCATTGGCTGAGCTTAGTCCATATTTCGAGCATTGTCTTCAATCAGGGAAACATTTTGTGAAAAGGGGAGGTGTGGCTCAGGGGGTGGGGTTACGCTGCAGAAACATGAAAAAGTGAACCTATTGGTGAAATTCCAAATGTCCTTCAACATGTTCCTTTTGTTTCATATTTGCCCACCTTCATGGGCATGATATATGTCCTTTGTACTGCCTATGATTAGGATGCCTACCGTAGCTTTCCCAAGCCTGGCACAGCCCCACTGATGACGCTGATGTCTATAGCCATGTACATAGGCAGACAGACATCGGCACAGCTAGGCCGACAGTCTTTTTGTCAGAGAGAGAGAGAGAGAGAGAGGAAGGGCAAATTAAGCTGCGATCATTACAGAAATCTATACATTTGCTCACGATTTGGCTAGCACAATGTATAGATTAAATCTGAAGAGGATGTCAGTTAAGGCAAGTATAACATACCACAACAGGTACCCTTTAAATAGATTTGAATGTAGAGAAAAACAAAGAATAAATATGACACCAAAATCAGTTAAATGCAAGTTGGGTTGGTGTCTTCAATATTCTTTTAAATTGTGCTGGTACCCAGAATGTCCCTTTAAGGGTCATTGCATTTATTACATTTCAATAAAAGTCGACAGTCTTACCAGTTTCAATTGTTTCTGCAAACTTTTCCAGACCTTCAAATGGCTGTGATGCTTCTTGTTCATCAGTTAGTTTGTGGCTTAGACACTCCTTAGCAAGTTGCATACTGCTGGTCATGAAACTGGACCAGTACATTGGCTCAGAGCCAGAACCTGAATGGCAGACAAAACAAATCAATATTATATCTCCCTGGACACGTCACTCAGTTATATCACACAATAATTGAATACACATATATACTGGAAAAACTTTGTAATACTAAGACAACTAAGTGAGATAACCAAAATAGACTGTATACATCATATTGCCAGATTCACAGAAGGAAAATTATAACAGTATAGCTAGACACAGTGAATAAACATTCACTGGGAACATTATAGCCAGCTTCAGAGTTTCAGCATCATTAGATCCAGCTCAATAGATTGATTGATAACATTATAGCTTAGCTTGTTTCAGAAACTGAAAGCTGGATCATTGTAGCTAAAGAGATTGAAAGTTGGACTATATTAGATCCATTTCAATACTCTGAAAGCTGGACATTTATAGTAAATTCCAGAGATTGAAAGCTCTGCCACTATAGCCAGTTTCAGAGACTAAAGGTGGCGGATTACAACCAGCTCCCAAAACAGGATTATTTCATGGGTTCTCTGAAATATAAAAAAGCATTTAAACCAGAAAAATATATTTAAAGGTAATTAAAGGACCACTATAAGCACCCAGACCACTTAAGCTCAATGAAGTGGTCTGGGAGCCAGGTCCATCTAGGATTAACCCTTTCTGCTGTAAACATAGCAGTTTCAGAGAAACTATTATGTTTACCTATGGGTTAATCCAGCCTCTAGTGGCTGTCTCATTGACAGCCGCTAGAGGCGCTTCCGAGCTTTTCACTGTGATTTTCACAGTGAGAAGACCCAGCGTCCATAGGAAAGCATTGAGAATGCTTTCCTATGGACTGGCTGAATGCGCGCGCGGCTCTTGCCGTGCATGCGCATTCAGCCGATGACGGGGAAAGGAGGCGGAGAGTCCCCACCGCCGAGGGAGCCCGGCGGTGGAGAAAAGGTATGTGTTTAACCCCTTCCTCACCCTAGAGCCCGGCGGGAAGGGGACCCTAAGGGTGGGGACCTAGAGACCCTATAGTGCCAGGAAAACGAGTATGTTTTCCTGGCACTATAGTGGTCCTTTAAGGGTTTTATTCGTTGAAACAAAGATCTAGAAATCACAAAAGTTGGATATTGGCCAACAATTTACTGTAGATACGATGTGGTTGTCAAACTCTTACAACTAAAAATGATTTATTTAGTGTTTTACATCCTGTCAAATCTGCTTATCTTTGTACTCTAAGTTTTATGGAACTACAGTTCCCATGTCTTTTAAAGGAACAGTCCAAATACCATAACCACTACATAGCGCTGTAGTGATTATAGAGCCAGGACTGCCTCGGTGGCCCCCGTATTGTAGGTACTCATCCCGTTTTATAATGGTTTGACTTCTTAACTGGGGTCTGCCTGGCAACACTACACGACTCTACTATAGCTGACAAGGAACAGGAAGTCTGCTTAGGAGTTTCCATTAGCTCTCCTGAGCTAAGCCCTGCAAAGAAGGGCTGGTCCACTGGCTGGGAGCATCAGTTTATCACGTTCAGTCAATGAGATAAGGGCTGCACTGCTTGGCTTAGCTCAGACAAAGAATTTTCAGCTCTTACAGCTTTGTCGGCAGTAGTGGAGGTAGGCCCAGCTCCCAGAGCATCTCAGTTAAGAAGTCAAATTGTTCTGAAACAGTTAAACTACTTACAGTTAAGAAGTGCCAGTTAAGAAGCATAACAGCATGTTGTAGAGATTATGGTGCTTGGGGGGGTTCCTTTGACAATATCTTATGTGTCAAAATGACCTAGCATGTCTCTTGTCCAGCTACTGCGCATGCAATAATAACATTCTTGCTTTCAATGCCAAGGACAACAAGTCATTATGTATATCCTCTATTATGAAAGTTTTATGAGCCTAATGGCTCTAAACAAAGTAACAAAGATTACAAATTACTTACGTGGCCTAGGTCTGGGCCGGAATACCATTTCTAAACCTTTAACCTCTAGTGCACAGTTTTCATACAATAAGGAGCCCCACGGAATGAACAGAGAAATGGTCTGTATGAAGCCTTCTGTAACTTCCAGTGGTACATCTGCTGACTCCATTAGCTCATTAAGGCTCTATTAATTGGTAAAAGAGAACAACTATTAACATTTAAAAAAAAAGGTAGGAAGTTGGTTATCTTAAGATCTACATAAAACATTAGTAAAGATAGCAAATGCAAACCTTTCTTGAAAGATAACACCAATTATATACCTTGAAATGGGCGAGGTGGCCAGCAGCCAGGTGCTAAAGTGATCTTAAGATAGTAACAATGTGGGTAAGCATATTTAAGAATGCCAAGAGTTAAAGTGGATAAAAGGATGTACACTAAATTCTAAAGCATATTTAGATATGGGTTTCATCCTGCCGTTGGCCTGACCTCAGTCTCCAGGGCCTTGGACAGATGATATCCAGAGTGGTGTTAGAAGATCCAGACCATTGGGCTCTGTCTCCAATCAAAGAATGTTGTAGTGGTTAGGGTGATTGGAATATTCTTATAAGTAGTCTTTTGATGACTCTACAGTCATCATTTAACTAACTAAATAAAATGGATCTTACATTCCTTTAATATTAATATTATTATATAAAGGCCATTGGTTTTCACTCTTTAAAAGGGACAATCCACACACGTATAGCACTATAGCTTTAAAAATTTTAAAAGTGTTTCCTCTTTTTATATTACAAAACTTATTTTAAAAAAGATTAAAACTATCTTGCGTCAGGACGAGTAGATTGGGCTACCTATTTAGTCCCTTGGACAAATAAATAAAAAATAAAAAAAAGTCCACACACCTGTTAGAGTTTTCAAAAGTTGCATAGAAGAGACCTGCTACGTTTGTAAGCAGTTTTTAGATATACTCCCCCCAAAAAATGCATAAATATTTTCATTGTGGGTATGTCTACTAATTTGTTAAAAGAAATAAAAATGTTTCCATTGGAGTGCTCCTTTAAAAGGTATACTCTAGTCTAAGCAACAAAACATACAGCTTATTGTAGATGATGTTGCAGGAATACTTTCAATGCTGTTTTCTGTCAAGTCATGTGAATAATTGCAAAGTGAGGGGCAACAAGGTTACTCAGAACCCAAACCCCATCCTCTCTGAAACTGCACAAGTAATTCATTAGTTTAATTTCCACATCATCTATACAAATAAGTCCAGATTTTAAGGGCAATAATACTCCATCCAGCAATGATGGTGCTAAGAGTGTCCCTTTAATTTGTATACAAATTGAATGAAGCATTGATGGTGCTAAGAGTGTCCCTTTAATTTGTATACGAATTGAATGAAGCAGGAATGACGTATAGTAACTTTGGTGGGTTCATTCAGAAAGGGTAAAGGTGAACCGAAATACACCGCAAAGTAAACAACCTTGCACTAAAACGCATGCATCCACTGCAGCAGACTGGAGATTCGGAAGCAAGCTACAGGAAATTTAACACAATAATATTCTGCATGAAGAAGCAAACACTGTTAAAAAGATTATATTGGTTTATAAAATCCACACACATGATGCAAAAACTTTATATATTGAATATAATATTGGAAATATGCTATATATACTTTGATTGCTACAAATAGCAGTACTTAATAAATCAAAAACAAGTATGTAAACAAACACGACTCTATAAATATCTGCTTTCTGAAAAGTGATCCATTGGTTACTGCCAGCCAAAGAAAAGTATGTTAGCAGGAGGGGACTGATGTGGGTGCACTGTCATCCATCTCAATTTTGTACATCTCAGTTTATTTACTAAAATAGAAATTGAGGAGAATTGACAAAGGCACTGCACATTGTAGGTTAAAATTCTCCAAACGGATAATCTTTCAGCTACTCAAAATTTCCCATTAATTTGTAAATTCTCCAAATTTTTGATTTAGTTAATACACTCAAATATCCTTGCATCCCAAACAAAATTAATCTACCAAAAGAAGAAATAGAGGTGTTAAGTAAGATGTTAAGCACCAATACCGTCAATATCTCTAATTTCCCAATTAGTTAAAGGTATTGGCCATCACATAAACAATGAAGTCTAATAAATAATATTATTAAATTCTAATTACGTTTACTTGCTGATTACTAGCCCTAACAGAAATTCTACCAATTTACCACGAAAGGATTTGCTAAATTGAAAATTGACCACATAAATGGGACCAACTATGAAATTTAGTTTACAATAAAAGAGCCCCTAGCAATCAAAGCAGAATTAAAGAAATAAAAATACTTGAATGCACATGCAAGCAACTGGAATATGAGTAAAAATAAATGCAAAATTTATAGAAATACTACTAACTACAAAAGAGTTACAATAATACATAAATACTATGTTAACAGCATGATTCTATTAGCTTGAATCTGCAATGGAAGCTATAAACTGAAAAGCTTCACCAACCAAGGGGTAATCCAGAGATAGCATTGACTAGTTTCACGATGGTTAACTTTGGGCAAATGCTGTGTCCATGCAGTGGCAGGTGTGGCACAACAAAAAAAAAAAAAGACTATAGCCACGGACAGATGTTGCTCCAAGGGTTAACAACTATTACAGGACTAAGTCTAAACCAAACCCCACTGTACATGTCATTAAACACTCCCTCCTGTACTCACAAGAGTAAACAAATGCAAACCTCACATGTTAGTCCTTTACCTGCTGTTGCATGATTTCCATTTAGCGTTGAGTGGCATTCTTGCAATATATAATCATAGTATCCTCAGCCATCATCTGAAGACCTCCAAACCCAGACCTACCTATGGGCTGAAGACCCCCAGACCCATGCCAGGACCTATGTGACAAGCCCAAAACCCAAAATGGTGCAAAGCTTACCCATTTATCAAGGGGCACCTGTGACAGGGAGCCAGTGCCCTGGTATAAGTCCAATGAGAGCTGTTCCAGGCTGAGCTTCTCCTGCAGGAAGTGGCCCAGGTATCTCTGCAGCAGGTACCTGCAGGCCCTCTTCTTGATGGAATCTGAGAAGGGCCAAGGCATGGTTGACACTGTGTCCCCCTCACTCTGTCACTCACTTGTGGGCCTAGCTGGGTATTTCTCCTGGCATTATGGCTCAGGCTGTCCCATCTTCATGGCAGTGCTGAAGGGTGTTGGGATATTTGGGGGTTCCCATAGCACAGATGCCCAAATGTGCCCCTTAGTACCGGCTCATCTGCTTCTGCGGGCTCCAGACATAAACAATGACGTCAGCTCCCTGGCAAAAAGCATGTGACCGGGCAACAAGCGCCATCTTGGATACTGGCAAGTCCTTGTAGTACATTTTCAGGGTTATTTACTAAAGTGAGAATTCACTTTTCACATTTAAGATCAGCATAGCCAAACTGACTTAGAGAATGTTTTCAGTTCAGCTGTTTTGACTTAAACTTGAAATCTCACTTTAGTGAATTACCCAATAAATGTTTTGGGTCATTATTTTCTAGACAAATATAAGTCGTTATTAGCGTGGATAGTGCAGGGGAAAAAATGCTGCCCTGTTTTGTATGTAATAATTTTAATTGCTCAAGAAGTAAACCCAATGTGACTGTTTTCACATGATAGTCTCTAGCTGTTTTCCTGTACTGCTTCACAACATAAATATGTCACATATGCCATGAAAAACATGATGTATTTTGCAATAATGGCTATAAATAAAATGCAAGTGGGCTACCTGCAAGTGTTGAACCATAACTATAAACTGATTCTATGGTTTGACTGTACATTTTTAACTGGCCAATGTGTTTCTAACTGTTACTTGCTTCCACTGAGGTCGTTTTATTGTAGCAATAGTAGTGGGTACAGTAATGATTAACAAACAGACATTATACATTTATCAGGACTGGACTTTCGGAGGCCAGTCCAATGCTCAGACAGAGCTATCTGGCTCTAACTTATTAAGCGAGTTCTAAGGTCGGCTGTAACAAAGTGTCCCCATAGCAGGACCAGGGTACATGCACAGAGATGGTGGATCACGTGACTCGAGGTTCACCACCCCTTTCAACTCCACCAACATGTCCGCCAACAGCCTATACTGGAGACCGGAAGTTATGAATGTTAGTGTCTCTAGAAATTAGAACTCGGCTGCGAAGGCGCATTGAGGCGGATACCAGAAGTGACGTCATTGTTTAGTTTGGTGCTGCGAGTTGTGTGTTTCTGCGTCAGACGATAGGGCACCTGCTGGCTACTGCCAGGTAAGGGATAGGCATGAGTTAAAGGGACCCTGATAGAGAGAGGCCAATAACCCTGGATGGTTGTATAACTCCAAACACAGACATGGCAGTGAACCTTCATTTACATCATTCGAGCTCCAGCACAGCTCTCTAGTAAGAGTGGCCTGATCTGCATACTGCCATGCAGTATGTAAACAATCAGTCTGCGCCAGAGGTTCCCAAAAGGTAGACCCCAAGATGCTTTAAAACTACAGCTTCCATGATGCTTTGCCATTCGAAAGATCTGCAAAGCATCAGGGGAGTTGTAGTTCTACAATATCCTGGGATCTACGTTTTGGCCACCCCTGGTATACCTGTGTGGTTATTTAGTTGATTGCTTTATTGGCGCTTATTAATTTGCCATTTTGTGTCCAGGATTGTGACTTGGTGACAACTCTTCTTATGAACCCCTATCAATTATAATGTATCAATGGTTGCCTCTAGAAATGCCTTCCTGTATGCATATATTTATTATAGATTTGATTTTCAGAATTCATATTTTTTGATGGGTTTTGCTGCATTTTAAATGGACAGATTCTTAGAGTGTGGGGTGCATAACAATTATGTAAATGAACACTTTATCACTCCATCGCTCTCTTGAGTATCTCTATTGCTTGTATACAACAGGAAAGGTGAAGGGCAAATAAGCAGGGGCGCTAGGTGTCATAATTAACATGGCTACAAATGTTATTATTATTTAGTATGTACAATATATATAGCTCATAGTCCACAACATTGGGTATTTGGAAAATACAAATATACCAGTAGAAAGGAACCATTGAACTCTGATATTTCCAAGTTTACACATGCCAAGCATTTGAAATTTCCTTAAAGAGCCACGGTAATCGCCAAAACCACTACGTCTTAATGTGTTGTCCCTTTTCTCAGCCAATATAAAACATTGCCATTTCCAATATAATTGTTTACATTTGCCTGAAGACATTCCTCTAGTGGCAGTCAGCCACCAGAACCATTTCCTATTTTCAAAGGTCTAAACCAGGGGTAGGTAACTTTGTGGACTATATCTCCCTTGATGCGTTGCCAGCATTATGGCATTAGAGTGCCAAAAGTGGCTTAACCCTGGTCTAAACATTTACATGGTTATTCACTGTAGTGAGAATTGTCAGGAAATCAAGGTGAATTTTATATTTAAAGGGACACTGTAGGCACCCAGACCACTTCAGCTAATTGAAGTGGTCTGGGTGCTGTGAACCTTTTGCACTTAGGGCTGCAATGTAACACATTGCAGTTCTACAGAACTGCAATGTTTTCATTGCAGCTCTAAATCTGCCCTCAGTGGTGACCTTTCTGAAGGCAGGTTGGGCCATAAAGAGGATGCTGTCTTGACATTAGATTCTGAGTTAGTTTGATGTCTTTTTAAAAAAAATACCCAGAGTGGGGTCAGTGTAGTGCTGCTTTAAGATGTTTTGGATTAGGCTGAAAAAAAATTGTAGGTTTACCAGATTGTAACTGAGAACAGAGTGGGATACCCACTCCAGCTTGTGTTGTGTCCCTAAAGTGTTCATTGTTATTTTGCTCATCAATTGCAAAAGCCCAGTGAATTTTACTTGCCTAATCTGAAATTCTTTTTTGTTTTTTTCCCTTCATTTTAGAAATGGAAGTTGACTACAATCCAGTGGACGTACCTATTAATATAATTTACGACCAAGATAGTGAATTCAGAGATTTGGAAGGGGCTGATGTGAAGGACATGAGGCTTGAAGCTGAAGCAGTTGTTAACGATGTTTTGTTTGCTGTTGGAAACATGTTTGTTTCCAAGAACTTACCTTGCGCTGAGGATGTGGCCTATATCAATGTGGAGATAAAAGAAGGGACCAGATTCTGTCTTGAACTAACCGATGCTGGGCTAAGGGTAATTGTAGCATTTAGACAATTTTTTACGTAGATATTTTCAGAGGCAGTAAGCGTATATCTAAACCTTATTAAAGTGAGGATGATGGTGAACTGTTCCTAAACCAGTAGGACCCTACAGGAAGCTGCTCCTATCCTGCAAATAAGCTACTACTTTAAGGATCCTGAGATGTTAAAGAGACACTATGTTCTCCAGAACCATTACAGCATAACGTAGTCGTTCTGGTGTCTATAGCATGTCCCTCCAGCGTTTACATTGCTGCTTAGCAACACCTCTAGTGGTAGTCACTCAGACGGCCACTAGAGATGCTACCTAGTTAAGTTCATCTTCTTTACCCTCTGCGTGGAGAAGCTGAACATTCCCCACAGAGATCCGTTGATTCAATGCATCTGATGCAGTGTTTTGCTGTGCATGCGCAGGTGGGAAAGCATTGGATTGGCTGATATCAAGATTGAAAAGGTAAGTAAAAAAACTTTTTCATTAAGCAGGAAGCTAAATATAAATAGACTCTCCAGTACTGTGGTGTTAGGAGCCAGTTTTTCTAAAACTAGCTAAGTTTAATTTACGAGAAATATACAATTCTTAAAGGGACACTGTAGTCATCAGAACCAGTACAGTTTAATGTAGTTGTTCTGGTGCTTGTATCCTTTTCAATATAAATGCTGGAGAGTCTATTTATATTTAGCTTCCTGTTTAATGAAAAAGTTATTTTACTTTTTCAATCTTGATATCAGCCAATCCAATGCTTTCCCACCTGCGAATGCACAGCAAAACGCTGCATTAGATGCATTGAATCAACGAATGTTGTCCCTTTTCTCAGCCAATATAAAACATTGCCATTTCCAATATAATTGTTTACATTTGCCTGAAGGCATGCCTCTAGTGGCAGTCAGCCACCAGAACAATTTCCTATTTTCAAAGGTCAGAGAAAAGGCAGTGTTTACATTGCTGACCAGTAACCCCTCTAGTGACAGTCACTCAGACGGCACTAGAGAGCCCTGTGTCAGTGCTGTACAGTGTGCAGCACCTTTGTTCAGCATCTCCATGCTCTGCATGGAGGTGTTGAATGTTACCTATAGAGAACATGTGCAATATCCTCACAATGCTTTCCTATAGGAAAGCATTGGTATAGCTAAGATCTTAAAGACTGATTTATCTCAGCCATGAAGGCAGGACAAGCAGTGGCGAAACCGGCACGGCGTTGGATAGAAGATGAGTAAAAACACCTCTCTCGTGATCGGAGGGGTTCAGGTACCTAAACAGACACAGAAAGACACACTGACAGACACACACACACACACGCAAATTGAAATTTTTAATTTTAATCCACCCAGCCTTCCTACCTTTGGGAGAGCCAAGTGGATCTTACCCTGAGAACCAGTGGGGCTGCTTGCTTATCCTGTGTGCGAGGGAGCAGTAATCTATCTGCAGATCCTCTCTGTTTGCTGTAGGGATGCCGGGGCCGGATTTACGTTATATTCCGGCTCCCAGCATCACTATACAGCGCAAGGGAGTAGAGAGGAGCTGCAGAAAGATCACTGCTCCCTCGCCTGCTGCCACAGTCCATGATCCCTGAGCCAGCCACCTGCAGGAAACCCAGGGTGGCTAACGGGCTTCAAATCCCTGGCGGCTAGGATTTGTCAAGCCCTGACTGACACTAGAGTGTTCCTTTAAAGGGATTCAGCCTCCAGCATCATCTGACGGGGCGAGGGGGCTAATTGCATGCGCAGCAAGCCCATTAGGCCCTCCTTATAGGAAAGCATTACTATGGGGATTTAATTGACTCTGGATGTTTTCCTCATGCAGAGTGTGAGGACGTTTAGCGTCCGTTAGGCAACCAAAAGTCCCTTAACCACCAGGAAGTCCACCAGTCTTAGTCCTGTTATGTAATCATTGCAATTTCTCAAAAACTTATATATATATATTTTTTTTTATTACACTTCTATGCAATATATTCCTCTCAAAAAGAAAAAAAAATAATAATTTGTGAATCTACTTTCTATACCTTTTATAATGTGTTACTGCAAGCTCCCTGAAATTTTTAAAGAAAAATCTGAAAGGGTTGTTAAAATGCCCTTATATCCATTAAAGGGACACTATAGTCACCCAGACCACTTCAGCTCAATGAAGTGGTCTGGGTGCACTGTCCCTCAGGTTTTAACCCTTTACATGTAAACATAGCAGTTTCAGAGAAACTGCTATGTTTATATTGCAGGGTTAAGCCAACCTCTAGTGGCTGTCTTCCTGACAGCCGCTAGAGGCGCATCTGCGATGCTGGATGCGAATTTCACATCCATTGCGCAGAGCGTCCATTCATTGAGAAATGCTTTCCTATGGACTGTTTGAATGTGCGCACGGCACTTGCCTCGCATGCACATACGGCTTCACTCGGGAGCAGATGTCGGCGGGGGAGGAGAGGTCACCAGAGCCAAGGGAGCCCGGCGCTGGATTAGGGTAAGCTGCTGAAGGGGTTTTAACCCCTTCAGCGCCTTGGGAGGGGATCCTGAGGGTAGGGGCACCCTCAGGGCACTATAGTGTCAGGAAAACCGCTTTGTTTTCCTGACACTGTAGTGATCCTTTAAAGCATTTTACTTGTGCTCTGCCCCGCCTCTGGTGGTTGACATCATCAGTCCAGTATGGAAGCATTGTGAGGCTAGTGCGCCTCATTGCGCCAGTCAACATCTTATCATGGAGATGCATTAAGTTAATCTTTGCAGGACCACATCCAGGAAGTCCCTCTAGTGGCTGGTTTTTAAGGATTTATTTTTTTTTTTTAAATAAATGCGTTTTTATTGCACTACGATTTTGTGAGCAGCCTTTTCCTGTTAAAAATAGCCATTCAACTGTGTTGTGCATTAATATATATATTTTTTTTTTTTCTTCAAAATGTAATAATAATAATTTTGTATTTTTGTAGGTTGTTGGTTATGCCTATGACCGTATAGATGAAGAGACCCACAGCCAGTACCATGAGACAATCTACTCTTTGCTTGATTCCCTCAGTCCTGCATACCGAGAAGCATTTGGAAATGCACTGATGCGACGACTTGAAGCATTGAAAAGTGATGGCCAGTCTGACTCTTGATTACCAAGTCATGCCACCATCTCGGTTCAAAACAGCCCTTATTGTTTTATATTTTCTTTGTGTCATCTCCCGGCACAGGCTTCTTTGAAACATTCCAGAGCGGCAAATTTCGGCTTCAGGAAAAAAAAAAAAACTAATTGCAATGCAAATTGCCTTTATTCTAGAAAATCTTGAATTACATTTTAAATCACCCAACATGTTGCAGAAACCCAAAAGATATCCATTGGATCATTGAACCAAATAATGATTTGCTCCTCCTTAGTGGGTTATTAAGTTCACATTTTCAGGTATTTTTGTTTTTGAGAAGCACTGTTTGAGTAATTGACATACTGTAGCATTCCTTAAACAGCTCTTAGAGGGGAAAGTCAGTCAGTGCACATATAAATTGGGAAGGCGTATTCACTATATAATGAATTGTAGTAAATTAAAATAGGAATTTCAAATTGTATGCCAACATATTTGAATTAGGAGTATTTCTCACTTTTTGTGTTGCAATACCCTTGGTAATTCACCACAATTTGTTAGTCAATAAAACCCATAAGAGTGCTCACCGACCTATTTTTTTTCCCCATGTATTCATCAATGAAATCTTAATGGCACCATCCTTGTTGCATGGGACAAAATTATGTTCTGAAAACTAATATGCAGAGGCATGTACCATATGGTTTTAACCCTCAAAAGTACTATACAGTTTAATAAAATAACCAAGCTCCATCTAAATTGTTATATTCTTTGTTTAAAACATAAAAAACAACAAAAGCAGCTTTTTGGTTGCTAACAAAGTATATTGTGTATTTGGCTTTGCAGCATTTAATGTGGACTAACTACAGTATAGCAATCTGTACTGGTGAACTTGGTAATGCATTTCGTATTTACTGCTTTCTAGACTTAAAAGAATACTATAGGGTCAGGAACACGAACATGTATTCCTGACCCTTTAGTGCAAAACCCACCATTTAGGTGGACTGCCCCCCCCCCCCACCCTAGCCCCCTTAAAAGTCAATAAAACTCACCTTATTTCCTTGCCCTGCCCTCTTGGTGACGTTATCAGAATTGCAGATTTTTAGTCAATCCAATGCTTTCCCATCGGCAAAGGGTCAGGGCCGAACACTGTTTTGGCCAGTCGGCACCTCCTCATAGAGATGCATTGAATCAATGCATCTCTATGAAGAAAATTCAGCGTCCCCACGCAGAGCGTGGAGACGCTCAACGGCTCTGCTGCTTACTGTGCAGCACTGAGCCATTAAGCCCCTCTAGTGGCCATCTGTGGTGTGGCCACTTGGAGGTGTCCCTAGGGGCAATGTAAACACTGCCTTTTCTGTGATTATTACATTAAGCTGTAGTTGTTCTGGTGACTATAGTTCCCTTTAAAAAAGTTTGCAGATTATGAATGAAGTGTGCAGGAAACGCTCTGTGCGGAGGACATTATAGCATGCTACTGCACTACTAACACATTACAGTACTGAGCATTTTGTGCTGTAAAAATACTGTAAACACAACTCCTTGCTGTTTTACAGATTGTGTGCATGGTGATATCTTTATCTTTTAATATATGCTTATGTTTTTGTACAGATTTTACTGTTCTTTTTCTCAGTAGTATATATTAAGTTTGTAAAAAAAAAATCTGCCTCAGTGTTTGCACTGTTTATAATATTTACATGGTTCTGCTGGTATTCTGAAGACTCCTTTTTGGGCTGTGGAATGGGAGTAAATTCAGTTCAGTATTCTTAATTGTGCATACATTCTACTTTCTGGTCTTCAGAGCATTAATTGTCTTTTTTTTGGGGGGGTGGGAGGGAGTTCTCATTTTTATTTTATTCTAAAACTGTCATATCTGATCTTATTCTATAGAGAACTTTATTTGATGTTGAATATATATCATTCTTCCATAATTTAGTATGTCAAAATTTATTTATCAGTAATATATCTTTCAGGGCAAATGGTTCACCACTGTGGCCCCGCAGTGAAGCAAGTTTCCATTGTAGTTTATAATGCTGTTTTGCAGATTACACTCAAAATGCTCTGTTCTGGTGCATTATTATGGCATCTTTAGTTCATTAACACATATGAAACCTGGGACTTTGTGGTCCTTGTATTTATAAAGGGTCCAAACATCATCAAACTTGATGGTCTGTGTGTGGAACAATAAACATGCAGGGTTAATCACTTAAGTGAAATTTCAAAGTGGTTTTCAAATTTGAGTCCAAATTAGCCAAAGTGGAAAAACTTTTAGCTCTAGCATTTCTTTTAAACTCACTTTGGATTCACTTTACTAATTAAAGGGACACTCCAGGCACCCAGACCACTTCTGCCCATTGGAGTGGTCTGGGTGCCAACTCCCACTACTCTTATCCCTGCAAGTGTAATTATTGCAGTTTTTTATAAACTGCAATAATTACCTTGCAGGGTTAACTCCACCTCTAGTGGCTGTCTACTAGACAGCCACTAGAGGGCACTTCCGTGTCCCTAGCACAGGTGAGCGCCGCTGGACGTCCTTACGCTATGCGAGGACCTCCAGCGTCGCTCATTTCTCCATAGGAAAGCATTGAAAAGCATTTTCAATGCTTTCCTGCATTAGGTCTCCCCGGCCGGTGGGCTGGTTCAGTCTCGCCCACCGGCCGACGCAATCACTGGGAGGAGCGGCGGTGGAGGAAGAAGCAGCAAAGTGGGACATGTCATTGCCCCTGGTAAGTTACTGAAGGGGTTTTTGCCCCTTCAGCAACTGGGGGGGTGGGAGGGAGAGGGGACCTGCAGTGCCAGGAAAACTGATTGTTTTCCTGGCACTGGAGTTTCCCTTTAACCTCTGCTAGTGTTTCAATCATCTTTAAATTTAAACGAACACTAGTGTCAGGAATACAAACACATATTCCTGACACTATAGTGCCTGTGTGGCTGTATACATCCCTTTCCCTGCCCCCCCCCCCTCAGATTGCTCCTAAAAAGTGGTTTTGGTAAACTTTTTTTTTCATGCCGCACTAGTCTCACTATGGCTGGCCCCCCTTTGCTCCGCCTCTGGGGCTGAGATCATCAATCTCTGCAAATCCAATGCTTTCAAATAGGAAAGCATCTGGAGGCTATTGTGCATGCTTGGCAAAACACCACGCTGCGCCAATCAGCAGCATCTTATAGAGATTCACTGAATCAATGCATCTCTATGGGGAACATTCAGTGTCTGCATGCAGCTCTGACACAGGAAGCACCTCTAGTGGCTGTCTGAGTGACTGCTACTTGAGGTTTTACTAGACTGTAATGTAAACACTGCCTTTTCTCTGAAAAGCCTGCAGGGAGAGGCTATAGATACCAGAGCACTACATTAAGCTGTAGTTGTTCTGGTGACTATAATGTCTCTTTAAATCCTTAATAAGTGCATTTAATGAGCTTTCATTTGAACAGAACCATACTGTAATGAAAGGGAAATGTCTCTCCCTGTGATTTTTAATATGTTTATCCCCTATATTATTATGTTTATATTTATCCCCCTATTTTTGCAAATATGTATTTCAAGCCTGAAAATTAAAATGAAATGTAAAAATCCACACTACTGTATTCATCTCTGTATTGGAAGTGAGCATCTCCTTTGATCTTGTTGGATCATCATAGATGTTGACCTTTTCTGCCATTGAACATAGTGGAAGAGGAGATACAGAAACTCTTTCTGCTCTCCTCCTCATTTGCATTGTGTGCCATACTGGTACCAGCACTGAACCTGACTAATTTGTGTGAGTTGCTAAATAATTAAATACATTTTAAAAGCAAACACAGAATCATATGAAAAACAAGTTATTGGTGATTTGCATATTTCATTGACATGCGATTTCCAGAGAAGTAAGAGATTTCCTCTTAAGTATAACATTATAAAAAATGTAATTTTTTCCTACCAAATATCACTGTACACTTTACAGTTAACTCTATTGTTTTTGTAATTTTGTTTTTTGCATTGCAGTCCCATATTTAAGCTCATCTCTTTTACAATGTTTAACTATAATAAGCATTTTGCAATGGTTTGTTTTTAAAAATATAAATGTATCCCGTGCTAAGTTGCAAATAAATATATTTATGCAAAGTTGTTTTTTTTGTGAAAGAATGAAATGTCTAATTGTGTCCACTTCACACGTTTTCAGATAAGCCTTGAGATTTCTAGGGAGTGATAGATTTATGCATGTATAATTTTTTTTTCCCCCTCCTATTTTCTGTTAGCCTGAGTATTGGCAAATTTTCTTAGCTACGATGAATGCACCGTAAATGTATTTATTTATTGTGAATGATTCAAAGTTACTGGGTGCCTGCAGCTCCTCCCTGTTGATGAAATGATTATGAAGGAGTTACACTTAGCCACTTTGCACACTCTGTATGGAGGTGCTGAACATTCCCCATAGAGATGCTTTGATTTAAAGGGACTCTCCAACAAACCCGTTTTACTCACCTGATTCCAGCGCCGAGAGCCTTGTGAAGCCGCGCCCCCTATTTCGTCAAAATGACGAAATAGGCGAGCAGGGAGCAATCAGACGCTTCCATACTTCAGTGGGCTGCATTCAGGCCGCCCTCTGAAGTCCAGAGCGCGCGGCCGCGAGCTGAGCTGACAGACAGGAGAGAGAAGGCGCGCACACAGTGCCTTCTCTCTACTGCAGATTTATGAAAAAAATACAGTGTTTACATTAGATTGCCTGCAGGGAGCTATAGATCTCACCTGAACAACTACATTAAGCTGTAGTTGTTCAGGTAACTATAGTGTCCCTTTAATGCATCTGTATGAGGAGATGCTGATTTAGGGCAGTGTTTTGCTGCACATGTGCAATAGCTACCAATGCTTTACTATGAGACAGAATTGGATTGGCAGAGATCATTAAGACTGATGATCTCAGCCATGGAGGCGGAGATGCCGCTGCAAGATTGACACAGTGTGGGGAACAAAAGCGGGTAAAAACACTTTTCCCATATGATTGGAGGGGGGCTGGTTACCTAAACAGACCACACAATCACTGACACACATACTCACTAAAAGACACGCACTCACAGACATGGTCTTCTTGCTCTGCTTACTCGTGTGCTCTTGAGTGATGCCGAGGCTAAAGGGACATCATGTTTCGACTCACAGCATCACTAAGGGAGCAAGAAGAGCTTGAAGATTACATCTCCCCTGCTGCTGCCCCCATTCTGCAAGGCCATCCACCCCAGGGGGAACGGGCTGACAAATACCCAGGCCCTGGACAAAATTTCTAGTTGCCATGGTGACCTATCACCGAAGATATGTCGAGCCCTGATACACACATCATCCAAGTTTTGTATTTAGCGCGAGGCTGACAAGACATTTACCTTGGGCGGCAAAAAAAGCCGCCTTGCCAGCCTCTTGCCCTTAGAGACCAGAGAGCTGGCTGGCTGGCCACCTCAGGGCCCCCCAAGGGGGGCGCACACCTCAGTGATGCCAGAGCTGGAATATGATGTCACTCTGGCATCACTGAGAGGCACGAGGGAATTGAGCAGAAGGATCAGAGCTCCCTTGCCGCCCGTCTGAACTATGCTCCTGGCTCCATAACCGTCTGCCAGCCCAGCCCCACTGGACCACAGGGAAAAATCCAAAATGAAAGCAAAATAATTGTGAGTGTGTTAGTGTGTCTGTTTGTGAGTGTGTGTCGGTCAGTCACTGAGAGTGTATATGTGTTGGTCACTGAGTGTGTGTCTATCAGTGAATGTGTGTCTGACACTGAATGTATATATGCCTGTCAGTGAGTATATGTGTGCCCCAGTGTCTGTGAGTGTGTGAGAGACACTGTGAGTATGCATGTTTGTCTTGTCTGTGAGTGTGTGTGTGTGTATAACTGTGAGTGAGTGTGTATGCTTGTGAAAGTGTGTGTTGGTTAAACCGTGTGTGTGACAATGACTGTGTATCTGTGAGTGTATGTCAGTGCATTCGTTAGTAAGGGCGTGTGTCTGTCAGGAAGATAAATTTGGAAGGGGGTGCATGAGTTTTGTCGTGTCTAGGGCAGCACAAAATAAGAATACACCACTGCATCGTCTGATATAGTCGGCTAAAATTTTGGATATTTAGTCGACTAAAACACATTAAGATTACTAAAATACGTCTAAAACTAAGATGGGGGTGTGGGGGGAGATTTCCTCTCTTTTTGTTTGGTTTTGACACTGTTTTGCTATTATAAACATTGCTTTGGATATATACATATATCACATGTGGTTGATGTGGCGACCTCTAGTGACTAGACAAGTGTAGTAAAGTAATACACAAATAGGAGCTTAGTCTCAGAGCTGTCCGTCAGGACTGATGGGGAGAGGTGTCCATCGCACTGCCTGTCTCAGAGCTGTCCATCGGGACTGATGGTGAGAGGTGTCCATCGCACTGCCTGTTTGCGCTCTGGCTAGGAAGGACCCACCATAGCAACCAGTCAGCGTCTCTACAGCAACTGTGTGAGCCAGGAGACAGACCGCACCATGGCCGAAGAAACAGCGAAAAGACCGAGACCCAAACGCATATATATTAACCACGTTGATTCATTCGTTGCCAAAAACATTGGCAAGGTGAGAAAAGACGGTTTGCACCCCGGGACTGACTGTCATAGTAAGGAAGGGCTGTCTGTACATGGGACATGGCTAGCAGGGTAGGAAATAATATCAGTACCCAGGGCATGGCTAGCAGGGTAGGAAATAATATCAGTACCCAGGGCATGGCTAGCAGGGTAGGAAATAATATCTGTACCCAGGGCATGGCTAGCAGGGTAGGAAATAATATCTGTACCCAGGGCATGGCTAGCAGGGTAGGAAATAATATCTGTACCCAGGGCATGGCTAGCAGGGTAGGAAATAATATCTGTACCCAGGGCATGGCTAGCAGGGTAGGAAATAATATCTGTACCCAGGGCATGGCTAGCAGGGTAGGAAATAATATCTGTACCCAGGGCATGGCTAGCAGGGTAGGAAATAATATCAGTACCCAGGGCATGGCTAGCAGGGTAGGAAATAATATCAGTACCCAGGGCATGGCTAGCAGGGTAGGAAATAATATCTGTACCCAGGGCATGGCTAGCAGGGTAGGAAATAATATCTGTACCCAGGGCATGGCTAGCAGGGTAGGAAATAATATCTGTACCCAGGGCATGGCTAGCAGGGTAGGAAATAATATCTGTACCCAGGGCATGGCTAGCAGGGTAGGAAATAATATCTGTACCCAGGGCATGGCTAGCAGGGTAGGAAATAATATCAGTACCCAGGGCATGGCTAGCAGGGTAGGAAATAATATCAGTACCCAGGGCATGGCTGGCAGGGTAGGAAATAATATCTGTACCCAGGGCATGGCTGGCAGGGTAGGAAATAATATCTGTACCAAGGGCATGGCTGGCAGGGTAGGAAATAATATCTGTACCCAGGGCATGGCTAGCAGGGTAGGAAATAATATCTGTACCCAGGGCATGGCTAGCAGGGTAGGAAATAATATCTGTACCCAGGACATGGCTAGCAGGGTAGGAAATAATATCTGTACCCAGGGCATGGCTAGCAGGGTGGGAAATAATATCTGTACCCAGGGCATGGCTAGCAGGGTAGGACAGAATATCTGTACCCAGGGCATGGCTAGCAGGGTAGGAAATAATATCAGTACCCAGGGCATGGCTAGCAGGGTAGGAAATAATATCTGTACCCAGGGCATGGCTAGCAGGGTAGGAAATAATATCTGTACCCAGGGCATGGCTAGCAGGGTAGGAAAATATCTGTACCCAGGGCATGGCTAGCAGGGTAGGAAATAATATCTGTACCCAGGGCATGGCTAGCAGGGTAGGAAATAATATCAGTACCCAGGGCATGGCTAGCATGGTAGGAAATAATATCTGTACCCAGGGCATGGCTAACAGGATAGGAAATAATATCTGTACCCAGGGCATGGCTGGCAGGGTAGGAAATAATATCTGTACCCAGGGCATGGCTAACAGGATAGGAAATAATATCTGTACCAAGGGCATGGCTGGCAGGGTAGGAAATAATATCTGTACCCAGGGCATGGCTAGCAGGGTAGGAAATAATATCTGTACCCAGGACATGGCTGGCAGGGTAGGAAATAATATCAGTGCCCAGGGCATGGCTAGCAGGGTAGGAAAGGTTATCAGTAGGGAAGCTTATCATGGTAGGGTTATCAGTAGGGAAGGTTATCAGGGTAGGAAAGGCTGTTTGTGCCCAGGGAATGGCAAGCAGGGTAAGAAAAGGTTACCTGTACCCAGGGCATGGCTAGCAGGGTAGGAAAGGCTTTCAGTACCCAGGGCAAGGCTAGCAGGGTAGGAAAGGCTATCAGTACCCAGGGCATGGCTAGCAGGGTAGGAAAGGCTATCAGTACCCAGGGCATGGCTAGCATGGTAGGAAAGGCTATCAGTACCCAGGGCATGGCTAGCAGGGTAGGAAAGGCTTTCAGTACCCAGGGCATTGCTAGCAGGGTAGGAAAAGCCAATCTGTACCCAGGACAATCGCTAGCAGTTTAGGAAAGGGGACGACTAGCAGGATAGGCTATCTGTACCGTGCGTATAGCTAGGGTAGGAAAGACTATCTGTACCTAGGGCATAACTAGCAGGGTATGAAAGGCTATCAGTACCCAGGGCATGGCTAGCAGGGTAGGAAAAGCCAATCTGTACCCAGGGCATGGCTAACAGGGTAGGAAAGGCTATCAGTACCCAGGGCATGGCTAGCTGGGTAGGAAAGGCTATCAGTACCCAGGGCATGGCTAGCTGGGTAGGAAAGGCTATCAGTACCCAGGGCATGGCTAGCATGGTAGGAAAGGCTATCAGTACCCAGGGCATGGCTAGCAGGGTAGGAAAGGCTTTCAGTACCCAGGGCATGGCTAGCAGGGTAGGAAAAGCCAATCTGTACCCAGGACAATCGCTAGCAGTTTAGGAAAGGGGACGACTAGCAGGATAGGCTATCTGTACCGTGCGTATAGCTAGGGTAGGAAAGACTATCTGTACCTGGGGCATAACTTGCAGGGTAGGAAAGGCAGTCTATACCCAGGGCATGGCTAGCAAGTTTGGAAAAGGCTATCTTTACCCAGGGCATGGCAGACCCCATACTCATATTACCACGCTTATCCCTCCTCGTTTTCTATCACTTTCTCCCCATTCTCCTTTCACTCCCACTTATCACTTTCTCTATTTCACATCCTCCAATCAATTCTATCCAACCCTTCTATAACTTCCACCCATCCCTTTCTCTCACCCCATTCTCCTCTCCCTACTCGATCTCTCTAACCCCATCCTCCTACCTCTCCAAACATATCCCTTTCTCTATTTGTTAATCTTATTATACCCAACCATCTCTCCCTCCCTCTTCCTATCACACACAGCCATCCCGCCATTTCTCCTATATACCTATGATTTCCAACACATACTACCCTCTCTCCCTATCCTCCTATCACTTCCACTCACAGTTTTCCCACACCTACACAATACATAGTAACCTCTCACACACAGCCTTCTAAAAAAATATTCCCAGATGCACACCCTAATGAAATTTGCTGCACACGACTATGATTATTTTTTTACATATATTTGTACTGATTGTTAAAGCTAATATGTCTATGATCTAAATACATTTTTGGTAGTTACTGCTATGCCTATACCAACCTCCACACTAACACTATACCAGCCATAGACCTTATCCCAATGCTTACACTAACTAGAATGGTATACTTACCCTAACACTATACCAACCATACCCCTTATCTCAATGCTTACACTAACTAGAATGGTATACTTACCCTAATCTTTCCCTTTAATGTAACCCTACACTATCCCTAACCCCAAACACCATTAACTCTTTCCTTGCTGTAACACTAACCCTACAAACTTTACAACTAACACTGCACTAATTCTAATCCGACCATTAACCCTAAGTAAACCCTCTGCTAATATTAATTCTGATATCAGAGATGGGTTTTCTAGTTAAAACAATAGAAAGTGGTGACCGCCATCTACTGGCTGTTTCCAGAATAACATGCTATGGAATTATAAATGGAGCCTGCTTCCTAGACGATTACACTGTGATCGAAGGTGGACAGCTGACAAAGCCCAGCACCAATCAGAATCTGCTTAGGGACAGGAAGGGAGACCCTACCCAGGTCTCTTCAAAGCCAAAGGGGGTGTCACTTCACAAGCTTGCAGCCAAGAAACACTGCAGTTGAGTGTGATTGCTCAGTGTTAGGAATGGACTTAAAGAGCTGTATGTAGCACTGGACCCAACTGACAGAGGGAGCCCCAGGTACCAATTGATATCTGGGGAAGCAGGGATTTAACCCTGCTCACTCTGCAATCTTTTTATAGTCATTTAAAAATTCAAAAAGCGGAGGGGAGCTACCTAATCTGTGGTCCCTGGCATGGGAAAAGGTTGGTAATACTAAATTGAAATTATACAGAAAAAACGAGAACTTGCCTTGATCGAAATCCATGTCTAAACTTGAAATAAGCTAAAACTCAACATTTAATATAGATAATTAAAAATACCATGGACTAGTATAGTCTAAAAAGGTATAACACACATTAATCCAAAAAAGTATATGCAAAGGAGAGAAAAAAAATCACTGCTTGAAGTTCTAAACTAAATTGCACAACAGTGGACAGCTCGCCATGCTGTCTAAAATATGAAAAATAACTGAAGGTTCTCAGTAAATCATATCTGTAGTAAACGGCATTTCAGAATATTTGTAAACAATAGGCACCAAGATACGTCCAGGTGGCAGAATGCGAGCGGCTTGCTCTATATCAGCCTGAATGCTGCAATGTGCCGGTCAGTTAGGACTCATATCTCTGCTGCTGCCTTAGCCCATACTCTTCCCCCCCCCCCGTACCCCAGGCTGAGAGAGCATGATGGGAGCTGTAGTCTCTCACCGACATGCTCACATGCAGACAAAGAGAAGATGCCATGAGGGCCCGCAGATTGGTTCCCCCACTCTTTCTGAGATGCCCCCCAACTCTGCCACTTAGGGGACCTCCACTCCCTGTGAGATGCCATTGAGGCCCCAGGCTTGGCCAGTAAGGGGGCCCCTCTACTCCATGTAAGATGCTATGAAGGGGCCGGTGCACATATCGTTGGGGCCCCATCTCTCCTCTAAAAGCCTGCTCGGTTCTCTTTCTCTCGGTCCGTGCAGTGAGCTGGGGCACAGGGATGCCGGGCTGCCTTCATCAGTTTGTATGTTATGAGCGGTCGGTGTCTGCGGTGTGAGGGGGCAGACTCCCGCTCCTACTAGTGGTGCCATCGGCTTTTGCTACCCGGAAGAACTTGTGATGTCATGGTGAAAGCTCGTATAGGGAATGTAGCAATATGCTAAATCTAACAATTACCCGAAGACTGATACAAAGAGAAACAAATAGTAACAAACTCTAGCAAAGAACCATCAAAGAGACACATAAAGAGAGTATATATTAGTGTCTAATATTGAGCAAGCTGTACGTAAACGTCATGAGAAAGAAAAGTAGGTGATTGGTAAAGATAAATCTTGCAGGGATATAGATACAGTTGGAATTACTTATCAGATTAGTAGAATGTTAAACTGTGCCTTCGAGGGCATCTAGTCTCGATTGTAGAGCTAAAATAGCTAATCTCCTAAAGAGTTTCCGTCTTTGAAAACGATCTATATATAATGGCTCAGTAATCCCTCAAAAGTTTTAGCAACAATATATATATATATATACATATATATATATATATACACACACATATATACATATATACAGCAATCAGACAGATATTATACTAATTGTCTAAATAGCACCAAAGGATTACTAAGTGAGTATCAAATATCTAAGGCTGTAGAGGAATAGTACTGAGCCAAGCCCTGACGAGAGTTTTGCCAGTCAGGCAGACTCTTTGGGGGAAATGAGAACTATCCCAGAACAGAGTTTTATATCGGTCATAAAGACCAATGACATAGAAACATAGAATGTGATTGCAAATAAGAACCATTCGGCCCATCTAGTCTGCCCAATTTTCTAACTACTTTACTCCCTCATGGTGTTAACCTCTACCACTTCTGCTGGAAGGCTATTTCATGTGTCCACTACCCTCTCAGTAACGTAATACTTCCTGAAATTATTATTTTTAAACATTTGCCCCTCTAATTTAAGACTATGTCCTCTTGTTGAGGTAGTTTTTCTTCTTTTAAATATAGTCTCCTCCTTTACTGTGTGGATTCCCTTTATGTATTTAAATGTTCCTATCATATTCCCCGTCTCGTCTTTCCTCCAAGCTATACATGTTAAGATCAGTTAGGAACTAAACTGATCTGGCTTCAATGAGCACCAATCCAAAGCCTCTTGACTAAAACAAACTCACACCTTATTTTATTTATTTGATATGCTATATGACAAATAAAGAATTGCTATACTGGAACTGTCACTGCCGAGCTATTGACAGTTGTGGCACATGCACAAGAGTACAACACTGATATCTATAGAGGATCCCGCAGGAGCCTCAATAGAATAAGTCTCGTAATCCATGAAAATTAGCCTGATTCTCAAAGATGTCGCTAGTGATCAGTAGGGAATTTCACAGAACTTGACGATTGAAGCTCCTCTAGTTTTTGTCAAGTTCTGTCAACCTCAGGCTTTACCAAAAGACAAAGTAATTCCCTACTTTGTTTTATGATATCTTTTGACTGTGCTGTAATTTAAATAAAACCTAAAAATAGCAAATCTAATCATTTTATAAAGATTCAATCTTTATGAAATCATTTTTTTTTTTTTTTATGAGATGTGAAAGCTGCTTTAAATATGCAAACTTATTGACCTCCGTTCTAATCTTAGCATATGTACTTGTTCCTTCAGTATCTTTCTGGCTGTGTGGTAGGAGCCTCACTTGAGGAAGCTGGTGAGGAGCAAGAGGAAGTAGAAAACGTATCAGTCCAAGATGCAGACTTATCGAATAAACCAAAAGGAGGACTTTTCCAAATCGTTGGTTCTCTTTCTGACCCCAATTCAAAAAAACTGAATTTCGCCATGGAAACTTACACGGTAACAATATATTTACATGAAAAGTTTAATAGGAAACTCAGCTGTCAAATATTATATTTTTTTTAATTAATGTGTATGGAAATTCTTCTTAATGGCCAAGAAGCATCCGACATGTAGAGATTTATTCTTTGAACTGTGAATAGTGGGTAACTGACAAGGCAATTGCACATTGTAGACCTCTGGAGCTGGAGAAATATTTGAGTTGGAAAACGCTGAATCAGCTACTTATGTAAAAATGTTACAATTCCCAGCTTAGTGAATTGACACATGATGTCAGTGGGAAAACAGTTAAAACATGCTTGTGGGTTTACAATGACCCCTACATTAGTGCTAGGGAGGTTTTATACCTCAGTAAAAGATTAAAATAACGCCACTGCAAGCGCTTAAAGTCCACAGGAGGTTTAATCTGCATAAAACAAAAATCGACAAAGACCACAATAAACACCTAACACGTTTTAGACCTACTGTTCCTTAGACATAGGGATCGGTTTCAGATTTTATACCTCGAAATGCAGTGAGTGGGGGGCATGTATGTTAAACAGACTAATGCTGCCTAGTTGCTAGTAGCTTACACACGCTGCCCTCATCGATGGGCATCAGGTGGGAGGCCACTATCCACAACCCTCCCCCCGTGCCTCAAGTTCGCAATATAACTGTATATGCCACCATCCTCCACATACCGTCATTAACCCAGTAACTGTATCATCACCTGCCCAGAGTCACCAAACAAATAGAGAAACCAGGTGAAGATGACAGCTCATTACCAACAAGTGTTTGAATGTATTTTATTACTAGTCTGTATTACCTTTATAGTACTATAACACACAAAACATTGTCAGGCATTTAATAGATTTTGCGTCTTATTTTATTTAAAATGTAAGGAGCAGGACAGCAGTTAATATGCTTGCATAAGTGCATCTGAGAAGTAAATTTGCATGGACTGTATGAGTGTGCTTGACAATAGAATTTGGGTATGGGACTGGACCAGTGTTGTTTTTTTCAGGGTAAATGACAACGCATGATATGTACAGGGCAAAGGGGGGTGTCCTACTAACATTGCATAATAGATTTTTCCACTAATATTTTTCTTGTCAGAGTTCAAGCAGGGATGAGCTATTGAGTCACCTTCTGGAGTGTGATATAATTATTTACAACATTACCGAGGATGCTTCTCAGATTGATGAGGCTTCATGGGCAGTGTCTGGTGAGTGCCATTTTTGAAGAAGCTCTGCTTTATATCACTTCTGATTTTCTCTTTTCTGATTTTTTATTTTAACATAAAATAGATAAAAGCAACATGACTGAAGTGCCGCATAGCAAACACTGCAGTCTGTGACATTTGAACTGTTCCCTGCATGATCTGGTAAAAGAGATAAAGCACTTTATTGTAAAAAGTGGTATCATAGATACCCCATACACTGTCTAGCATTGTTGAGATTCCAAATATTACGCGTATCATTAACAGCAAATGTCCATTAATGAAATGTTGTTTCTTTCTCCTTTCAGCACTTCACACTGAGTTGGAGCAATTTCAGCACCCCAAAATGTTCATACTAATTTCTACCATTATGACCTGGGCTCGAAGCAAATCTCTTGATCCGGTATGAACAGTAAATATAGTGCTACAGATATTCTTAAATTGATCATTCCAGCTGAATTTGGCAGAGTACATTTTCGGCAATATCAAATCTAAAAATGGAAGTAAATGTCTAGCATGTACAAATTAAATGTTGTAAAGTTAACCATTGCGGTAAAAGTCAGATGATATGATCTTTGCTTTCTTCAGATAAAATGCAGAGCATACACATTGAACTTGGCCACTGCAACATATGTGTAGCATTAGATAGCATATATTGGCAGCTTGACTGTACTCCCTGTGACACAGACTGTTGGGGCCACGTTTACATTTTATGCTAAAGTAGCTGAACTGTAAAAATAGCTGTACTTGAATTTCTTTCTAGTTTCAAGTGTTTTGGCCTAAATTATGTAATTTTATCCTAAGAATGGGCCAAGGGCCAAAGCTCTAAAATATATATATTTTAGAGAGAGAGAGAGAGAGAGAGAGCGAGCGCAAAAATTGATAGTAAGGGTTCCCTTAACCTCTTAAGAGAAAGCAAAAACAGTACAAAACAAAGAATACAGGTTGCACAAAATATAAAGTTTACATCTGTTTGAGAGTTTGCTTGCTGATGGCTGTTCAGACTTTGAATAGTTGAAAATATATGCAATAAAACAGAAAATAATCAGTGATAGTGTAGAATATCTAGTACTGGATGCAGGACACAAAACAAACATATATGTGATATAGCACTCACATTTGATAGAACTTTAAACCAGCTGTGAGTGAACATACAGCGGTACAATCCCCATTGAAGAATATGTGGCTCCGTTGGCATACAGATGTGTATATATAAAAAAATATAAAAAGCAGACAATAGTGCTCTCTGTGACACATACAGTAACATGTCAAAGGAAATATGGTCTACACACATTTAATCGAGCAGTAGCACCGCTCAAATATTATCGTTTGAGTGGTATGATCCCCACAAGAGATATAATATTGAGTAGGTTGATCCAGGGAATGATCCCCCACCTGGGTATTTGTGAAGGTAAGTATATGATGTGCCAGAAACAAATAATAAAATAATAAAATGTTTATTCACCCCTTAGAGATATAAAAAGCATTCATAACAACATTATTTGCTGTCATCCATACTCTAAACTAAAGCTATAAAATCAGCTTAGTCACTAGGAAACCAAGGTGCCTATCAGGGTTATTCACTAATGTGAATTCAAAGACAATTTAAAATGTTAGATCAAAGTAACTAAAAGCAGAGCGTTTTCCCATTTCTTTTACTGTGTCCTTAATTTTTAATTCTCACTTTAGTGCATAACCCTGTGAGTGTTTTATAATGAAACATTTTCAAGACAAACTAGTGTGTTTATTCCAATTTATATAGAAAAAGAAGAGGTCAGATAACACTCCCTTATCTCTCTCTGCCATGCCACTCTACAACCAGCTACCAGAACTACACCAGACCTCGGAGATGAAAAGCATATAAATTTAAAGTTGCAAAGTAATATGCATGTCTGGACTGTGAAAGGCCGGACTTAAAAAAATGAATGAAGTGAAATATAAATAACCATGCACTCTGATATTACATTGGTGAACTCCACTGCAAAAGAATGCATTCAGACTCTTTTACCATACCTTCATTTTGCAACTATAAGATCAATAAAAACTAAATTAAAAAGAAACAAAATTACTGTAATTCACAAAAGAGCAGAATTATCACCATATTATACAACATGCAATATATTGAAATACTCTGTACAATAAAATGTACACCACATGGATGGAAAAACAATCACTGTTGCATAGCCCTAAACACTCAATAAACTTGGAAGACATTTTTTGGGGGGGACAGAGAGATCCGACTATACTTTCAGTCCAAGAGGGATTCTAGTCCTCAAAATAATAATTCATACAATTTCTCTCTTAGATAGGAATCTGTGTGAGATCTCCCACATCCTCTTAGGATCAACTTGCCTATCAAGTCCTAAAAATCTTAAACAAGATGCATCCCTTTCATGTTCCTTAATAAAGTCTACTTACTGTAGTTCTTTTATGATCTAACTCTATATTATTAAAAGAAGCACTATAGCATTAGGAGTACATATCTGTATTCCTAACACTACAGCCCTGATGCCCCTTATCACTTAGCTCCCTCAGAGTAAAATAAATAATTAAAATAACTCACCTTTTATCCAGCACAATGTCTCCCTTGGCGTTGTCGCAACCTCCTCCTCAGGTTGCGTCATCCTGGGAGCATGCCTCCAGGGGATGACGTTATGAGAGCCGGGGAGTAAGATTCACGGTTCTCAATCCAAGAAGGCTTGGAGTTGTGACTTGAAGCTGCGCTTCCAAGCCTTCTAATTAGTTTAATGTTGTTGTTTTTTACGGTAGGATGGGAGAAGGGGGCTGGACTGCAGGCACAATAACAACTTCCACAATACAAAGTTGTAAAATTGCCTACTTTTTTTAAGATGTTCTCCAACCCTTTCCTTTAATTTTCTCAGCCTTAACCACTTACTGTACATTACACCTCATGCTAACAAATATCATCTCAAAATGTATAACATATATAACATTTTTGCCCTGTTACACTATATTTGAAATAAATATATTTGTTAGTAATGTTGCAAAATGTACAATTAGCTGTTTGGAGTGAAGTGGATTTGTCTCTTTTGGCCTGCTTGAATTAAAATACTTATGTGTATTTTTTATAATTGATTTAGTGACAATGGATTTATATAATTTATTTTAAAGCATTGTTGGTTGGGAAATCTGTTGAAATTATCTTACATTATCCTTTTATGCCTGTAAACAAGCTTATGTTTTCCTTCTTAAGGATGATCCCGAACTTCCTTTTACCGAAGATGATTACCGAAGAAGAAGATGTCACATGAATTTTAAAGATCACCTCAGCGTTGAAAAGCTTGTGATTAAGCTTGGAAAATCTGTGAGTGAAGAGTTTACATTGATTGTGGCACAAGTTTCCACAAGACCATTGTTAACTTTTTAAAAGATCAATACATTTAATTCCAAATCGAAAATTATAGCAATACTTATATAATCTATTTAAAATATCCAACAGAATATGTTTACAAAATCTTCATCCTTGTGATGGTTAAAATCCTTAATTGTTGCATCATGAGTTTGTTTTTTGTTTGGTGCCTGTTTTCCATCTCCTTTAAAGGATTTCAGTATTGGATTCCTAATAATATTGTGCCCTCTGGTTCTCCCTACCTTATACACTCCCTACCCTCTCCCACCCCACCCACCCCCCCCCATCCATGGCTAATAAAGACTTTAAAACCTTCATTTATTTACCCGATTTCAGCCCCGACCTCCCTCGGTGCTGGTCAGCGGTCCCCGATTTCAACCCCGACCTCCCTCGGTGCTGGTCAGCGGTCCGCCTCTGACGTCATCAAGTGGGGGCAGGATGACCAGATCCACCAAGTTTATAGGGATACATAAATGTTTCTCATATTTATGAAAACACATGAAAAGGGTTGCCCTGCAGCGTGTATAATGTATATTCTATATTATTGCCCACTGCCTAATTGCTTAATCTAATACACGTTCTTCTGAAATCTACATACTACAGGCTACCCTTTTCATGTTCTGCCCATCAATATGTACATGTTATATGTGTCCCAGAAAACATGGTGGATATGGTCACCCTGGATGCATGCACATTAGGCTGTCACCAAAAGAAAGCACTGATTCAATATTTTTCTATGGAGATTTCACTTACGCTGGATGTCCGCATGCAGAGCGTAAGGATGTCCAGCATCATTTAGGAGACCTAGAGTCTGCTAAACTCCCGAAAGCACCTCTAGTGGCTGTCCACCAGGTCTAGGTGCCTATATTGCCCCTTTAAGAGTAAATGTGCTGCCAAACTTGCAACTAGCCTTGCTCAATTTAACCGTGCAATGGACAAAGATGAGGGAAACCATAAGAAAAAGCAATCTGTAAAAGCAGGAAAGTCCTTTAAACTCAAAGTATAAAGAAAACCCGTCACAACCTTTCATGCAGGAGGCATCATACACCAAAATTCACACTCCATCAAGTCGGGATTTTAATTCATACGTAGTTTGGAGAACAACCATAAAATAAAATGGAGTGGCTATAATGATGCCCAAATCTCACCTCTATAAATGGGCATTGTATGGTACATCTTCCTTTGAAACCAGCACTGGCTTCCCCAAATGCCCACAAAGTGTTGGCAAGATGACTAAAATGTAATTTGAAATAATTTGATTTTCTTTTTTGTTTATTTTTACATTTAATCTAAAACAATGATTTGCTTTTTGAAGAACAAAGGATTATTCTCAACCTATGTAATTGCTTCAGCGATTCCATATGGGGCAGAGGAAGGCATCCTGCATACATTTTTCAAGGTGAGTCATGACCACAGCAAATTCAATAATCAAAAGTGTTAATGGTAAATTAAACATGTATATAAATGAAAAAGAGTATACCGATAACAAATATGGAGACAGATGTCCTAAAAATCAGTATCGCCATATCATGCTCCCTTTAGGTACTATGATGTGCTTTTACTATAGTAAAACCCTCATATTCCTATTCCCAAAAGTTGCGCAAAAATTATATTGCTAACTAGGGGATGAGAAGGGGAGAGGGCAATCACCATGAAAATCCTTGCATCAGAATATCTTATTATCTCCTAATGGTTCATAAAGATATTTGATTTAATATGTAAAGTCATTTACAGCCACTAGTGATGAACAATACCACACATTTTACAACTTTCACATTCAATCAGACAGGATATTCTTCTATTCACTATACTACATTTTAGGAAGTATTAAAACACAATTAACAGTCATATATATCTTTTTCAGGAAGCTTGGCTTGGAAAAACTCCTGAATTAGCAATCTTTGGAGATGGATCAAATTATATCCCATTAATTCACATCACTGATTTGGCAAGGTGATAATTTTATTTTGATAAATGTGTTAAAGTGTGTCCAATTGTTTCATATGGGAGGAGTGGCAATTTCCCCACTGTCCCAGGGACTTGTTTATTGCTAAGAGCACACACTCTTTTAAAAAAAATGTATATATGTAAGTGAACTTTGGTCTGGAGTACAGCTGCAGTTCAATCCAGTTGGCCCATATTTTCTTCTTATTTCTTATCTACAAAATGTATTTATAAATTTCACTTGCCAGACGAAATAGTCTAATACAGTAGTTTCCAAAGCAGTTCTCATGGCCTACCAAAAGTCCAGGATATATGTATTTCCATATTTTATTCCAGTGTAGATACTGACAAAACCTGTTGTCAGGGGGGATATGATAGAAACATTTAAATACATAAAGGGAATCAACACAGTAAAGGAGGAGACTATATTTAAAAGAAGAAAAGCTACCTCAACAAGAAGACATAGTCTTAAATTAGTGGGGCAAAGGTTTAAAAATAATATCCGGAAGCATTACTTGACTGAGAGGGTAGTGGATGCATGGAATAGCCTTACAGCTGAAGTGGTAGAGGTTAACACAGTAATGGAGTTTAAGTATCCTAACTATAAGATAAGGCCAGGGACTAATGAAAGTATTTTAAAAAATTGGGCAGACTAGATGGGCCGAATGGTTCTTATCTGCCGTCACATTCTATGTTTCTATAAAACCTGGACTGTTGGTGGGTCTTGACGACTGATTTGGGAAACATTGGTCTAATAAATATGCAAAAATAATATTAAGAGGATATCCTTAGATTGTAACCGAAGAGCTAGATACTGAATATTTGTTTTGAACAGAATGAATAATCAACCTGATGTTTTTCCTTTCCCCAATTGCTAGATTATTTGCTTCTGCGTTATGAATTTGACATTGTATCCTGTTTTTTAACCCTCTTTTATTACTACTGGGAGGTTATGAATTACTATACCATTGTGACCATAGGAAAGTTACTGAACAAAGCAAAATCCGATAGCGTTTATAAAAAAAAATCAAATGAGGGGGAAACAGCCTTGGCGGTCCTCAAAATGTGCTAATTAGTCAGATAACTAGTCTCAGCTGCAAACATGTCACCCTGTGCACTAGGCATGTGCATGGGAAAAATTTTCAATTCGTGACTTCGACCCTTTGGAAATTCTGTAATTTCAGAACTTCGGGACCTAGGCACTTCGGGACTTCGGAATTTCGGAACGTCTCTTGCAGCCGCTTGGTAGATAACTCTCTAATTCCCACGGTATTAGGGAGATATCTACCAAAAGGCTGAAAGACCTAAATTGGTCTTCCAGCCAAATTTACTAATACTAAGTAAAAATTACTTAGTATTAGTAAATTGTGCCCCTACTCGCTAGTATACCGCGAGTAGGGGCATGTCTATTAAACAGTGAGCAGCCAGTTAAAAAAAAGAAAAAAAAAATATTCAAAAATGGGTCCCCCCTCCCAAGCCCCCACCCGCGACATGCGAATGGGGGCTTTTAAACTAAAGGGGGGGCTATTGCCCTGAGCGGCGGGTGGGGTCCCTAAAGTAAAATAATGGGGGGACCTATTGCCCTCCCCGGCCCCCACCCCTGTGCGGCGGGTGGGGGCCCTAAAGTAAAATAATGGGGGGGACCTATTGTCCTCCCCCCGGCCCCCATCCTTGAGTGGCGGGTGGGTGCCCTGAAGTAAAATAATGGGGGGGACCTATTGTCCTCCCCCCCCCCCGACCCCCATCCCTGAGCGGGGGGTGGGGGCCCTAAAGTAAAATAATGGGGGGGGGACCTATTGTCCTCCCCCCAGCCCCCACCCCTGAGCGGTGGGTGGGGGTCCTAAATTAGAATGGGGGGGAGGGCGACCTATAAAGCCTTGCCCCGCCCTGCAATTAGGCTCAGAGCACTCTGGTGGGTTTAAGCCTCTACATTTACCTGTCACAGCACTCTGATGGGTTGGTTCCCACGCTGTGTAATTTGACTCATAACACTCTGATTGGTTACTTAATCCATCAATCAGAGTGTTATGAGTCAAATTACACAGCATGGGAAAATTCCAAAGAACTAAAATGACACAGAGCACTCTGATTGCTGGATTTCAAACCAACCCATCAGAGTGCTGTGACAGGTAAATGTAGAGACTTACCTGTCAGTCTCTTTGTTTACCTGTCAGAGCACTCATTTTGGATGGCTTAAACCCACCAATCAGAGAGTGCTCTGAGCCTAATTGCAGGGCGTGACAAGGCTTTATAAGGCTTTACTCAGTCTGCGTGGAGCCCTCGCCGGGTGAAGATAGATAATTTTTTTTTTTTTGCTCTCGTTTTTTTTTTTTTTTTTTAAGTGCGTCGGTTAGTATGGCTTTTTATTTTGCCTTTTTTTGGGTTGAAAAAAGGAGATTTTAGAAGAAAGAAAACATCAAATGGTAAGTTTTATTTTTTAGTTTTTTTTTTCAGGTACTTAGTTAAATGGTCCCCCCTCATTATTTTTAGGGTGAGGGGGGAAGGTAGGGGGTTAATTTTTTGGGGGGTTACTAGGGGTTTGGGGACCCCTAGTCACCCAGGGGATGGGGGGTTATTTTTTTTATTTAGGGCCCCCACCCACCGCTCAGGTGTGGGGGGCCAGAGGGGAGGACATTAGGTCCTCCCCCAATTAGTATTTTAGGGCCCCCACCCACCGCTCGGGGTTGGGGGCAACGGGGGAGGACCTTAGGTCCTCCCCCCTCATTCTAATTTAGGGTCCCCACCCACTGCTCAGGGGTGGGGGCCAGGGGGGAGGACATTAGGTCCCCCCCCCATTAGTATTTTAGGTCCCCCACCCACCGATCAGGGGTGGGGGCCAGGGGGGAGGACATGAGGTCCTCCCCCCTCATTCTAATTTAGGCCCCCCACCCACCGCTCAGGGGTGGGGGCCAGGGTGGAGGATATTAGGTCCCCCCCTAATTAGTATTTAGGGCCCCCACCCACCGTTTGGGGTGGGGGCTAGGGGGAGGACAGTAGGTACCCCCCCATTACTTTACTTTAGGGCCGCCGCTCATGGGTGGGGGCCAGGTGGAGGACAATAGGTCCCCCCCCCCTTATTTTAATTTAGGGCCCCACCCGCCGTTCAGGGGTGCAATAGGTCCCCCTTAAGATTAGGAGGTGGAGGTGGGACTTTTTTTTTATTTATTTTTTTACATAGAGCAGTCACAGGCTGCTCACTGTTTAATAGACATGCCCCTACTCGTAGTATAGCGAGTAGGGGCATAATTTACTAATACTAAGTAATCTTTACTTAGTATTAGTAAATTTGGCTGAAAGACCAATTCAGGTCTTTCAGCCTTTTAGTAGATAGTTCCCTAATGCCGTGGGAATTAGGGAGTTATCTACTTATTCATGCCTGTCATTACACTGACTGGCCAAGTAACTTACATTTTATATGAATGTGTTACTTGATTGTTGTAAGTGTTGCAAATGCTTACAGCTGAATCCTGCCTATGTTTGTATACTTTTTATTTAAAATTGTATACAGTGTAACATTCTTCTTCTTCCACTGGGTAAGTATATTAGTACTTAGACAATACTGTACTTCGGAAATTTGGTCATTTCGGAACTTCGGGACCTCGGTAATTCGGCACTTCGGCTATTCGGACTTTCGGAAGTACCTGAATGTCCGAATTGCCCGAAATTCATCCGAATTCATATTCGGCCCGAAACGAATTGCACATGTCTACTGTGCACTGTATGCAGAGTGCTGTTCTCCTAGTAGTACATAAAACTTAATGTTACAAACAGGTAACATATAGCTCGGGTGGCCATAAATTAGACTTTCAGTGACCTCCAGCTGATGAAGAACTGCAACCCTCATGATGCTTTTCCAATCTGAAGCCTGCATAATTATAAAAATAGTAGTAGTTTTATCACAGCCATCCTCTGGAGTCGAGCACCTTTAATTGACCTCGTAGATTTAGGGTTCGAGACGCTCAGGCATTTCCTCTGGCATTATATACAAATTAATAATTAACATTTTGTAGTTTCACAGTAGTTCAAAACAGATCCTTTTTTAATATTTGAATATATATTCATTGTCTTTAAAACAACAAACAAGGTGGGGGTGCAGAAGAGAAATGGAGGGTAAGGTAGGGATAAGTACAAGATTCAACTACTAAAAGAAAACAGCCATCTTTGGCAATTAAAATCACAATTCATTTCACCAATTAAGAAGGGATAAGGAAAAGCAAAATGCAAATGTTACATATATATAAAATAAACATTGATATATTAAGCAACTAACTCAGTTAATCTGTGTAATCTGATTAGCATCCCGTGATATAATACACCTAGATTATTAGTGTCAACAGCCCAGACTCCCAAAAGTCTGAAAATAAATGGATTATATCACTCTTATTGAATAGCATATAAACAATTAAAATCTTGTTTATTCGTTTATCTTGGAACTAAGGCAAATTGACATGGGAATTGTAGAATTAGGCTTCAAAAATTCAATGGAAAAAATAACTGAATAGAAGAGTTTTGCATCAAAATGTGCCATTCACTTGCCAATTCTCCACAATTCATGTTTTTTGTAAATAAACCAAAATGTGATATGACAGAAAATCTAAAATTACACAATAGAATTACAGAAGTAATAGTAGTACCGTTTGCAGGTTATATGGGTTAACACAATGGTTGCCAAACTTTTTAGGTTCAAGGCACACTTAATATTTCAATATTTCAATATTTTTTTCAAGGTGCCCCAAGTTAAAACAAAGTTCTGTATATCTGTACATCTGTGGCATATACTGGCGTGATAGTATAATGTATAGTGTTGGTGTTTGATTAAATGGGGTGCTTGTATATAATTTTAGTGTTTTTATTACTGGAGTGTGTTTGTACGTAATTTTTGCATTTGATTGTACAAATATAGTGTTTGCATTTGATGTTCATTTGTGTGTAGTAATGGTGTTTGAGTGAACGGTTGTGGTTAAATATAATTTTGGAGTTTTAATTCATTGGTGTGTTTGTAATATTTGTGTTTGATTGCAGGAGTTTGGTGTTTGATTACTTGGATGAATGCACAGAAATATATGCATACTTACATTAACACACAGATACATATAAATACACTGACACATACACACAAATTCATATAAACATTGACACATTCATTGACACATACATACACCTTGACACACGCATACACCAACATATAAAGAAAACACAAAGGCACACCCTGGCACACAGATACATGCACCGTGACACACACAAACACTGACACATGCACACATTATAATACATGTACACACACTGACAAACACACACCGATGCATACTCTGACACACAGATGCACATACATACATACATAACATTCACTCTCTGTGTAAAATGAAACTGAAACTTTGCTAAAGGTCTTCACTTATTTCACAGGAACACTAGAGCACTACAAATTTATGAATATAAATCTATATTCCTAGCTGTAGAGTGTCCTAGTTACGGATCAGCTTTAGGTCCCCGCTCAGTAAAAAACCTGAAAAAAAAGTTTTTTACTTCCTTGCCGCTGCTGGTTGCCCGACCTCCTGCAAAGTCATCTGACTCTTTTGCCGAAGGCCAATCAAATCTCTCTCATAGAGTACCACATGTGCATCCAGATGCATCTCGTAGAAAAGTATTGAATTCAATACTTTCCGGTGAGCTGCAACCTCACATGACCGAGTTTTAGGACACTGTAGAGTAAGAACTCTAGTGGCTGTCTGGAACATACCTTTAACCAAAGACCTCTGCAAGTTTTGGTTTGGATCTGATTGAGAGCCTTTCATCTGATGACCTTTTACATTCTTCATTTCAGTGTGTTACAAAACATTGCAGACCAACGGCCGAGGACTCACTACTTGATAGCAGTTGATGATGCATTACACACCCAAGAGGAAATCATTAAGGTAAATGGGCATCTTCCTCATTAGTTACAAGCTAGACAGTGTTTAGAGTCCCAATGTAAAGAGGTCATCTTCAGCTAAATTAAAAATGGCTTGTAAGCTGAGTTGTCTCTCTTAATATCGCGAAAAATTGCCTGTTTGATGCCTATTTGTTTAATTGTTAACATGTTATGTTATCACTTGGCAGTGTATCAGCGAGCACCTTGGACCAGGAAAAGTTCACAAGGTTCCCAAAGAAACTGCATTCCTACAAAAAGATTTAAAAGTACGTACAGTACATTATAATGTTTGTTGCTTGATATCATATACATATGTGTATATGTGTATACACACCTATTTCTATATCTCAAAAAGGTGAATGTGTCATGAACCCTGCCGACTTGCAGTGGCGAGTAACTTTTAAGGATAGATAGATAGGTAGATCAAAAGATCGGTAAGTTACTCAATTACACCACAGGTTCAGCACCATTTTTTTTTTTTTAAACTAAAATGAAAGGCACATACTGACGTAAACTGCCTCAACCTTAAATGCATATAACGAAAAGAGTAATTCGCTAGTACATGTCATGTTCAATCTGCGAGATCTGCTGGTGACATGCGTGGTTGTGAGGGGTGGGGGGAGACATCTAGTTATTATAAGCTTATCTTGAGCTTATGGAGCCAGGTAAATAAAGAAAACATAAACGTACAACGGAACAGAATAACGTTTGAGCTGCGTGCACTAATATGGCGTACACCGGCAGTGCGTTGGTGTGCTGCTCCAGGTGGTAGGTCTCTTGATGTCGACGCCACCGATGCAGGTACAAATGGAGTAATCTGGTCTACAGACAACGGAGTGCAGTGCTCTGCTGGGGAGGGCCCGGACGGAATCCCCAGGTCGCAGAGCAGGGAGGATGTCTCCGAGAGGTTGGTAACGTGGTAGGTTTTGCCACCTTTCTCCACTAGTAGTCTTCTGGAGCCCCACTTGTAGGTTATTTTATGGTCACAAAGTAGCTGAATGACCTGTTGGAATGACTGTCACCACACTATGGTTTGGTGGGATATGTCCCTGTAAAAGGTAAGTTGACAGCCTTCAAAGGTCGTGGAAGTGGTGCCTCTGGTAGCCCTCATTAAAACACCCCTGTCAGCGTACTGAACAAACTTCAGGAGGATATCCCTAGGAGCCTCCGGCGGTGCTTTAGGGGGTTTAGGCAAGCTGAGACAATAGTTTAAATTAACTATTTATTTTCACTTGTTTTGGAGTTAGCTGGGTAGATAGAAGGCGCCTGATAAAGTGGGGCAATTCTTCATTGGTGACGGTCTCGGGGACCCCCCGCATGCGCACATTTCTTGCTCTGGCTCTATCTTCCAGTATAGCCATGCGGTTGTTTAGGCCAGTATTCCTTTTCTGTAGGGTGTTAAGGGCTGCATCCGTAGCCGTTTGTGACACCCTTGTAGCTTTCAGGTCTGCTTTAGCACGTCCAGATAAACCAGTCATCTCTTCCCTCAGCATGGCCATGTCAGCTCGGAGCATAGCCCTAAATTTCTGTGACAGGGCTTTAATGTCTGCCTTAGTGGATGGGGCAGTGTCCCCAGGGTCAGATTGGCCTGGTGCTGGAGCAGGCCTCTGTGGGAATGTAGATAGGGTTTCAGGTAAGCTATCTTCATCCGAGGAGGTAGTATTATAGACCTCTGCTGATGCCATTTTGGCCTTCTCTGGCCTACCATGCTGGCGCAGGAATGTCTGACATCCCGGGTCTGGATCCGCCCGGTACTTTTTTGTTTTCTTCCCAATCGGTATCAGAAGGGGTAGAACCCAATGTTTAAGTCGGGTGTAACTGGCAGGGGATCACTCCTCTCGGCAATCTGAACCAGAGCTCGAGCAGTGTGCGTCCGACTCGGTCGGGTGCTGGCTCTGCCCCACGATAAGTAGATGGATAGGAAGATTGATAGACAGAGAGATAGGAAGATCGATAGATGAATAGATAGGTGGATAGATGTGTGTATATTCTATGATACATAACAAAGAAGCTTGTATTATGGAAAAATACTACCATCAAAGGTTTTTATAGACAACATAATAAAAAGAAAGATGGTATTATTTTTCCCCTATTACATGCTTTGGCTTAATGCAATTTTTTATATTGCATGGTTGGTAGCAGTTACAGTTACACTCTCAGGCAGCAGCTGCTGTTTACTGCTGCCTCCATTAATTCAGCACTCTCAATTTAGTGACATCCCGGGAGAGGAGCTGCGGAAATGGAATCATACTTTCTCTGATTTGCTATCTCCTCTACCAATACATCAAGTAACCAAAAAGGGACTAAATTGATGGAGGCAGCTGCAATTAGCAGATGTTTAATGGAAAGTAATTCCCACTAATCTTAGGCAGGTGAGGACATTAATGCCCTGAGATTAGGGGTCCCACACTGCATAGTGTCAGTCACATCATACTTTACGGTTTCAATGCAGGCTGTGACCTCACCCACCATGGGTTTATAAACTAACATTTTAGAATTTGGTCTAAAAAATATACAGTGTATGTCAGTGCCCAGGGTGATAAATATAGCCCAATAAAAAAAGTAATTGCTACTATATTAGATAAGCAGACAAGAGCAAAAAAAAGTATTGCTTTTGTTGCTACTGATTTAATGTTGATATATACACACATATTTATGCACTGTGCTGTGCATTTTTTTACCGTTATAATACTCCTGCATTAACCTGAGCAATGATGGGCACCTGTGATATCCTGAGAGCGTAAGCTTATCATTCAACCTATTACAGACAACCATTCCTGGTATAGATTGGTATGGCTAAGGCAGTGTGTAATCTCTATCTTGCCCATGGCTCCAGCAGGAGAGGTTGGGCTGTGGGATGCTGGGGATCCTCATTCATTGTTAAGCTGTTGAAAACATACCACTGAATGATGTCATGGTGCCTGAGGACTCCAGTTTGGTTTTACCATTGTAATGGACATGTCTTTGATTTTCAGCAATTAGAAATCGACCACTTGTTTGTGAATTTGAGGATGGAAGCGGTATTTCTGAAGGAGAATTTTAATATTACTTGGGTGGCTCAGACAGGATTGTTGGAGAACATTGCATTGGTGATCAAAGAGTTTAAGAATACTCGAGGCCTTCAGGTAATTCTGACTTTATATCTCACAAGTGTATTTAGGAGGGATATGCCTATTTTGTGAATTTATTTCAGATCTTTACAGCAATAAAACAATTCTGCGTCTTTGAATTATAATAAATATATTTAGCAATCAGTCTGTGTTGTATAACTGCTGTTCAGTAAGTTAGAAAGTCACCGAAAATGTCTTGGAACAGGCCTGCCATTTGGACAAACCACTAGTTACATTGGATGCTGTAGGTGCTTAAGGTACCTTGAGTAGCCTGGTGCGCCCCAATGATAATATCGAAATAGCAAATGGTTTAATGACTTAACTGGGGTCTGCCAGGCACCAATCTCTTCCTCCGTGAAAGCCATAAGTTATCTGTATTGAGCTAAGCACAATGGTGCACTCAGAAACTAGGTGCAGCAGCTTCCGTCTCTGAGTGGAGGAAGGGACTGGGGCTCAATGGCTCTTTAGGCAAATTGTGTATACAATGTGCAAGCCAAGTGTATGAAGTTACTTAATAATAAATGTACTTAAAAGTACCTGAAACACATTTCTAAGTTTATATATATAAATCAAGGTCTGTAGACTGTGCAGACCTGATCATGGAATTATCCCTCCATTTTCTACTTCACTAGATATAAACAGTGCACTGATACTTTTTTGTACATCGACATGTGTTTTCCCTGTATTTACAATTATTTCAAATACGTTATATAATGAAAAGCATGCACATACAAATATGTCAGAATACCAAATTTCCCATCCATTTTCAGCCTGTCAGAATTTGTGTTCTTGGTCCACCAGCAGTCGGGAAAACAACAGTCGCCAAATTATTGTGCAAACATTACAAACTGCATCACATCAAAATAAAAGATGTAATTACGGAAGCCATTGAAAAACTGGTGAGTTCTGGAGAAATATAATGCACATATATGATTATTATTTGCTTTGTACATTAACTCTTCATCTGCCATGGCAGCAACCACATTTAATTTTTTAATTGACTTTTTTGTTTCTAAAAAAAAACACGTTTTATTGATAAACAAAGTCTCTCTGACTCTTCGTATTTAGGAAAGACTTTCAAAGGCGCCAGAAGAGGAAGAGGAAGAAGAAGGTGAGGAGAGCTCTGAAAACTGGCAAGAAATATTAGATGGAGTCAAAGAGAACATGGAGCAAAATGGAGGTATTCAATTCAACTAATTGAGCACATTTTTTTTTAATAGGGTGCAGTGAGCAGCAATATTTCAGACAAAACAAACACATTTATTGCTTATTTAAACCTGGCATACCTATTGCATGAATTTAGAGTCTTATTTTTCTAGTTTATTTTTCTCGTATTTAACAGTATATTTTAATTCAATTTAAAGTTGACAATATTAATATATTGACTTTAAAATGGCGACTGTCATTATAGTGGCACTACAATACCGGTATACACAAAACAACACAGAATAGGCGCTCACTAAAATAACAGGGTAGAAGGCAGCAGTGAACCAGCAAGTATTCCCAACCCTTGCTAAAATACAAAACGTGAAAGAAAAAAAGATGTGGTAAACCGCGCCAAAAATTGAAAGTGTATATAGTAAAATAGTATATATAAATAAACTTAAGGAGGTCCGATATTGTGTTGGTATATGACGACCTCAAAACAGAATAGGAAAAGATAATAGTGCAATATATCAAATAAGTTTTAAAACACTTTTAAAACCCAATAAAAGACTAACTCACACTCTTTAGTGGTCCAAAGTGAAACGCGCTAAGTGAGGACTGGAGCACTTTATCTTTATGCTACATTTGTTTATATATATATATATATATATATATATATATATATATATATACAAATGGGGATGTTACCTTAGCCCAACATCCAGGGGTTGTTACCAATATAGCAATATACTGTGCCATTGGTTCTTTTTCTTTTGTTTTCTCCTTACATAGTTGTTGAGAATTGGATGCCTAATACAAGGAGTACCCATATATTATACCGTCCACAAGCTAAACAGCAGAGCTCTTGGTAGCTCTAAAGAGTGTGAGTTAGTCTTTTATTGGGTTTTTACATTTTGATATATTGCACTATTATCTTTTCCTATTCTGTTTTGATTGAGGTTGTTTTGATTGAGGTTGTATATTAACACAATATTGGACCTCTCTAAGTGTATGTATAAATACTGTTTTGCTATATACACATTCAATTTTTGGCGAGGTTTACCACATCGTTTTTTCTTTCACTACAATACCATTCTAGTTTTGTCTATTCACATATCTTTAGAGCTTCGTGGTACAGCAGTGTATCACTCCATCAACTCTCATAGACATTGGTGAGTGTAGGCTGCAAGTCCCAGCACTCTTGGTCAGTTGGACAGTACACAGTATCTGTAATGAAACAAATCTAGACGTAACATTTTAAAATAGCACTGTAATGACATAGTGAATTCACGGCTATTATAGATTTAATCTTTGCCTCTTGATGTTTTAATAGAAAGATTTTAAGTGCACAGCCTAAAATTTGAGAATGTGATAGCGGTAATAAAGTGACAATTCTAGTAAACCGGAAACCGTACTGCAAAATCAGGCAAGCTGTGACTATAGCAATGTTGGTTGAATTTTTCCAAATCAACTATATTTTCCCAACTTTGGCATTTTGGTTTTCAGTTAACTCCAAGTTGGTGTTTAGTGAATAAACTCCAATAGTTTGAAGTGAAAGTACACTTTCGAAAGTATTTCTAAGTATTTCAGCTTCCTGGTTTATTGGGTGTCTAGCAGAGATGGTTGCACACACGTGATTAGGAAAACTGTATTCCATGATCAGGGTTTGAACCTATATATATTGTTATGCAGTTTTAATTTTAGCTTATTTGCTTGCAGATCTACATGTTGTTTTTCTGTGTAGTACTGAAATACTCCAGGAATATTTGTCATTATGTGTTAATGGGATACTCACTGGAAACTCTAATCATGTGCACTTTATAAAAATAAAAGAAATATTAACTAACAATCAGAGGAATAGATGGACATTGTTCTCAAAAATACATATTAATCTCAAGCATAATTTGTTTTTGTTTTTTTAAAAAGTGTTTTTTTTTTGTATAATTCATTACAAAGTCGCAATACTCATTTTGGAGTTGCGAAAAAGGCTGAAGTCTCCTACCCTAACTATATACTTAAATATTTTCCCTTGGCATTAGTAACTGCTGCACTTATGCTACACTTACAGCTGCATCTCTCCTTCAGTGTTGGCTAGTAAACCTTTAAGGTAACAGTGAGCTAGACTTAAAGGAACACTATAGGGTCAGGAACACAAACCTGTATTCCTGACCCTGTTAAAACCACTATCTAGCCCCCTGGCTCCCCCTTGCCTCCCTAAATATAGTAAAATCTTACTTGTATTCAAGCCTGCAGCTGCTGGCACAGCCCTGTCTGCCTCAGACCTGCCAGCTGCCTGCTGACATTATCAGAAGTGGTGGTCTGAGCCAATCACAATGCTTCCACATAGGATTGGCTGAGACTGTCAAGGTGGCAGATCAAGGGCAGAGCCAGGACAATTTGAACACAGCCCTTGCCAATTAGCATCTCCTCATAGAGACAAATTGAATTAATGCATCTCTATGAGGAAAGTTCAGTGTCTGCATGCAGAGGATGGAGACACTAAATGGCAGTGCTGCTCACTGTGCTTCCAGGTGCAGTGCTGCCCACTGAGCAGCACTGCCCCAGGAAGCACCTCTAGCAGCCATCTGAGGAGTGGCCAGTGGAGTTATCAATAGGCTGTAATGTAAACACTACATTTTATCTAAAAAGACAGTTTTTACAGCAAAAAGCCTGAAGGGAATGATGCTACTCATCAGAACAAATGCAATAAGCTGTAGATGTTCTGGTGACTACAGTGTCCCTTTAACTCATGGAATTTGACTCCACCCCACTCTATAAAATCTCACCTTTAGATCTGTTCTAGTCAAATGAAATATCGAAATAAACTGTAATGTACCCATACAGTGCTAAGTACTGTTAGTACTATACAAGTAAAATATACCCTATATACCTACTGTACTTATTGTACCTCCTCTGCAGAAATTAAACCTATAAAGTAGTAAGTACATCTGTTAGCTTTGTATAAATAAAATATACATTAATAGTAATAAGAATTAATCATGAAAGAATTAGTCATTTACTTTACTAATTTTCAGTGCGTTCGTGATAAATCCTGCTTGCTTACAGTTAAAAATCTCAGACATATAAATGTTAAATGTCACATGATAAATGTTGCTGTGATTCTTATGAATAGGGCGTCTCGATGACAGCTACGTGATCAAGTTTGTCAGGGACAAGCTGAAATCGATGCCATGCCAGAACCAGGGCTATGTACTTGATGGTTATCCCAAAACTTACGAACAAGCAAAGGAGCTTTTCAGCTGTACGTATTTTCACTGTACAGAGAATCTTTTCGTTTATGTGCCGTGCAATAATAGAATCATGTTCCAGTGTCAAATTTTATTTTTCTTACTTGTGTCTTCCAGCAGAAGAAGGGGGAGAGGAGGAAAAAAGCAGGGGAAAAATTCCATACTTCGATAAAACCATCACTCCAGGTTTGTTCTAGATTTACAAATGGGATACAGTTTGTCCAATTTGTATGTTCTTAATTTTTTTACCCCCTATTTAGTTGTCCAAATTTAATTTGTTCCTCAATTCTAAAGCTATGGAGAACTCTCCATGGTTTTGGTAGAATTGTATAATCAACAACTGCAACATGGGTGTGTTTGTGTGCACATGCATTGCGCGTTCATGTTACTTACAACGTAATAGACGGGAGTCTTCTTTGAGCCTTGATCATTATGAAGCAATGGCCAAGTGTCAAACATTACCCATCGATGAGCAACATCAAACTCAAATTCCCAAGATGATTTGAGGAATGTGCCACCAAGCTTCATTCCACCCAAAACTTGTCTGCACATTATATTGTGTGGGCTTTGAGCTTTAAGGTTCCTAGAATTTAATGTATACCTGTCATGCCACTTTCTATTAAATTAAATTCTCTTCAGATGTCATCTACACATTATGGTAGCCAAATATCTAGCATATACAGTATCTCACAAAAGTGAGTACAGTCCTCACATTTTTGTAAATATTTTATATTATCTTTTCATGTGTCAACACTTTTTGATTGGGTAACTAAAATTATAGATCAGGATGGTGCAGTAGACATTGCTTACCTAGATTTCAGTAAGGCTTTTGACACTGTTGCACATAGAAGGCTTATCAATAAACTGCAATCTTTAAGTTTGGATTCCAATATTGTTGAATGGGTAAGGCAGTGGCTGAGTGACAGGCAACAGAGGGTTGTAGTTAATGGAATATATTCGAAGCTTGGACTTGTCACCAGTGGGGTACCTCAGGGATCTGTACTTGGACCCATTCTCTTAAATATTTTTATTAGTGATATTGCAGAAGGTCTTGATGGTAAGGTATGTCTTTTTGCTGATGATACTAAGATATGTAACAGGGTTGATGTTCCAGGAGGGATAAGCCAAATGACAAATGATTTAGGTAAACTAGAAAAATGGTCAGAATTGTGGCAACTGACATTTAATGTGGATAAGTGCAAGATAATGCATCTTGGACGTAAAAACCCAAGGGCAGAGTACAGAATATTTGATAGAGTCCTAACCTCAACATCTGAGGAAAGGGATTTAGGGGTGATTATTTCTGATGACTTAAAGGTAGGCAGACAATGTAATAGAGCAGCAGGAAATGCTAGCAGAATGCTTGGTTGTATAGGGAGAGGTATTAGCAGTAGAAAGAGGGAAGTGCTCATGCCATTGTACAGAACACTGATGAGACCTCACTTGGAGTATTGTACACAGTACTGGAGACCGTATCTTCAGTAGGATATTGATACTTTAGAGAGAGTTCAGAGAAGGGCTACTAAACTGGTTCATGGATTACGGGATAAAACTTACCAGGAAAGGTTAAAGGATCTTAACATGTATAGCTTGGAGGAAAGACGAGACAGGGGGGATATGATAGAAACATTTAAATATATAAAGGGAATCAACACAGTAAAGGAGGAGACTATATTTAAAAGAAGAAAAACTACCACAACAAGAGGACATAGTCTTAAATTAGAGGGACAAAGGTTTAAAAATAATATCAGGAAGTATTACTTTACTGAGAGGGTAGTGGATGCATGGAATAGCCTTCCAGCTGAAGTGGTAGAGGTTAACACAGTAAAGGAGTTTAAGCATGCGTGGGATAGGCATAAGGCTATCCTAACTATAAGATAAGGCCAGGGACTAATGAAAGTATTTAGAAAATTGGGCAGACTAGATGGGCCGAATGGTTCTTATCTGCCGTCACATTCTATGTTTCTATGTTTCTATGTTTCTATGAAATGACACTCTGCTACGATGCATGTATAACAGTGTACATTTGCTGTCCCCTCAAAATAACTCAACACACAGCCATTAATGTCTAAACCGTTGGCAACAAATGTGCGTACACCCTTAAGTTGAAATGTCCAAATTTAGCCCAAAGTTTCAATATTTTGTGTGGCCACCATTATTTTCCAGCACTGCCTTAACCCTCATGGGTATGGAGTTTACCAGAGCTTCACAGTTTGCCACTGGAGTCCTCTTCCACTCATTCATGACGATATCACAGAGCTGGTGGATGTTAGGTTGCGCTACCCCACATGCTTGGCCAGTCCATCACCTTTACCTTCAGCTTCTTTAGCAAGGCAGTGGTCATCTTGGATGTGTGTTTGGGGTCGTTATCATGTTGGAATACTGCCCTGCGGCCCAGTCTCCGAAGGGAGTGGATCATAATCTGCTTCAGTATGTCACAGTACATGTTGGCATTCATGGTTCCCTCAATGAACTGTAGCTCCCCAGTACCGGCAGCACTCATGCAGGCCCAGACCATGCTCCATGCTTGACTGTAGGCAAGACACACTTGTCTTTGTACTCCTCACCTGGTTGCCGCCACACACGCTTGACACCTTGTGAACCAAATTAGTTTATCTTGGTCTCATCGGACCACAGGACATGTTCCAGTAATCCATGTCCTTAGTCTGCTTGTCTTCACTAAGCTGTTTGCGGGCTTTTTTGTGCATCATCTTTAGAAGAGGCTTCCTTTTGGGACGACAGCCATGTAGACCAATTTGACGCAGTGTGCGGCGTATAGTCTGAGCACTGACAGGCTGAACTCCTACCCCTTCAACCTCTGCTGCAATGCTGGCAGCACTCATACGTCTATTTCCCAAAAGACAACCTCTGGACATGACGGTAAACACGTGCACTCAACTTCTTTGCTTGACCATGGCGAGGTCTGTTCTGAGTGGAACCTGTCCTGTAAAACCATTGTATGGTCTTGCCCACCATGCTGCAGCTCAATTTCAGGGTCTTAGCAATCTTCTTATAGCCTAGGCCATCTTTATGTAGAGCAACAATTCTTTTTTTCAGATCCTCAGAGAGTTCTTTGCCATGAGGTGCCATGTTGAACTTCCAGTGACCAGTATGAGGGAGTGTGAGAGCGATAACACCAAATTTAACACACCTGAGACCTTGTAACACTAACGAGTCACATGACACCGGGGAGGGAAAATGGCTAATTGGGCCCAATTTGGACATTTCCACTTAAGGGTGTACTCAGTTTTGTTGCCAACGGTTTAGACATTAATGGCTGTGTGTTGAGTTATTCTGAGGGGACAGCAAATTTACACTGTCATACAGGCTGTACACTTACTACTTTACATTGTAAACTGCAACTGGAAAAGATTTTTCTAAGTTAAGATTTCAATAGCAGGTCCATTTTAATATCAGTTACCAGGGAAAGCGTCCTTACTATAGAATATTCTACTTAATTAACTTAAGGTGAAATATGGCAAATGGGGAATACATTTTGTATACGTGTATCACAGTAGTTCCAATGAAAAAAAAACACTTTGTCTATATTCTGTTTCCATGTATTTACAGATTATGTTATTTCTCTGGATGCCTCAGATGAGTTCCTTAAAAATCGAGTTATAAATCTTCCAGAAAGCGTAGTAGCAGGAACACACTATGCCCATGATCGTTTCCTTCAAGCTCTGCATACGTTCCGTGATTTGAACACAGAAGATGAAACTGTTCTTAACTATTTTGATGAAGCCGAAATCCATCCACAGCACATTGGTATAGTAAATAACCCTATGGGCCTGCATAAGTTATATAGATGTTATACTGGTACAGTATCATTGAACTCTTGTGATAACAACTTTATGTTATTAGAGTTTATTACAATATATTAGTGATATAAACTTTATATCAGTAGATTATATTAAAGTCTATAAGTTATTTAATTATATAACTGTTAAATTATTTGAAGTTATGTAGTATCAGTGTTCTAGTGATATCTACTGTAGGTCATTAGAATATATTAGTGTCCTAGTGATATAAACTCTATTGGTGCTCGCCTGATAAAAATGTAAAAGGGACACTACAGACCCCTAAAGCACTTTAGCTTTCTGAAAAGCTTTGTGTTTGTAGAGTGTGTCCTATTTTTTCATTTTGCAAAAAGTGCAGATTGCAATAGAAATCGACCCTTTTCTATATTAACCTGTTTACACCCCGTTGACTTTTAAGCAGACAAGCGGTCCTGTTTGGTTTGGTTAGCTCAGTGGAGCTAAACTCAAGAGGCAGCAATTGCTCAGGGCACCTACCTTGGAAAGATTTATCATTGAGCACAATTGGAAAGTCTCTGATTGGATAGCCACAGAAAGGGCGGGGTTAGAAGGGAAGAGTTTGCAAAGGCAGCAGACACGAGAATTTCAGGTTTTACAAGCTGTCTTTAGATATAACTCCAATGTAAAAAATGCATAATTAAATTCTTTTAAGTTTTCATTTGGGGTATATGTACTAAGCAATGATTTGTATTTATTTCATGTTTGTGCTGTGGAATGTCCCTTTAAGACATGCACACTGCTTAAAAGAATATGTGAAAGTCAAACAGAAGTCCAAAGGATGTTATTTTTTTTCTTTTAATATCAGACAGTGGGGGCATATAAATGCAATAATTAAAGCCCAATTTTTTATTTTGCTGCGAGTACCTTTCATTTTAGCACCAGCTTGTACTGCCCCATACAGAAGACGATTAATTAAGTGATAAGTCAAAATGTAATTTTTAACATTCTATTATTTTTAGATATATCTAAAGATGATGATCCTGAGTACAGAGACGTGCTAAAGCAGATTATTAAAGCTGTAGGTGAAGCACGGAACTATGGTCTAACAGCTGAGGAAAGGGCAGAATTAGAACTGAAGGCAGCCCAGGAGGCCCTGGCTCAAGAAGCAGAGATGAAAGCTGAGTTGGAAAGAAGAGAAGCTGAGGAGACAGCGGAGAAGAAGGCACGCTGGGAGGAATGGGTATGACAAACCATCTACTAATATGAAAAAACAAACCTCAGATATTATTTTCTTTATATAGAAAATAGTTTTAAATGTGTCTCAAATAGAGACCCAACTCAGTTTTGTACCCAGATTTCAAAGGGAATGCAATAGGGTTGCAATAATTCCCACTCCCATTGCTTCCGTCATTCATTAATCCTGTGATTGAAACTGTTATGGGCAAATGCAAATATTACAAGTTTTAGAATGAAATGTTGTATTTCTTAAACTGTGTACTTTGTCTTTAAGAGATATTGCAAACTGACAAGGTGTTAGAAATGGAACATATTGTTTTTCATAACTGTTTCTTTAAGCAATAAGCTCAGTGCATAATATGTTTGCGCCATTTTATCCCAGACGAATTACAATAACAATAATGCATAAACAAGCTTCAAGGCTATGCTACGACTCTTTCAGTACACAATATACTGTGGTAACCTTAAGTAGATAAGGATGTCCAGACTTTAAGATGCCATCTTGAACTAAGTCAGGAAAATTTCCATGACGTATACACCCTTTAGTTATGGCCTTGTATGTTTGCCAAGTTAAGGGAGGTCCTAAAATGAATAAAGTAAAAGAAGTGTTACTTTTTCATATATGAACTACGGTAACCCTAAAATGGAGACACCTAAGGTATAAATAGGTGTAATTTTAAATGTTAAGACACAGAGGAGAGACTTGGAGACAGACGCTGCTCCATCTTAAAATGACAGAGAGGCTGACATGATGACATGTTCAGAAGGGTATGTTAACCTATTAATGATATTTGCAAGCATTTAGTTTAATCTTAGAAACTCTGCTATAATGGATTTTATATGTCTATATTTATATTTTTATATAATAAATATCCAGAAAGACAAAACTATTGCTTCCAAGACAATCCTTATTTTATATTGTATTCTCAATTATTTATATATTTTAAATAGAGGATCTCTTACACTAACTATATAAAATTATAGCTAAGATATCTGTATGGTTAGCCCTACTAAGTTCTATGCTTTAAGACATTATAGTGGTAAATAAGGGAACCAGCCGAGGTTACAAAACCATCGGTAACAAACTCAACAGATAATCCTTAGATTATAAATAATGACAGATCCTTAAAATAAAATGTCAAATTATGATTTGCCATCTCTACCGCTCTGTATTCTGCACTCAAAGGGTTCTATGTATGTGAATAGCATTGAATGTAATAATATTTAACATTAGGTCCTAGAGGTGTACTTTGGAAATTCATAAAAGACAAATGCACATTTTCTGGTTAAATTATTTGATCATATTAATATTTTTGTTTATATCTATTTTTTGTAAGGTAATTATAGGCGCATAGTTGCAAATTTGGATGGAGTGGACTGTACTCTGGGGACTATACCAATGCATCACTGTGAGGCCAAAATAGGGCAATCCTATCTGAAAAGGAGGTTAGGTTGTCCAAAGATGGGGCATGTCAGCCTGACTTGCCAGGCCCATGCATGGCAGCACATGCTTAGAGTGCTTTTGAAGTGCTCTGGGCATGGGCTTATGCCTTCTTAATGCCCTGACAACATTTTGATTAGTGCATGCACATTTTTTGACGCACTCACACTATGCTGATTTGAACACTTTCCTTTGTGCCCATATGCTGGACACCAGGAAACTAACTTGGGATGGGAAGATAGAAACCATGATTTGGGACAGTCTTGTCGAACCCAGGATAGCTGGGAGGTATACATTCAGCAATCTGCCAAATTAAGCAGGTTTACTAACATGGATCCCATATTACACCCTTAAAGGCAATGTTGGCTATGTTTCACTGTGCTGTGTTCAAGCAATCTTAGTACAGTGCAGCCCTAAAGCAGAACTGCAACTTCAGCTACACCATTTAATAAAACATTGAAAATTGCCTATTATCATGTGTTAACCATTTTTCGTGATGCCCCATTTCCTTTTACATTATATTAAAATATTAGTAAATTATATCACAACCCAATTCAGACCACTCACAGCCATGCCACACTTTACAAATGAGGATAAATAGAAACGTTGGGCTTATGTATTAAGCATGTTTGTTCTAAAAGGTGGTCTAAAGCACTAAAAGTGGTGCAATCACCATGAAAACCAGCAGAGAGAGACATTTCAGTGGTGACTGTTCCCCACTTATATCACTTTTCAGAGCTCAACACTTGTTTTTTTTTTAATTTTTATTCATAACCTCTAGAATGTAGGCTCATTGAGCAGGGCACTCCACTTCTCTATTCCTGTACGTCCAGTTGTCTGGTTACAATTACATGTCTGTTAGTCCACCCATTGTACAGCGCTACGGAATCTGATGGCGCTATATAAATAATAATAATAATAATAATAATAACCTCCTGGATCCTGTCCTCTGTATGCTTTCTCTATGCTGACTCCTAGGAGCAAACAACAGAGTGTATAACAATGGCCTCAACTTGTATTTTTTGGATAAGCTTTTTTAAATGATCTAATATTTTTGTTTAAACTTTTAAAATGACTTTTTTTTTCAAAATATTAAAATGTGAAGAAAAATCTACCATGCATAAAAAAATGTATCAGTATATCAAAATATTTTTCAAAATATTAAATCATTTGAAAAGCTTTTTCAAAAATAATAAATCAAAACCAGTGATTGATTAGGGGCACTAATTGCAGGACGAAGAGGTGTTAATTTCTATGATTTTATTGTTCGCACTTCACAAATGTGCTAAATATAGGGGATATGTAAACTCAATGTATGTAGAGAATTGCAAATTTTGAGTCAAAACAGATAAGCTATATATTTTTTTTTATTCCAATTCTGCAGTTTTATCCTAAAATTCATAATCCCCTGGTCAGTTTCCATCCTGATGGTTCACATTAGTAGATAAACCTGATATAAACTTCTATATCCTATTGTAGCCCATAATATTTTTTTTCTTACAGAACAAGCAGCATGAGGAATTAAAACACCAAGAACAAGAATTACTAGAAGCTCAGTCTGTACCTTTAAGAAATTATTTAATGAAAAACGTCATGCCCACCCTGATTCAGGGATTAAATGAGTGCTGTAAAGTGAGACCTGATGACCCTGTGGACTACCTGGTGAGAAAGTGTTTAATTTGCAATTTGATGGTCACTACTATAACTACAAGAATGGCAGGAGGCAAAGTTGAGATTGGGCTTGTAATCCTGGGGGCCCAGCATCTTGGCATTGCACTTTCCACAATGTCTGTGCCTGATAAAACAGAGGATCTGTATCACTGTTGTCACCAATCTATCTTTTCCCTTTTTAGCATTGTCAATTATACATGCAGAGGGATGCCAGAATATTATATCATAGCCTGGGGATGTAAGTCTATAATAGACCAGAGCCATGGGGTAGAGATGGTAAGAGGGGTCTCCAATACAAAGTATATTGGTAGGGGATCAGCAAACTCAGAACAAGCAATAGATCAATTAAAGTTAAATAAAACGCCAATCGAATATTAAAAACAGTGATTTAGTCATACAATAACAGGAGTGCAAAATGTTAAGCTTTTCAATACACCGAAGCACCCAGTTCTAGCAGGTCCTGACCAAATTTCATACAGTAACAGAAGTTTAATCGTGACATTTTTAGTCTGCCTTCAATAATGTTACTACAATAGAAATTAAGCATCGTATTAACCAGGCACCTAAAACAGAGGACTGTTAGATCCAAACATATGGTCAGAACTTTCAGAATATGTAAAGAAAGCCCTCACATGAACAAGCATATATTAATTGGTTTCTGTTGCAATTTAAAACTCTATGCAATACATATGCATATCTCATACAATGCAAGATATATATTTATTAAACTTGCATAAAACAATATGTTCTAATGAAACATTGTATTTAATCACAGTGTTTTTGTTGAAATAATGCAATATTCCATAGGAGGTATAAGGACAAAAGAGAGGTGATCAACACCAAAGACATAGATCGCCAGGGACTGCACTTTGGAACTGCATTCACACACCCCACAACAACATTAAAGGAACACTATAGTCACCTAAATTACTTTAGTTAAATAAAGCAGTTTTAGTTTTTAGTTTTCATTCCCCTGCAATTGCACTGCTCAATTAACTGTCATTTAGGAGTTAAATCACGTTGTTTCTGTTTATGCAGCCCTAGCCACACCTCCCCTGGCTATGATTGTCAGAGCCTGCATGAAAAAAAAAACTGGTTTCACTTTCAAACAGATGTAATTTACCTTAAATAATTGTATCTCAATCTCTAAATTGAACTTTAAGCACATCACATACAGGAGGCTCTTGCAGGGTCTAGCAAGCTATTAACATAGCAGTGGATAAGAAAATCTTAATTAAACAGAACTTGCAATAGAGAAAGCCTAAATAGGGCTCTCTTTACAGGAAGTGTTTATGGAAGGCTGTGCAAGTCACATGCTGGGAGGTGTGACTAGGGTTCATAAACAAAGGGATTTAACTCCTAAATGGCAGAGGATTGAGCAGTGAGGCTGCAGGGGCATGTTCTATACACCAAAACTGCTTCATTAAGCTAAAGTTGTTCAGGTAACTATAGTGTCCCTTTTAAAGGGGCACTCCAGGCACCAAAACAACTGCATTTAGACAGTTAAGCATCCTAAACTGTCCCTTTAACACAGGGGGCAGGATGACTAGCTACACTAGTGGAGGGGAAAGCCAGGAAAGGCCATCAGATACAAGCAGTATAATTTCATTACTTTAATATGCCAAAAGGCTTCCTTTGTGTCCAAATATTGCTAATTGAACAACAGGTATTTTAATACACATGACATCTGTACAAGATAATTGCTACGATTAGAAATATTTTTAGAGCACTTTTTTCCCACTAAAGAATTTGGTCACTAATTGAAAGAATAATAGTACGTAGAGTGCTTGGGTACTTATTTTCCTGCAATATAATTAAGATTTTGATGTATAATTTGCAGTGGACTCTGACATGGCTGATTCAAAATATTAAATTATATTCCAATCTTCATTTTTCTTTTTTAGAATAGAACGTATGATTAAAATACAAAAAGTATTATTTATTATTAATAAGTTCCACCATTGCCCTACAAGTTGTAAATTTGAGGATTTTAAAAACATTATGCGGTTTGACACATTACTCTCCCACTTTGTGTTCTTTTGAATGTTTTTTTTTTTTTCTTTCAATAATTTAATTAGACAGTGATTCACCTGTGATGTCTCCATATTCTGTACATGTAATATGCACCATGATGGGCAATGCAAAATTGTATACATGTAGGGGAAGGTAAAGGACTATTCAAAGCACCATAAAAGTGCCTGTCCGTTTGATGCTGCAGAGATAATAAGGAATTTCTCTAGGGGAGGTATCACAGTTTTAACATTTATGCCCTGGAGAAAATTGCAGTTGATGAGGATGTGAAATTAGAAGTGTAAAACTGACATGCATCATGTGTTCTAATGCTTCTCTGTAACAAGCATCTGATTGGACACAAGTCATCAGTAATGATGATATTACTGTGATGATATTACTGTAGGCAGACTGTAGCTTTAGCGAGGAGACTCTCCTGGGACTGAAATAAGGTGAATTGGAGCCCTTCAATAAAAAGTTAAAAAAAAGAATAGTTATATTACATTTGAATGTGTCTTTTAATACAGTGACAGGCATATAGCATCAATAAATTCAGTAATGAATTTTGAAATTTGAGTAGGGAGTATAAATGAGTAAAAAGAGTGAATCCATTCACGGTGCTCAAAAACAAACATACTCATTTCAGTGGTGTAGTAGACAAGTAATTAACATTTAAAGCAGACTGGATGGTGACATTCTTGTGATATAGTCATTTTGAGCAAGTATAAGAATAAGATCATAGATTGCCAGGTGGAAGACTTGAGCATGATTGTTTTTGAGCTGGTACAAACAAATCAAATGCCTGTTAATCTGCACCCAACAAAATCCATCTGCCTGGGACTTACCTGTGGAGTCTTATTCAATGAATATCTCCACAGGTAAATCCTAAACAGATCGATTTGTTCAGACATTTTACAAATTACCTTTTTCTTTTACATTTTATTATACTAGCGATTGAAATATCACATTGTCTTATTCCATCTTAATTGTTTTTTTCTTTCTTTTACAGGCTGAATATATCTTCAAAAACAATCCAGAATTGGAATAAAGCACCTTTTTTAATGAAAAAAAGAATTCAAATTTATAGTTAATATTTTGCTCAGTTAAAACAAAAAGAAATTGTATATTTATCATTTCTAATATTTCTAATTTCATGTTGTCATCACACTCAGAAATGGTGTAAATATTTTCTTCCAAATAAAAATTGTGCGGAAAAGAAGAGCATTATTTGTATTGATCATTTCCTATGCTTTTCAATGCACACACACAATACGTATGAATTTAGGTTCAAATTACATAAGAGATGGATATGAATGTGCAAAACAAAACATTTTCCCTTTATCACTTGAGATCCCCCCTATGGTAATTGTTGCAGCAAATGAAGAAAATTAATGAGTATTCGAAAGGAGCAAAGAAGTTGTGCCATATCTAAATAGCATTTTAATTCACAAATAATCTTAACTGATCTATAAATAAAAGGATAACGGAGATTTAATAAGATGTGAGATTCATAAAATCTCTTTCAAAATAAGAAACTTGCATTTACAAATTGTTAACTAAATATTTTCAGAGTTATTTACTAAACCATGAATTGACAGGTATTCACCTAAGAATTTTAAATCTTAGACCAAAATACCTGAACTCAAAAGATAGATCATTGCAAGATTTTTTTTTCCAGTTTGTCTATTTTGGTCTAATGCTCGCATTTCCATCGCGATTTCAGGCAATTCACATTTCAGTGAATAACCCTGACTGTGGTTTATTTACTAAGCCCAAAAATAAGTTAGTTGCGCACTATACAAAAAGATAAGTCCTGCGCTCACTCCCATCACTCCTGGGCGGCAGCAACGACCACAGTACACATCAGTCCCAATATATAGTAACCCCCCTTATTAACCCTTAATAGGGAACACATGGGATGGGCGGCAGCATAGGTGCAGCATGGTTAATTGGTTTTGTATTATGTAGGTGCAGTATGTTGAATATCAATCATCCCAATATCACACTGAGGCTACCCTTGGCAGCAGATGTTTGTGAACTATATATAGCATCATGGGAAATTTGGTTTACAAACATCTGCAGTGACATAGATAAGACTTTGTTTCATTTTAGATTTTGTAACTCTTTATTAGTGGTCCTTATGAAAGAAATGATGGTAACTCAAGTTTCTTGTAGTATAGTGACTTTTTAACTCCTGAGTCCAGACCCAAAATTGTGTCCCCGTGTTATTTCAGTGAGTCTTAAATCATTCAAACAGGTGCATCATATACATCCGTTGCCAATAAACTTTAAAATTCACCCACGCAGCGTTGTTTGTTTGCTATTTTAATCTTGCAGGTTCTATATGTGTAGTGGCATGGCCTCTCCAAATGCAATGTAGACCACTTTAAACACCTTTAAGAGTAAATTCAAGTTGTTTTGCACAATTAATTAAGCTAATTAAACAGTTGAAGAATGTGTAACTAAGGTAATGCCATTTATGTAATATGGGTCAAGCAAAGTGTTAACATGCACTACTGTACTACAATATCTGTAGTTGGTTTGTAATTCGTATTATTGACACGAGTCAGAGATATGGAGACTATTTTAGCCTAAAAAAAGGGGAACCCAAAAGGTAGATCCCCAGATGTTGTTTTTTTTTTTTTTTATATGATACTTGCGTCCATCAAGTTCAGCCTTCCTCACATTTGTTTTTTGCTGTTGATCCAAAAGAAGGCAAAAAAAACAGTTTGAAGCTAGGAAAAAAATTCCTTCTTGACCCCAGAATGGCAGTCAGATTTATCCTTGGATCAAGCAGTTATTACCCTACATTGAAAGAGTATATCCTTGAATATTCTGTTTTTGCAAGTAGGCATCTAGTAGCTGTTTGAACATCTGTATGGACTCTGATAGAACCACTTCTTCAGGCAGAGAATTCCACATCCTTATTGTTCTTACAGTAAAAAGACCTTTCCTTTGCCTTAGACAAAATCTTCTTTCTTCCAGTCTAAACGCATGACCTCGTGTCCTATGTAAAGTCCGGTTTGTGAATAGATTTCCACACAATGGTTTGTATTGGCCCTGAATATATTTGTATAATGTTATCATATCCCCTCTCAGGCGACTTTTTTCTAAACTAAATAGGTTTAAATTTGTTAACCTTTCTTCATAGCTGATATGTTCCATTCCTTTTATTAATTTTGTAGCCCGCCTCTGCACTTTTTCTAGTGCCATAATATCCTTCTTTAGAACAGGTGCCCAAATTGCACAGCATATGCAATATGTGGTTTTACCAGTGATTTATAAAGAGGCAAAATGATATTCTCGTCCCGAGAATGAATGCCCTTTTTCATGCATGACAATCAGGGCTCAAGTCCTGCAGGAACGCATGGGAACGGCGTTCCTGCACTTTTTCTAAAGCAGGAACGCCGTTCCCGTTACCTGTCCTGCAGGACCGGCCCTGCTACCTGCACAGAGGGGCCATCACACACTGTGTTCCATCTCCAGCTATTACTCTCGCGAGACCCGCGGCTGTTACCATGGCAACGCTCCGCACAGGCGAGTCTTGCGAGAGTTAGAGCTGGAGAGGGAACACAGCGTGCGATGGCCCCTCTGTACAGCGGCTGGTTCCCTCCACCGGACCACCAGGCGATCTCCCCCCTCCCTGACAAGGTAAGAAGCAGGGAGGGGGGAATAAAATAAATATTATACATAAAGTAAAAAAATGCTTCCCCCCCCCCACACACATCATCCAGCACTCACACTCACACACACATCATCCAGCACGCACTCACACACCCATCATCCAGCACTCACACACACACACACATCATCCCAGCACTCACACACACATCATCCAGCACACACACCCATCATCCAGCACTCACACACACACACACATCATCCAGCACGCACTCACACACACATCATCCAGCACACACACCCATCATCCAGCACTCACACACCCATCATCCAGCACTCACACACACATCATCCAGCACTCACACACCCATCATCCAGCACTCACACACCCATCATCCAGCACACACACCACATCATCCAGCACTCACACACATCATCCAGCACACACACATCATCACACACACATCATCCAGCACACACACACACATCACACACACACACACACATCATCCAGCACACACACACACACATCATCCAGCACACACACACACCACATCATCCAGCACGCACACACACACCCATCATCCAGCACTCACACACACATCATCCAGCACTCACACACACATCATCCAGCACACACACCCATCATCCAGCACACACACACACCCATCATCCAGCACGCACACACACATCATCCAGCACTCACACACACGTCATCCAGCGCGCACACACACATCATCCAGCACACGCACACACTGCATTCATTATACACACTCTCACTACAAACACACTACATTCACTATACACCCTCTGCATTCACTATACACACTCTGCATTCATTACGCACATTCTGCACTCACTACACACTACATTCACTATACACACTCTGCACTCACTACAAATACACTACAATTATTATTCACACTGCATTCACTACAAACACACTACATTCATTATACACGCACTGCACTATATGCATAGGAGTGTAATTTTTTTTAAATTTTTTTTTTTAAGGGGGGGGAGGGAGGCGAGAATCTTGGGTGAGTTCCCACACTTTTTCCCCCAGGACTTGACCCCTGATGACAATACCTTACTGGCCTTGGCCACTGCTGATTGACATTGCACATTGTTGCATAGTTTGTTGTTTATAACAATTCCCAAGTCCTTTTCGTGTGTTGTTATCCCTAATTCGCATCTATTAAGGGTATACGTTGCTTGTGTATTCTTTACGCGAAGTGCATAACTTTGCATTTTTCAACATTGAATTTCATCTGCCATTTGAGTGCCCAGTCCCCCAGTCTATCTAAATCCCTCTGCAGCAAAGTAATATCTTGCTCACATTGTATTATTTTACAGAGTTTTGTGTTATCTGCAAACACTGAAACATGACTTTCAATTCTGTCTTCAAGATCATTTATAAATATGTTAAATAGAAGGGGTCCCAGAACAGACCCCTGAGGGACACCACTTGCCACCTCTGTCCAGCTTGAAAATTTACCATTAAGGACAACTCTTTGTACTCTGTTTTTAAGCCAATGTTCTACCCAAGAACAAGCATTTTCATCTAGACCGATTTCCTTGAGTTTGAACACTAATCTATTGTGTGGAACTGTATCAAATGCCTTGGCAAAATCCAAAAAGATCATATCCACTGCAACACCCTGATCTAAACTTCTACTTACTTCTTCGTAGAATGCAATCAAGTTAGTTTGACATGACCTGTGCTTCATAAAACCATGCTGATTTTTGCTGATAACCATGTTCTTCTCAAGGAATTCTTGAATATTATCCCTTAATAACCTTTCAAATATTTTCCCAGCCACAGAAGTTAAGCTCACAGGTCTGTAATTTCCAGGCAAGGATTTGGAACCCTTTTTGAATATAGGAACCACATCAGCCTTCCTCCAATCCTCCGGAACACTTCCTGAAAGAAAAGAATCTTACAAAATTAAGCCCTGCGCTATTACTCACTAGTGAATTGTAGTGATATAAAAGATGGATAGATGTATACTAGATAAACTGATTTGGAAATATTCTCTAACTCGGACATAGTCAAAGCTAGTCTAATTAGTACAGTTCAGTTTTTAACTTACTGCAATTCAATAAAATGGTCAGGAATTGCCAAAATATGCAAACTGAAAATATGTCTGATTTGGAGACTTTTCCCACTCCTATTTTTTGCAGTTTCTACTTAAACTTATTTATCATGAAGAACTCCTTGTTCTTCAGTCTACTCCTGGCACTTTGTTTTCTAGCTTCATTAATAACCTAAATCCATTTTAATATTTAGATTTCAATTCACTTCCACAGTGCATTTTACATTTTCTTTTTGGAGGGTAAGGTCACTTTGAGACGTCTATTGATAACTAAAGTATTGTATACAAACAAATTAATATGCAAATAGGGCAATGTCTATTCACTAAGCTAAGCTCTATACGTTTACATACTGTGTAGGTGATTACTGCTCAATGGGCAAGTTTGTCCTCATTATTTATCATATTAAAATTCAAGGTTCACCTGCAGTGTATGTTGATTATTATATGGAGATTGGCTAACCATGTGGTCATAAGTGTTTAAAAGCAACAAAATCTAAAACACAAATTGTCAAAATATTTATAAACATTTCTATAAAAGTTTATAAAAATCCAGAAGTGAATTATGGAAATTTGTAACTAAATGCACATATTCCGCAGAACTGGTCACGATTAGCCTGCAAATTAATTTGGACTGAATTTGTAGGTAAAACACTTTTTATTCAAATACAAGCGATCACTGTAAAAATCTACAATGACCACCATTATGATGCTATGAAGCCCATTTGAGAAAGTGTTACCTTCATGCATTTATTAGATGATATCACATTGTCGTTATGTCAACGCCAAAGAAGTTTGTGCACCATTGTTGCTTTAGTTTTGTTCTTAATGAAAAGAAAATGTTTATAGAAAACACAACCATTGAATTCGTCATGTCAATTCTTCAAGCAAATTAAAATAACTTAATATTGTTTATTAAGTTAAAACGTACAATACAAACTTAAAAAAGTGAAGTGAAACATTTTTGCTCTAAAGATAAACACTATTAACAGGTATAAATTATATTCTTCATCTTCATACAGATAAGCTATTCCAGTTATGCACTTAAGTACAGATCGGGATCTAAATGGGGGACACTGCGTACATCTGATTCCTGTAGTAAGATGTGCATGAATGCACCTGACAAACCCCTCTCACACACCTATGAATGCTAAATAAATTAAATGTGTTAAAATGATTTGGTTGAAATAATATACAGGTTCCTAATAAGAAACGTATAGCTGCCTTATAGTTGATTTGGCTGTACAAGTAATATAAGGGTGAAGTACAGTTAAATGGTGCTTTACATTTCAAGTCTCACACTACCAGAAAGACCTAAAAGTTTTTTGAAAATGTCAGCCTGAATGGTCCATGGCATGTTCACCAGGGGTACATTTCTACTTGACAGGGCTAAACATCCACTTGCCAATGGCTAGTGAATATTTTGAGAGCTGCTACATGTTGTATGACTTTTAACCTGAGTCCAGACCCAAAATTGAGTCCCCATGGTATTTCAGTGAGTCTTTCATCACTCAAACAGGTGCATCATATTTGTCAGTACCCAGGAAGTTGCCAACAAGTACAATTTATATAATCTGGGTCTCTGACAAAAATGATTTTCAACAACCACTACTGCACTAAAATATTAAATTAAGCTTGCAAGAGTCAACGATAATTGCCACATGAGTGCCGGGTGATGCTGTAACCCCACTCTGCCTTACAGCCTCCCTAGGTTCATTCTTATGCACTTTAACCCGTGTTTCTCCATGCTGTTGACCCTTGATAGCCACACTTCAATCTTAGAAAGAGATATATATTTTTTCTAATATTGGAAATCTAACTTTTTAATTTCAGATTACTGGACCACACATAATGCCTTAAAAAGAAGCTACTTACATATATCCCAAAGGAGAGACGGTCTACGTCTCTTAGAGAATCATCACTAGTTGATCTCCCGTCCCAACCAGGGTGTATGTGAAGCATTTTTTCCTGAAATCAGCACTGTTATAAAATAAGTTGAAGTACCTTGTAACTTGTAGTGTTTTTAGGTGTTGTTGCCATGTCATCCTTTTCCTTGCGTACATATTTTATTTTCACACAAGATTCTTCCTGTCTACATACAAACTACCACAACAAGAGTCTTAAATCAGAGGGGCAAAGGTTTAACCCCTTAAGGACACATGATATGTGTGACATGTCATGATTCCCTTTTATTCCAGAAGTTTGGTCCTTAAGGGGTTAAAAATATCAGGAAGTATTACTTTACTGAGAGGGTAGTGGATGCATGGAATAGCCTCCCAGCTGAAGTGGTAGAGGTTAACACAGTAAAGGAGTTTAAGCATGCGTGGGATAGGCATAAGGCTATCCTAACTATAAGATAAGGCCAGGAACTAATGAAAGTATTTAGAAAATTGGGCAGACTAGATGGGCCGAATGGTTCTTATCTGCCGTCACATTCTATGTTTCTATAATATGTATTTGCTTTAATGTATTTTTCTCCCAGTATCATCATATGTATTACACGGTTATTCAATGAGTGCAAATTGTTGGAAATTCTGAGTGAATTTTAAATTTAGGCCAAAATATGTAATAAATTGAATTTAAATTTCTGACAATTTACACTGCAAAGTCTTTTTTTACATTTAATATTTTTATTGGGGGTTTTCAAATACATATTGACAAAAGTGACAACCAATACATGTATATATCAGCAGGAATAGAATAACAGTTTTTGAGATAACTAAGTATCGGTGTTAAAGCATACATTTTTCTGACTGTATTTTTTTTTTTGTAATTGTTCCCTACAGTTTCTGCTTACACTCTTTCATTTGCATTTAATTTTTAGCTAATTATTTGTTCTCCTCTTGTTTTATAAACCTCTAGGCACTTTGTTTCCTAGTTGTATTAATTACCTCTGGTTATTTTAATATTTAGATTTAATTCCTCTTCCACCATGAATTTTTACATTTTCTTTGTAGAGGGCTAGGTCACTTTGAGAATTCTATAGATAACTAAGGTATTGTATACAAATATATTAATATACAAGTAGGGCAATGTCTATTCACTGAAAACTTCCAGCTCTTTACATTAACATACTGTGTACACAATTTGAGGGTCACATCTAGTTTATGGTATTTAAATGAAGATGAGGTAACCATATGCCCAGATGTGTTTAACCCCTTAAGGACTTCTGGCATAAAAGGGAATCATGACATGTCACACATGTCACGTGTCCTTAAGGGGTTAAAAGCAACAAAGTCCAAAAACAAATTGTCAAAAGGTTTATAAAAGTTTCATAAAAGTTTATAAAAATACAGAAGTAAAATATGGAAATTTGTAACTGAACGCTCAGATTGCGCAGAATTGGTCACTATCAGCCTGCAAATTCATTTGTACTGAATTTGTAGGTAAAACATTTCTTATTCTAATACAAGCTATCACTGCAATTTACAATGACCACCATTATGATGTTCTCTAATTCCATTTGAGAAAGTGTTACCTTCACACGTTTATTAGATTATATCACACTGTCACTATTTCTATGCAAAAATAGGCCTGTGCACCATTGTTACTTGTTTTGTTTTGTTCTTAATAAAAAGAAAATGTTTATTGGAAGCACAACCATTGAATGTGTAATTCAGTTCTTCAAGCAAATTAAAAGAACTTCATTATTTTTTTAAAATTCCCAACTGAATGTTTATACTTACAATACAAACTTCAAAATGAAGTGAAAACATTTATTTTTTCTCTAAAGATAAACACCATTGACAGATATAAAGTGTTGTGGAAATAAGGTCTGCACATATTTCCTAGTTAATGAAAATGTCTATTTACTCATTTCACTATATACAATATAAGCTATGTACACATGTTTTAATCAAGATGGCTGCTAGAAGCTTCTAACCCCTCCTTTCCTCCCCCTCCCTATAACACCGACTAACTACCTCGTGTAGCAAGATGGCGCCGGGAAACCGTGGGAGACCCTCATGGCCCTGGTGACATCACCCCCAGTAGGCAGAGCATTAGAATGACCACTTAACACCTAACCAATAATTGATGTATTATTCCATGTTATCTCTGACAATGCTTATGATGTAATTTTGCTTTAAAAGGGACCTGCCGTCCCCTCTGAATAAACATTCCTCAAGTTATTCAACAACCTGGAACCTGTGTCTGGTGTGAATTACTTCAGGGAGCGTGCACACATTGTTTCATTGATTTGGCCAGGGGCAGATACACAAAGAAATAATCAATACCTTGATTGATTTTTCCATTTCATAAAGTATATTCTTCATCCTCATACATATAGCGAGCTATTCCAGTTATGCACATAAGTTAGGTACCATAATGGGGAACAAGTGTGTACAACTGATTCCTGTAGTAAGATGTGTATGAACACACCAGTCAAACTCCATGCACACAGTTATGGATGCTCGATGAATAAAATGTGTTTGAATTACATAGTTCAAATAAATAATATTATTGAGATAGTATTGGTGCTAAAGCACACATTTTTCTACTGTTTTTTTTTTCCCCATCTTTCCTTGCAGTTTCTACTTAGATTCTTTCATTTGCATTTATTTTTAACTAACTATTCATTCTCCTCTTGTTTTTAATAACCTCCAGGCACTTTCTTTTCTGGCCATTTCAATATTCAGATTTCATTCAATTTCCACATGAATTTTTACATTTTCTTTGTGGAGAAAGTTAGGTCACTTTGAGAAGCCTATAGAAAACGTAGGTATTGTATACAAACACATTAATATGCAAGTAGGGCAATGTCTATTCACTGAAAACTTTCAGCTCTCTACATTTACATAGCCCAATGGACGACATTTTCACCATTATATATCCTATTAAAATTTTAAGATCACCTCCAGTCTATGTTGTTTATATGGAGATGAGGTAACCACATGGCCAGAAGTGTTTAAATGCAACAAAATCAAAAACAAATTAACAAAATGTTTTTAAAAGCAAGAGAGGGAATGGATAATTAATAAATAATCATATTGTGTTTGTTGCTGTACTGTTTATTGCAACTGTGTGCATGTCATGTGGATAAAATATGGAAGGTTGGTGCTGTCCGAGTGATATAAGTTCCTTTTAATGTTTAAACGTTCATCCTTTTCCTCGTTTACATATTATTTTTATTACTGAATATTCCCAGTGTACATCATGTGTTTGTTTGTCTCATATAAATCTTATTAAAGTGTGGGTTGTCAGGAATTCAGACAGGGTTACTCTCTAAAGCAGGCTTCACCAAACTCCGGCACTCCAGATGTTGCTGAACTACAACTCCTGTGATTCTCAGCCTATCTATTTCATTCATAGAATCATGGGAGTTGTAGTTCAGCAACAACTGGAGGGCTGGAGTTTGGGGACGCCTGCTCTAAAGTGAGAATTGTTGAAATTGAAAGGTTAACACCTTAATGACAGATGACAAAAGAAAAACCCCAAAAACTAGAATTTGAGCTATAAATGTCTGTTCAACCATAATTTACCTATTTCATATTAAGTGCACCCATACTTAATAAATATATAATTTTGTTCAGGATAAACAGGACTTTCATTAATCATCAAATATTTATAATTGAAATATATGAATAAATCTAAACATAAGTGTAAGAAATTAAGAAAAAACAATTTCTGCATGGCAAATTTTACTGTGAATGTCATAATACTGTTAGCTTTTACTACAATAAAATACACGTTTGTATGCTGTGATGTCCCAGGAGTACAATGATGCCCCCATGTACATAATTCATGGTGTTTTGGAAGGTTACAGGGTCAAATAAAGAGCTTGTCCATTTTTTTCACACGTTTGTGGGGCCTATATAGTAGCCCAAGAATGAAAATTACCCACATCATGGCATACCATTTGCAAAAATAGACATCCCAAAATATTTATAATGGGATATGTCCAGTCATGTTTAGTAGCCACTTAGCCACAAATTCTTGCCAAAGTTAGTGTTCATATTTGTTTTGTTTTCCATGTTTCACACAAAACAACACTTTCACTGATGATATCATTGTCATTATACGTTTTACTGCTCGAAAACACTCATATTTGTGTTTTTCTCACGAGTACTACAGGGTTTTGGAAAGTTATAGGGTCAAATATAGGGCTTGCCAAATTCAGTTTTTACACATTGAAATTGGCCAGATTGGTTTGCTGGGTCTACCTTTCCTTTGATATCGTATGTCAGAGAAAGAATGAAAATTACATCATCATGGCATACCTTTGGCAAAACTAGACAATCCGGAGTATTAAAAATGGGGTATGACCAGTCTTTTTCAGTAGCCAGTTAGCCACTAATTCCTGGGAAAAGTTTGGGTCCATATTAGTTTTTTTCCATTTTTCACACAAAACCTACACTTTCACTCATGATATCATTGTCAATTTATGTTTACTGCTCTAAAACACTCATATTTCTGTTCAGCGATGTCTCACGAGTACAACAGTATCCCCCATGTACAGGTTTTATGGGTTTTGGAAAGTTACATGGTCAAATGTAGGGCTTGCAAATTAAATTATCTGGTATTTCTGCCTGGGTTGTCAGGCAGGTCCTCCAATATATAATGAATAAAGTAATATAATTATATAAAAATATAAAAATATATCAATTACAATTGGAATCATATATAAATGAATTTTTAACCTACAGCATATATATGCATTCTAAGTGTATTTTCATAGATTAATATCAACATAGAATAAAAATTTACAAAAATAAATACATTTATTAAATATGGGCAGACAAGAGTGGGGAAGTGGGACATGCCTATTTAAAAATAAAATGAGAGAGACACTGCAATTCACTAAATTCAATAAAATGAATTTTTTATTGAATAAAATTCAATAAAATGAGAGAATTTGCAATTCACTTTGAATTTCCAGAACTTCCCACTCTGAAAGTGAATTAGAGTTGATTTGTTCTACATCTGTTCTCACATTTGCATTTAATTTAGCCAATTGTTTTTCCTTCTCCTCTCATTTTTATACAACTCCTGGCACTTTACTTTCTGATTCTTGGTTTCTTTGTGCTAAAACACCTATGGCTATTTAATATTCTAAAAATTAGAATTCAATCAGCTGCTCCCTTTTACATTGCTTGCTAAAGAATAAGTCAGTTTAAGCTCTCTTTGGTAATTAAGGTGCTGAATACAAACACAATACTTGTGTCCATTTACATAAAGAGTGGAATGGATAAGTATCTCACAATAAGAAACCCACAACAACAAAAAAAATGTAAAAATCAAATTAACAAAACTGTTAATTTAGTTTCTGTGCAGTTCAGTATTGTGTGTGTTGGTCAATTATGGTTTCTGGATGGCTAATAATAACAACATAATAATATAATGAAAATATATATTTAGGAAGAGCACATTTAGACTTTACACATTTTATTGTATGTTCTGGCGTGCTTGTGATATCTTTCAACAGAATTATAGCTTAATATGAAATTAATAGCTTTACATTGTGGATAAATAGTGTTGTTTAAATGATATATGGGTTAATGTGGATAACTTGTGCCCTGTAAATGACATATAGGGCAGTATTGATAACTGGTGCTACATGGATGTTGTGTGAGCAATTGGTACATAAGGTTACTCAGTAAATTTCAACGCCATGGATAAAATATCGGTTTCAACAGATGAGTTGGAGACTTTTTATTTCCAAATTAGATATTGTGGGCAAATTATACTATCCAGATTTAGTGTATGACAGACCATTTTGGTGGTGTGTGGGATATATTTGCTGAGATCGTATGTGGGTGATAATTTAGGAGGGTGAGGGTGAATTAAATTAGTGGCCATGCAAGGGTTATGTATGTGCCTCATGATTGGCCTCGCCCTGGCATTGGAAGCCACTGTTTACCAGGGTGCCCCTTGTGTGTATAACCTGACATGTAGAACACATATGAACAGATACCACACTGGTAGCTCAAAAAGCATGGAGGCTTTCTGGGTAGGTTGTTTGCCAGTTTATTACCTGTAGGCATACTGTAGGCTTTATGGCAGATAATAAAAATATGCCTACTACTGACATACAAGAGAGGTCCTTACTTGCTATTAGGCCTAAGAGACTGGTTTATTACTCACATTATGTTTGAGGTCAGATTTCGGTTCACTGACTAAATTTAAGATGCTTAGAACACTAAAAAAAACGCCCTCAGCGGAAAAAAAAAATATTTTAACCTCACTATCTCTCGCATGCAAGGTTATTGAGCGGAGCCCCCATACCCTCCAGTTTCTGTGCGTTTAACTCGTCTGGTTACAAATACTTGTTTGTTGTTAGTACACCCATTGTACTGAGCTATGGAATTTGTTGGCGTTTTATAAAAAAATAATAAAAACACGTGTATGTTGCAGGTTTGACTGCCTGTTCACTGACTAAATGTAAGATGCTTGTAACAGGTGCATGTTATAGGTAGGGTTGCAACAATCTGCTTTCTGCAGGTCTATGATGAGCAGCACATGAAACGTGCAGCCGTGTGCAATGTAACATTCAGCAGTGTTATTTACTAAACAGAGAATTTAAAAGTGAATTTCAAATGTAAGGTCACAGTAGTCAAACTAAGATTTTTTTTTTTTTCCAGTTTGGTAATATTTTAACATTAAAAAACAAAAAACAGAAACCAAAAACCCTTAAAATTCACTATAGTAAATAATATCAACATGCAGCACATCCCTCTGCTGGTGGAACGCTGCAATACACTCTGAGCCAGCGCAGACTCCATTTCCCGGGATCCTCAGCGCGGCGCGCGACCCCCCCCCAATGCCGCCTCCCCGGTGACGCAGGGACGTTGCGTTGCGCGCGCGGGCGGGCTCCAGCGGTTGCTCTGGCAGCGACGGGCGCCATGTTCGGACTGACGGGAAGCGCTTAGGAAACCAGGTTCCGGCCGGCCGGGGCGGCTCACACCGTGCGTGCTGTCCGAGGAGAGATCAGGAGGGGGCGGCCGTGCGCCTCCAGTCCCTCGGGCCGCTGCCGCCCTTGACGGACACAATGCCGCTGTGAGTATGGCGGCCCTGCGGGCCAGTGCGGGGCCTAAACGGTGAACGGTGTGTGTGTGTGTAACGGGACAGCCGGTCAGCGCACGGCAACCATGGGGGTGGGGGAGGCACTGACCCAGCGATCAGCCCCGGGAATCACTTCTTTCTCTGGGCCCCACAGGCTCGGTGTGTTATGGTGCAACTCGGGATCACGTGATCAGGTATTGTCACTGGCTTCCTGATAGCCCTCCTGGTGGATAGGGAGGGCAGGGCTTGTGTATTGTTCAAACAGGAGTGGGGTACCTGGGCCCATAACACATCATCTGTATTGTGTTATGGGCCCAGGTACCCCATTCCTATTAATACCAATACAGATGATGTGTTATGGGCCCAGGTACCCCATTCCTATTAATACCATCATCTGTATTGGTATTAATAGGAATGGGGTACCTGGGCCCCTAACACGTCATCTGCATTGGAATTAATAGGAATGGGGTACCAGGGCCCCTAACACATCATCTCTATTGGTATAAACAGGAATTAAGTTCCATGGGCCCCTAACACATCATCTGTATTGGTATAAACAGGAATGAGGTTCCAGGGGCCCCTAACACATCATCTGTATTGGTATAAACAGGAATGAAGTTCCAGGGGCCCCTAACACATCATCTGTTTTGGTATAAACAGGAATGAGGTTCCAGGGGCCCCTAACACATTATCTGTATTGGTATAAACAGGAATGAAGTTCCAGGGGCCCCTAACACATCATCTGTATGGTATTATAATTTGCCCACGAGGGCCCTTACCACATCATCTTTATTGGTATAAATAGAAAAGGGCTAGCAGGGGCCCGTAACACATCTGTATTGGCATAAACAGGAATGGGATACTAGGGGCTGTAACACATCATCTGTATTGGCATAAACAGGAATGGGATACTAGGGGCTGTAACACATCATCTATATTGGTATAAACAGGAATGAAGTGCCAGTGACCCCTAACACATCATCTGTATTTGTATAATGAGAAATGGGCTACCAGGGCCCAGTAACTCATCTTATGTGCTGGTATTAACACGAATTGGCTACCAGGGTACCCTAACACATCATCTGTACTGTGCAAACAGGATTAGGGTACCACGGGACCCTAACACATTTTCTGTATTGGTATTAACAGGAATGATGTACCAGGGGCCCCTAAAAGATCACAAGAGTTAGTGTTAATAAGTGAGGGGTATCAGGGGCCCCAGCACATCATCTTTGTGGGTATTAACAGGTGAAGGGTACATGCAACAGCTAACACATCCTCTGTATTGCAATAGGAGGACTTCATTTTTTTTTTTAAATGAACTTTATTGCAATAGATAGAAACCCCCACACACCATTTTTAGTTTTTCAAGCTATATTCAGTTATATGGGGTTACCCACTTGCATTTGTATATGTGCAGACAGGACTTAAATACAATAAACCTACCTCTATTTTTTTTTTTTTTTTTAAAACATTACATCATGTGGGCTAACCTCATGTCTTCACTATTTGCATTATTAGCTCCTCCTGTCTTAATTGAGTTTACAGTCAGGAACAATAGCTTCTTCAACTCCTCCCTTTTCCCCCTCCTACTTTGTCTCTATTGGAAGGCATTGTTTTGGATTTTCGAATCACAGGTAAGATTATCTGGTGCCTCCCATTGGATATGCATATTGTAAAATGGGTGGAGCCACTGTCACCTATACTGTAGCTCCTCCTATTTTACCTGTATTTAAATGCACATAGGAGAGCACTTTAACATTATTCAGAGGTTCCAGTTGGCACACATCTGAAAATTTCTCTCTTTCAAGAGTTTTGGATTGTATAACTTTTTCTCAGGATGTACCGCAAGAGCAATAAGTTTAATTCTAGAGCTTCAAGAAGATGGAGTTCAGACACAAGCCGCCAGTCTCAGGACAATGGTGGTGGAAAGTAAGTGGAATGACTGGATGTCAACTTTTCTTTTATGCTTACTTTTTTTTTTTTAAATGCATATTTCAGAGCTGCTTTAAAATAGCTTGCCCTTCAGTATGCACTTTTTTGTTACAGGGTTGGTAAAGTCATGATGTGTTGTAATATTGCTGGTAATAGCAAGGTACACGTGTAGATAGTAATTATATCATAAAGTGCTATGATATGGCTTTCTTTTTGTATCAGATGTGTTTTCTACACTTATATTACCCAAGATTTTCATTTAGTACATGCACCCTTTTGCATGGAACTTGATAAAAACCTAAAATATCTCAATCTGATGATTGTGCTGAATACTACTTTTTATATTGATAAACTTGACCTGTTTATGAGATTTAGCACCACTTATGGCTTAAATATTTATCATAGAGAAAAAAGAAAATGTACTTTAAATGCAGCCTTTTAGCATTTTACAGCAAGATATTTCATATCTCAAATATGTCTAAATTTAATGCTGAACATGTTCCAAAGTGGATCTATGTTGTAGGCTATACTAAAAAGTATCTCTTAGGGCTTAGGCATTTTATTGTGATTCTTTTGGGATCAGCAATACATTTGTGTATCATGTTTCTAAATATGTACTTTTACTTTGTGGTAGAAAATATGTGAATCTACATATTCACATTAGCCATTTATGTGGAATACATTATTTGTGCTTTAAATTACTGAGTTTTTGCACAATGATGTCCACACCTTTTTATATGTATTTTTTAATATATTTAAGGTCAAAGTAGCAAACATGAAGCATAGTTGATTTAGAGATTGTTTCCAGTTCAGTTATTTTGACCAGTCAATAACCCTGTAAATCTATTAATATGTGCTAAAATTTCCCAAATGTTTCCTACATTCACATGTTTCCTGTGGATATAAATTACATTTTTCAAATTAAGAAAATTGGCAGTTGATCACTTTAAAAGTTATTTTTGTGTATGTGCTGATAACTATTCATATGCTAAAATCTGCAAAATAATCTAATTCGTTATGGACTCTTAAATGCATATCAAAGACATGCTTTAACATACAATGTATCCCTATAGAGAGTGCTTAGTAAATTAAAATTTCAATTGTTTACACTTTACAGCATTGAATTCAGTTTGTTCTCATTCAAATTTCTAACTTAATGGATTTAAAATGCAGCACCAAAATGCAATCTATTGTAATGTTATCTAAAAACCATTTTACAGTTTATAGGATGCATCCACATTGGTGGAATATGCATCTATATTTTTAATACCTGCTGTTGTTTTCAGCTTCACTAAAATATGCTTCAATCAGAAAAAGTACATTTTGCCTTTTAAACATTTTAGGGGTGTATGAAGGGTAAATAGACTTATTATAACACTGCATTTGATTGTGAACCAGAAGTCCTTTGCTATAAATAAGCTCATAATCTTGGGAAGTGTAGTTTATAAACATATGCAGTGCTAAGGTTAGCAAAAACTCCACTGTTGATGTACTTAAAAACTGTACAGCCAAGTCAGTGGTGTATTCTATTACATTTTATTTGTGGTACCATTATTATAACATTAAACACAAAATGCCTATATGTATGATAGTTTGATATATCTAATGGGCATCAACAACTACTTGCACAGGAATTTCCCGTTTCCATGATTGTACATGCTTGCTTTTGTGTAGTTTTGTATAAACATTTTTTCTTCTTCTCCTTTCTCTTTAGTCCAATTGTAACTCAAGGATCCCAGCCACCTCAGAAGAATTTTGGCATTACCTCACCAATTAGTTTAGCGTCACCCAAGGAAACGGACTGTACGCTCACACAGAAACTCATTGAAACATTGAAGCCTTTTGGTGTCTTTGAAGAGGAGGAAGAGTTGCAGCGTAGGTTAGTATGGTTTCAGTACTTGGGGATACATAGGCTGAAAAGAGACATTGCATACATCAAGTTCAGCTTTTCTGACTCCTGTTTTTGCTGTTGATCCAAAAGAAAGCAAAACACACAATTTAAAGTACTTTCCAATTCTATGTTTATGAATAGATTTCCAGACAATAGTTTGTTGCCCCAAATATATTTGTATGTGTATATTTCTCTCTTCTGAGGCACCGTTATTTAAAAAACTATTTAACCCTTAAAGACACATGACGGAAATATTCCGTCATGATTCCCTTTTTTTATTCCAGAAGTTGTGTCCTTAAGGGGTTAAAACAGGTGCCAAAAATTGCACAGCATATTCAAGATGTAATCTTACCAGAAATAAATCTTAAGGAAATATATTAAGAGTAACATGATAAACCATTGCAGAATTCTAACTAATTACCAGTAGTTTCATAAACAGGCAAAACATGATGTAATCAAGTGTGCAAGCAAATGCAAGCCTCCTTACGTATCCATACAAGCTGTAAAATAAAAATGATCCCTTGTATTTAGATCACTGTTAACTAGTTTTCTTTTGTTCTTCACAGAATTTTAATTTTGGGAAAACTAAACAACTTGGTGAAAGAATGGATACGAGAAACAAGTGAATTGAAGGTAAGTTAAAAACGTACTCTCTACCTCTGGCATAATTCAATGTTACTATAAAAACTGTTAGCTCATGTAACCTCCATGACAGTTGCCATAGTCAAAGCTCAGCTTCATCACCAAAAGATTACCTTTTCTGGTGCTAGCAGAAAGTGTTAAGAAAATACAACACTTAGAATCATTGTGTTTGTGTTATCTAACGTTCTTCATTACACTTGGATGATTAATCTCTTGTTCACTCACATACTAATGTTATCGGGTTTTCATCTCTAGAATCTGCCGCAGTCTGTCATTGAGAATGTTGGAGGAAAGATTTTTACTTTTGGATCTTACCGACTCGGTGTTCATACAAAAGGTAAGATATGTTCTACAGGAACATCTGTATCTACAGGAAAAGTTCAGCTTATACATTTGTTAGTTTCTGATCCCTTAGTCTCAATCTTTTCCCAGTATAGTATCGTTGTGACCAGAGATGCTAAAGTGAGGTTTGTTTTTCTGTCAGTGTAGGCAGTGTTCATTGTAATACTGTAACAAATTTGGGTCCATTTAAAAATCAGTGCTGCATTAAAATTGATTTTTTTGTAATACAATCATATTAAATTAAATTTCCCATCTGTGAACAGTAAAATTACAGATGACTAATAACCACAGCCCCTATGTTCTTTAAAATTCCGACAGTGCAGTAAAAAGGGAAACAACTTTTTTAACTTGTACATGAATTTGGGAATGGGTTACTTTGCTCTTTTTACATTGGCATAATTAAATCTAAAGTTTTTCTGTTTAGGTGCTGATATTGATGCTCTGTGTGTTGCGCCAAGGCACGTAGATCGAAGCGACTTTTTTTCATCGTTTTACGAGAAACTGAAACAACAGGAAGAAGTGAAAGACTTGCGGGTATGTTTGTCACTTTTCCTTATGTGTCTTAAGTAGAATGCATGTGTTTGCCTTTATGGAAATAACACATTAAGCTTTTGACACCTATTAACAGAATTCTCTACTTACCGGTAAATGCTCCTTTTTTGATCATATAAAGCCCCATTTCTTAAGCAACCCTTTCAATTACTTGTATCCATTTCTTTTATATGGTAAATTCAGTTGGCTTAACCCCTTAAGGACCAAACTTCTGGAATAAAAGGAAATCATGACATGTCACACATGTCATGTATCTTTAAGGGGTTAAACCTAGTGTTTGCTAACCAGAATTATAATGTTAACATCCAGGGTAATCCATAACTGGTTTTATGTGCTACTATTTGAGTAGTGCTATAAGTAGTTCTTTGTTCATCTGTGTGTTCCAATGTACTTAATTTTGTGAGCTTTTTTAAAGAATGGGTTGAATTCCAAGAAAATATCCAAAAGTGTTGGTAATGTTTCTTATACATCTCACTTTTTTCCCCCAGGCTGTAGAGGATGCTTTCGTACCTGTGATCAAGCTGTGCTTTGATGGAATTGAGGTAATCTATTTTTTTCCTTTGTACAATTGTTCTGAATTTTACTTGAAATAAGATAACCAGACTGAATAATGGGATGGTGTGCTACCATGTTATACTTTAAAGGAGCATTCAAAGTGACTTCTGTACAGATTATCATTTGATTGGTATTAAATGATCTTTACTGATACGTAAACTTTTACATCTGTTCACACAAACATTTTACATTTAATGATTTTGTTCAAATCCGACTTCCTTTTGATTCCAGAAAAAATTAAATAAATTCCCAACACACTGTACTCTTATCACTGCAATAACAATCTGAATTACTTAACATTGGCTAGTTGGTCTAATGATATTGATTAGTTCTCAAATTATGATTCTGTATTGTAATATTTTTCTAGTGGACTTTAACAATCTATATTTATGATTGCCTTCTTATCTGTGTTTCAGATTGATATTCTCTTTGCCAGACTTGCACTACAGACTATTCCAGAGGACCTAGACTTGCGTGATGATAGTCTTCTCAAAAACCTGGATATAAGATGCATTAGAAGTCTTAATGGTAAATATTGCCATTCCTAAATGTATAGGGGCAGCTTTTTTTCCTTTGCATGTGTTTCCACTCTACATTTAGCACAATCTCTTCTGAAGGCTGCTTGTGCTAGTTAAATTTATTCACAGAATAATACATATCTTTTTTTTCTTCTTTTTCTATGGCTTTCGATAGATTAATACAAATTGTAGCTGGAGGATAAAAAAATCTCTAAAAGCACTTGTAACTTGTTCTCATACTAGTGTATGGGGGAGGGGGAGGGATATTTGGGCAACTGGACATTGGACATATGCGTTTTTATTAATATATTTAATTGTATTGTGCCAAATATTTTACTTTAATGTTTTTTTTTCCATCTTCAGGTTGTCGGGTGACAGATGAAATTCTTCATTTAGTACCAAACATAGACAACTTTAGGTTAACTTTGAGAGCAATTAAACTGTGGGCCAAACGTAAGTCAGCTGAAGTTTAAAAAAAAAAAAAATAAAGTTTTTTTTAATGAAAATGTCGGTGGCTGGTGATTTGGAATTGTTATTAAACATTGTCTCTCTACTCCTGTGTAGGCCATAACATATACTCAAACATCCTAGGATTTCTTGGTGGTGTGTCATGGGCGATGTTGGTAGCCCGAACCTGTCAGCTATATCCCAATGCAATTGCTTCAACACTTGTGCATAAGTTTTTCTTGGTATTTTCCAAATGGTGAGTTTGAAAGATTATCTATCATTTGAAACCTAGAACCTAGTTCATTCTACGATCATTACGTTTTATTTACACTGCAGGCAACGAATGGAATAAGATTTTCATTTATATTGTTTGACTATAGCCATGAATACCATTCAATGTTCACTGTCAACATTTTACAGTGACAAGCAGCGAATAAAGTTTTAATTGTGTTTTTAGCATTGTAGTAAAATGTCTTTTAGTAAGACATTTTGAGAAACACAGGTTCCTCTTATACTGACAGCTGCATCATTTTTTTTATTGACAAGCCCTGTTCTTTTATAAATTTGTTGTCTAAGTCAATGTTTTTTGGTTTTTTTTTCTTTGTAGGGAGTGGCCCAACCCTGTGCTGCTGAAACAGCCCGAGGAATGCAATCTCAATTTGCCAGTGTGGGACCCACGGGTAAGTAAATGTGATCAATAACAGCTTTACTATAACCACATTAACTATAGAAGTCCATAGTAATGGCCACATTAACCTTATTATAAATTCATATATTTGTATCTGTGTATTTTTAAGTCTGTATGCGCATAAGATCTATATGGAACAAGAAACAATCATCTCATAACCATATATATATATTTTTTTTTAACTGATGAAGACTGTGTGCATGTAATATCTAACAGAGTGTGTCTTAACACAGGTGAATCCCAGTGATAGGTACCACTTGATGCCTATAATTACGCCAGCCTACCCTCAGCAGAACTCTACCTACAATGTGTCTGTGTCTACACGAATGGTTATGGTCGAGGAGTTCAAACAAGGTATATATGCTGATTTTATATTAGTACAGGTCAGCCACAAATGATTTTTGTTAGTTTAATAAATACAGTGAGTTATAGTACACATTTGATGGCAAAATTGCAGCAAATGTAAATCATGTGTAAGATATACCTGTTTCCAGGCCTGTAAATAGCATTACTGTATTGCTACACGTGGTGTGCATGCATGTCAGTGATTGGCAATTAATTACTTTTGACCTCTAGATTGCAGTGTACCAATGTAATGATTGTAATGTGTCAAGACAAATTAATGAAAAGCTCTTTAGCATGTTTCCATCTTGCAGTTGGCTGTATGCTCTCTTTTTCTAATATTGGATGGATTGCCTTATTTCCCCTCACATACATTTTTTTAAATTTTTTTTTGCTTTTACATTTTTCAGGTCTGGCAATAACAGATGAAATCTTGCTGGGTAAAGCAGACTGGTCGAAACTTTTTGAAGCTCCCAACTTCTTTCAGAAATACAAGTATGTATATTACAAACTGTGTAATGTTTTGCGGCAGAACAAATGTAAAATCCGAAATAACAATTGATTGTTTTTCTTTTTAAAGGCATTATATTCTGCTTCTTGCAAGTGCTCCGACAGAAAAACAGCGTCTTGAATGGTAAGCATATATATTTATGTAAACAAGAACTAAAACAAAACATTTTACAATTCTGGCTTCGACATGGCCATTGAGATAGGTACTCAAAGCAAAATCTGATTCAAATGTATCTTTACCATATTTCGTGCTTTGTATGTATTTACTGATTATTTGAATTTTTTTTGCAGGGTTGGTTTAGTGGAATCCAAAATTCGTATTCTCGTTGGAAGTTTGGAAAAGAATGAGTTTATAACACTTGCTCACGTTAACCCTCAGTCCTTCCCAGCACCGGGTGAAAATCCAGAGAAGTAAGGCACCGTTCTCACCTTTATTGCTGTCTGGTTAAATCTACTGGGCCTGAATGTGCACCCCCCCCCCCTTAGCTTAATTGTCGTTGCTCTATTCCATTATTGATTCATTAAAGCATAGCCTCTTGTCTTGTGATTTCTGATGACCTTCAGTTTTCCACTTTACAAAGTTTAGAACAGTATCCATTGACTAATGCTGCTCCCTTATGGGATTGTACACCTTATTGTAGACATTGCAAATTACTGTGATAAATCCTGTTTAATGAGGCACTTAGTTAAAAGACCATTACACTTTTGTCAAATGTAATCATTTAACAATGACTTCATGATCCCCCAATTTATGCTGTCCACTGAAGAGGTCTGTGAAAAGGAGCTAGTGAAACATAACTAAAATATAAGTGTTAATATACTCAGCATTTAAGATTACTTTTTGTTCTCCTTTATGTACAAGTTATTTAATGTTCTAAATCTATATCTATAGATTCTAGATTACCTATACCTTTTATTCCACATGTGAAATACTCATCATGCCCACAGGCCACTAACCACAGATAAAGATTAGTTACCCAGATTAGCTGTCACTTATTTAACAAATCATTCTGTAGAATTGCGGTAGTATTGTAAGTAAAACTAATGTAAATTAGCTTGTAGAGGGCAAGACTTGTCCATCTGTCCATTTAGGATGTAATAGCAGATATTTGTTCTCTTTTCATGACAGTTGTCTAACCTTTTGCAAATCTCTTTTTTTGTGCAGGGAAGAATTTCGAACAATGTGGGTCATTGGACTAGTGTTTAAAAAGATGGAAAACTCTGAAAACTTGAGTGTTGATCTCACTTATGACATTCAGGCTTTCACTGACACCGGTAAGTAGTTTTGGTTATTGCCTGGGAAACTGATTTAGATAATGTTTTTTTATGTTGGTCCAATACAGAGAACATTTGTGTAAAGTACTTTTTTTCCCATCCCTCCCCTTTTGTGAATCCTCAGTTTATAGACAGGCAATAAACAGCAAGATGTTTGAAGTGGATATGAAAATCGCTGCAATGCATGTCAAAAGAAAGCAACTCCACCAGCTTCTTCCTAACCACGTGCTTCCACGCAAAAAGAAGGTAACATCCCTCGTAGAGTCTATGCTTAAAATTATTATTTTTTTATATATATACTTTAAAATGTATAAATATAATCTATAGTTTCGATGGGTGGGAGGCTATTTAGCATATTACTTTGTTTTTGTCATTTTTTATAGTGTGTATGTTTGTTTTTTTAATTAGTTTTTCTTTTTTCTTTCATTTAAGCATTCCACAGAAAACGTGAAGCTGGTTTCTATGGGCGATAGCCTTGATTTATCATTGGACAGTGACAACAGCATGTCTGTGCCTTCTCCCACCAACACAAGCAAGACCAGTCCATTGAATTCATCTAATTTATCCCAAGGGTAAGATACTTTTTAAGTACTAAGTAAATCCTCATTTATTGGGGTGTTTGAGTAGATGTGGTGGGTATAACAGCGTAAAGGCTGTGTACTGATTACTGTGTACTGTAGCACAAGATTTATTTTTTGAGGTTAAAAACATCATCAGTACAGTGTCAGCTGCTCTAGCAGAATATGGCAATCATTAAACAACTACTGACAAGCTCAGTTATAGATTTCTTGGGTTGCGGGTTCTTCCCCATTGGGGACTGTGATTAACTCTGGCCCAAAGAGAGGGGAAGCAGGGCTTTTGACGATACATGGCTTTTTAGTAGTGGGAATTCAAGTGCATTTATCTCCTTGACAAGCTAGTAATGTTCATTCTATCTACTTATTCAGCAGAAACAGCCCAGCAGCACCTGTGACCTCTTCAGGGACCAGCACACCAGTTGCAGAAATCCTTGTGCCACAAAACAGTTCCTCAGAGAATTCAGGAGGTAAGCCTGTTTCTGCTTTTAAACTGTGCGTGATTGAGATCGCCAACGGCAGTTAGTGTGTGTTGGTTAGTTCACACTCATACTTAATTTGTGTAATTCATATAGCTTGTACAACAATGGTTTCCAGCCTTGAAGTTATAATCCACATCTAGCAAGATATTGTGGGAATTTGTGGCTAACATGCAGCAAGGCTGCCATTGTACCAGATAAAATTTGTTTCTGCATATTATTGAGGTAAAACCTGTCTAGGGGCATTCTGGTTAACTTAATTATATAATGGTTGGTATTTTCTTTTTAGGTGGTATAAATGACAATTTTCCTGAACCTGCCATACACCCAAATTCTTCAACACCAAAGAATGTGATGCCTCGTGTTAATTCTACCAATCGTTCGGTGAACCAATCCCCAAAACTGGCTGGACGTGTCTCCCCAAAGATGCAGAGTCCTGTTGCTGGTGTAAAACGGAAATCATCCCCCATTAAAGAGGACAGCCCTAAAAAGATAAAAACTGAAGAGGTACTTTAATTGTTCGAATTCAAAAACTGTACTAAATCTTTATAATTTTGATACATTTCCAGGATGATACACCACCAGGGGGAAATTTTTGGGGTATCAATTTACAGATATACTTACTATAGTCTGGATGATAAGTAGTCTTTTACATCACTTAAAGATTTATGTCAAGGAATTTTAGATGGAGCCGCTTAAACTAACTTGTGATTTTTACATATCTGCTAACTGTACATGTGTTTTTATGCAGGATGAAAATGATAGTGCTGCCATGGAGATGGATGAAGCAAACAAATCTGAAACCGAAGGAGTAAAGGTGTGGTAACTTTGATTCAAATAGGCTAATCTTGTTGTTCAGTGTTTGACACTAGCTGACTGTACCCATGGCGAACATCTTTAAAGTTACTTCTTAAATTATGGGTTAGCTATATAAAGTGTTCACTTCAGTGACCATCTGTTGTGTGTACATTGAGAAACTAGTGGATTTCAGTTGGAACATTCCATTGATTACCATGGCAGTTGTTTTTTTAAAATTATACAAGACCCCTTCCTGGTTTTGTCAGGCTAAACATATTGTTCAAATTTATATATCAAGCCATCCAAACAAAACAAATATGTCTTATTGGTGTATGTTGACATCTCTAGAACACTATTATTTTTGTTATTTCATCCACGAAGCAGTCGGACTGCATTTTCTATATAATTAGAATCCTATGAAAGACTTGGGGTTACTGGCTAAACAGAGTTGTACAGAATGGACAGTAGAGTTTAGGCATTAAAGACATCACTAGATGAATGGTGCATTTCCAACATGGCTATTTTGAACTCTGTATCCTCACCAGATTTAATTTCACATAGCTCCTTGTATACACACAGTGTATATCATGTACTCCAGTAATGAGTGTATTTTTACTGTTGGTATTTCTGCTTTGCAGGATGTAGAAGTTGAGACGAAATCTACATCTCCTATCCCTGGTGTACTACCTTCTTCTCAGGTATGATTACAATCTTCTCGTATGTCTACAAGCATGAGTCTGTTTTTAACTTAAGATTTTTAGTAGTCTCCCTTCCCACTTGGTGTGCATCTGCACTATTTTACAGTATGTAATGATTTTCTTTTGTGTCCTTTTGAGACATACCAGTTACTCTTTTAGAGGATTTTTTTTATTTTTATTCAATTCTTATCATACTCTGAAGCAAAATACTTTTCAATATTAGTAAGCTTTATGTTCTTGTGAACAGAAGCAAATAGGTGGGTTAGCGTCCTTGCACCTTAAAGAACCATAGCACCATAAACCATTGTTTAATGAAACGATTAAGTATTCCCTGTGAATCAGTACCACTCTTAATGCCATTTTAGATATCCGCTTCTTGGCATTTTCGCTAGACTTTGGCATTTTGGATTGCCATACAATAAAACTGTGCAGGTGCTACTTTCTTCAATTTCTATAAAAAATGAGAACATTCGCAATTGCACATTAGTTAATGTAGGTTTTCCCACTAGATGGCAGTCATGTATTATCCACTGTTTCATGCATTACAACAAGGGAATGCAATCAGGCTTGTTAACTGGGCATTGGTATTTAATCTATTCTAAAAAAAACCCCGAAATTTAGTAAATTAATGTACATAAACAGTTAATTATTTGTAATTATTTTCTAAAGTACAAAAATTGTCGGACCTACTTTGCTTTACAGCTTTGTGGTGCACTTAATGTTTTTTTCCTACCTTCATGAGCGTTGCAGAATATAGAAGCATTTGTAGGTTTACTCTGCACACGTAAATAGGAGTCCTTTCTTTCTTCCCCTTCAAAACATGTATCAACCACATTTACAGGAAAATACCACCGCTATTTTGTGCATTTTTGTAATATTTTTGTAACAGTTATTGCAACAGATCTCTGCAGGGCATTTTAAATTTCAAAGCGCCATCACCCCTCTGCAAATTCTAATTAATAAAGCTAATTGATCATTTAGCCTACATTGGTAATTTTTTGTGCATATCTAATAATGTTCCCTACTGTCCACGAGCAGTATTTTGTCTTTGTCAGTTGGCTGTATTTAATTGAATCCAACAGGAACAACATTGGTTGGTTAATGGAGCAGATGGTTTGAATAGTCAGGATTAGCATACATAGGATGGCAGAGGCTTGTTTTCTTACAGCATCCATCCTTGTGACAGTATGTTAACATAACCCATTGAGTGCCAACAGGGCAAGCTACACATTGTAATTAAAACAATCGCTTAAAAGGGGACTATGCTTCACATGCAGGTGGCTCATCGGGCTTCCTTCTACTCAGTTATAGAATTTAATATAAATATTGGATTTAACTTCTAAACATCTTTTGCAAGCTCACAATAGGTTTTGTTTAGTTATTGATCTTTTCTTGTGTTTGATTAGTCTCTGACATCATGCAAGGAGTCTGTTTCCTAGAGAGCACTTTGATTCATTTTGTAACTTGTGTTTTTTTTGTCTTTCAGCGATCAACTAGTACAGACCTCTCTGACATCCCTGCCCTCCCTGCAAATCCTATCCCGGTTATCAAGAATTCAATTAAGCTGAGATTGAACCGATAAAGCCACTGCACACTTCCTCCTCAGGGTCCATAGACATTAACTAACAGTTCCACTGTTGTCTCCTGCAATGGCTGAATGCCAAAGGATGCAGCATTGACCGAATAAGTTAAGGGTTTCTTTTACTGGTGTGTCAGTATCTTTATGGCACGTCTGAGTTAATACGACAAACATGTTTCTACAAAGTTCATCTACTGGACTTATCCATTTAAAGTCATGAGATGGAAATGAACTGTGTATATATATAAATATATATATCTGTACTAAGCATTCTGACCGAAATGATGGTTGATGTACTTTTTTTTTTTTTTGGCGCAAAACGTTCAATACACCTGGCCTAAAATCTTTAGCTAATGCACTTTTATGTTTGTTTTTTTTCTTCTTTGTTTTTTTTAACTGTAAAAAAAGATTTTAGACTTTTTTTATTTTAGTTTATTGTAGCTTCATGCAGCCCCTGGAGATGTTGGCATAGCATATTGGATCACAAAACTAGATGTTGAGTTTTGATATATGGTGGCAAAATGGAAGTAGAATCTGAGAAATTTCGTCTGAACAGCTTGATCAATACAAAATCATAAAACGTTAATTTTGTTCTTTATTTTATTTTTTCTTTCTCCACTCCTCTTCCCACTATGAGCATGTGTTCAGTAATGGTTAATTTTCAAGGTGTCGATGGGTTCTAAAGATTAGTGGCAGTGTTGTTTAAATCACCATTAGCTGCTCTCCTCAATTTCATTTTGGGCTTTCACACATAAACCTTAAATATCAATATTTGTTTTTTTGTTAGGAAGCTCTTTCCGCAAAATTGCTTTGTGATATTATTAGCAAAATTAGTTAAGAATGATCTGGTATACAATGTGCCTTTGTCACAAGCCTCATAACAAACAGTCACACACTCTTCTATATTTGCAACCATGGGTCATGTGATATTTATTTCAAGTTAAAGACAATACTTCTAGTCAATCTTTATAGGTAGAACTTTAGATTAGTAGTGAAAGAATTGTTTTAAATTGTGATCTTATAACCCAACAGGGAAAATGTGTACACGTAAGGTTAAATAATTTTTTTTCCCATCAACTCTTATTGCAACATGTGGGATTTGCAATTCATATAAAGATTTTTTATTTTCAGTTTTTTTATTTTAAAGTGCTCACTTTGTTTTATCACATCAGCCCCTTTTACTTTTACCTAATCACATTACTACAGCCACCATCTGTTTGCATTGCTGCATACAAACATTGGCTTTCAAAAGAGATTTATTTTACCATTTGCATTGGGATAACCAGAAAGCAAGTAGAGATATTTGCTTAATTTCTACAGCTAAGCGATTTCTTTCATGATGTGCGAAAAGCACTTAATTTTTCTCTTAACTCTTTCCTAGTCTAACAGTTATTTATTAAGACTTATTGGGAAATGTTTGGGTGGTTTTTTTTTCTCCCTAGCCTGAGCAAATAGTTCATAGATAATCACCTTTGCTTCTATATCCTTAGTCTCCCCTCATAGCATCACACTCCCGTATGCAGGTATACACAAACAACCACACAAGTTATTGTCCAGTTGTTTTCTTTGATTTTTAGCGTAATATTGCCAGGCACAAAGTTTGTCTAGACTTATGTTTACACCGCAATGTCTTTGTTCCATTTGTTTATAGTAATTACTGTTTTGTTTTTTTTTTGGTTTTTTTTTTGGAGAGATGGATAACTTGGATTTTTTTTTTTTCTCTGACCCTGTTAGTGATTTTTAATTTTAACCCTTCGAGTGCTGGGTGTAAGTTGGGCACATCTCTGGCACTCAAGTGTTAACTCTAGTTCCCCCTAACCTGAAGATCAGACTGTTGCTTATGCATGATGTACGTTATCGTCTCATGACTGGAGTTTTCCTTTGTTTTATAGTACCTGTATTCCTTGTATTTTTCAAAAGCTATTTTGTAAAGAGATGTATTTCTCCATTGAAAATAAACAATAAACTGAACAATCTCATGGTGTGATTCCTTTCTGTTGAAATTGTCTAATTTTGTTAATATTACTCCATAGAGTGAAAATTGGCATGTTTTATGTTCACCTGTTATTTTAGTCAAAAATGTGTGTTTGTGGCGTTATAAGAACCGCATCTTCACATATCATATACCTCCCGTGATCAGAATGGTTATACTGATCAGTGGTGATGCTGGCGTGCCTGGAAATGGCAGTTTTATCCACACTGTTGCTAACTTGTTAAATTGATTTGGAAGAGTTTTCATATCGAAGGTTAAATGAATGTTCATTGAGATGAAGTGGTCTGGGTGCCTTTTAATATCCCTTTAACAAAGTACTTTTGGTGTATAAATCATGCCCATACTGTCTCACTGCTCAATTCTCTGCCATTTAGAAGTCTTAAATTACTTTTGCTAATGCAGACCTAGCTGAGACTCACAGAGCCTCCCTACACACTAACTGAAAAAGAGGTCTAATTTTTAAAACTATAACTGTTTAATTTGGAAAAAAAAATATTTTTTTTTTTTTTTTTTTTACTCTGTTAATTCCCTGCAAAAGTCTGCAACAGTTTTATGTATGCTATTACATTTAAGCAAGAGATAATTTAACAGACTGTGCTGTACAGGGCCGGCCTTAGGTAATCAGGCGCCCTGTGCGAGCCCATCTCGTGGCGCACACCTCCGTCAGCAAAACCCCTTCTACCATAACCCTTATACAAAAACCCTGCCCCCCTCTTGACAAAACCCCTGCCCCCCTTCTACAAAGTTTCTACTACCCCTTTAACAAAACACATTCCCGCCCTTAACTAAAAACCTTCCCCTCCACCAAAACCACTGCCACCATCTACAAAAGCCCAGCACCCCTTATACTAAACCCCTGACACTCCTATATAGTGATGTCCCGAACGGTTCGCCACGGATGGCGAACGTATGCGCTGTTCGGTTTGCCCCCTATGTCATCATTGAGTAAACTTTGACCCTGTACCTCACAGTCAGCAGACACATTCCAGCCAATCAGCAGCAGACCCTCCCACCTCCTGGACAGGATCCATTTTACATTCATTGTGAAGCTGCATTCTTAGTGAGCTGTCCAGGAGGTGGGAGGGTCTGCTGCCGATTGGCTGGAATGTGTCTGCTGACTGTGAGGTACAGGGTCAAGGTTTACTCAATGATGACGAATAGGGGGCAGACCGAACAGCGCATATGTTCGCTGTCTGTGGCGAACCGTTTGGGACATCACTACTCCTATACTAAACCTCTCACTCTACAACAAAACCCACGCCCCTTTAACAAAATCCTTTCCCATGCCACTTCACCAGAAACGCATGCCCCCTCTTCTACAAAACCCCTACCCCTTCTATAAAACTTCTGTTCCTCCCTAAACCAAAACCCCTTCCCCAAAATCCCAGCTAGAAAACCTCTGCTCCCTCTTCTGCAAACCCCTCACACACAAAAACACCTGCCACCCTTAAAAAAACAAACAAAAAAAAAAGCAACAGTAAACAAGAATAAGCAAACTCACGTTAAAGCTTGCTGCTCCCTGGACCCTCCTGACAGTGTCCCAGTACGCCGACTTTGATTTCAAAGCACTGACCTCACTGTGCGGATCCTTCCATGAATGACTCTGAAGGTGGAGCATGCTCCTCCTCTCTCTGCACTTGCTCCTGACTTGCTTTGCACTGCAGACACATGACTCATGCCGGCCTATGAGTGACTGAGTGCGAGTTATGTCGGCCACCCGGCGCCCTTGGTGCCATGGCGCACTGTGCAGCCGCACAGCTGGCACACCCCTAAGGCCGACCCTGATGCTGTAAGATCTGATTGAACATTAAACTATTTTTTTCATGGAGGCTGTGTGTCACAGCAAGTGGAGTTGTGATTAGGGCTTCATACACAGAAACAAAACTGGGTGCTAACATTTTAGCTTCCTGCCAGCACAGAGAAAAGGAGAAAACAAGCAATATTTCTAGTTTTGAGAAATTGCTACTTATAGCGGCTTTTTGCAGCACTTGGCAAGTAAATCTGTCACCCGACACGTGAATACAATGCCTTCCTCTGGGGGGTTTCATGTGTGGAGTTTGCTTTTTGATGAGCTTTGAAAATGAACTGTTGTAGCGAATGCTGTGCCTCCTCTGTGATGTCGCGGGAGGCGGAGAAGTAAAACATTTAAGTCAATCCTTTCATTTTTACGGTGCAGAGGGGGAACCTATATAGAACTATAGACAGTAGCAGTATATTGTTAGGAATAAAGATTTGGTTGTATTAACTTTTTTTACACTTTGTCACATTTGTTAAAAAAAAGATGAGTGTAATAAAAAAAAAACCAAAAAAAAACACACACACAAGTGACTGTTAACAACATGTTCACCCAACAGAAAAACAAATATTAGTGCAAATGTTAAAATAAACACTAGCCATCTAACATCCCTTGAAATAAAATATGGTCTCTGTGGTTTTGTTTCTAGTTCTTTCATGGTTGAATAGCTTAAAGGACCACTATAGTGCCCTGAGAGTGCCCCCACCCTCAGGGTCCCCCTCCCGCCGGGCTCTGTGGAGAGGAAAGGGGTAAAAACTTACCTTTTTCCAGCGCTGGGAGGGGAGCTCTCCTCCTCTCCGCCCATTCGGCTGAATGCGCACGCGCGGCAACAGCTGCGCGCGCATTCAGCCGGTCGCATAGGAAAGCATGGTGTGCTCTCACTGTGATTTTCACAGTTAGAAGCACGCAAGCGCCTCTAGCGACTGTCAATGAGACAGCCGCTAGAGGCTTTCGAGGAATGCTTAACCTATTTATAAACATAGCAGTTTCTCTGAAACTGCTATGTTTATAAAAAAAAAATGGGTTAACCCTAGATGGACCTGGCACCCAGACCACTTCATTAAGCTGAAGTGGTCTGGGTGCCTAGAGTGGTCCTTTAAGTGGAAATGGTAGAATTGCAAAAAAAATAAATAAAAAATATAGGCCTAATTTACCAAATTAGAATAAATTTCTAGCCATATTTCCAACGCATCTATTTTAGCCTAAAATTTGACAAATATGTGAGAGAAAGACCTATTTTAAATAGGTTTTTCTCCCAATCTATATATTTGTTAGCAAATTGCATGCCCTTTCAAGAAAGTTTCAGTAGGTTGGGGCATGAAAGGTTCCCTTTAACCCTGAAAACCTGGAACTTTTAAATTTTATAAATGTTACACTTGGTTTCCAGATAAACAGTACATTAAACCAAACAAGTGTACAATGATTACACCTACAGTGAACCGATTTTTTTCAAACGTGGGGGTTTTTTTTAGATGGAGGAAACGTTCCTTTGCCCTTACAGCAAGAGGAAAATATTTGTTTACATTCTAAATTCTGTGATGATAAAATCCCTCAAGCAGCTGCTACTTTGGTCTGCCACTGTCTTGAAGCTATGAAACCGATCCTGGGTTTTGATACCCTATATCGCCTGTAGATTTCCTAGAAGTTTGGAACTGACATAAATCCTGAAAGCCTGCACCCATTATTTTCAGCTTGACAATGGCACTTTGCCAATATGCTGGCTCGGAGCCAAATAATTTTAAAGATGCACAAGGTTAGACTTTGTTTTCACACACACGGAGTTAGCCTACATTGCTCCCAACTTTTCCTTTATGTTTTTTGTAAGCTTTCCTTGTTGTGAGACTTCAAATGAAATGCTTGAGTTCAAAAGAAAATTGCTTCTTTGCGGTTGTCCGTTCTGTATGGAAATTTTTACATCCAGATTTGTCATCTTTCAAACCTACTATAGTTCCTTTTCATAGGGTCTTAATTGGTGCCCTTGAGTGAATGAAGGTATTCTCTTTAATATAGTGTTATTTCACAGAGCTGATGTAGAATGCTGAAACGAGTTGATATATGTTAACCAGTAGAAATGTATTTTAAAATATTTTGTGATACAGATACATCTATCCGTCACTGAATTGGTGCTTCTCTAAGTCAATCAATGCTATGAGCAGGACGACACAAAGTTTGGATCTATGTGTGTGTCTGGGAGTATGCATACATGAGTGTTGTTTTTTATTAAAGGGACACTATAGTCGCCTAAACAGCTTAATGAAGCAGTTCTATGTATAGATCATGTCTCTGACGTTTCGTTGCTGAATTTTATGCTGTTTAGGAGTTAATTCACTTTAATTTCTGTTTATGCAGTATAGCTACACCTCCCCTGGCTGTGACTCACACAGCCTGCATGAAAACAAAATGCTTTCACATTCAATCAGATGTCAACTTACTTTAAAAGTTTTTATCTCCTGCTCTGTAAATTGGAATTTAATTACATACAGGAAGCTCCTGCAGGGTCTAGCAAGCAATTAACAGGGTAAGATATTGGAAATTCTAAATTAATCAGAATTTGCAATAAAGGAAGTGTAAACATTAGATGACTCTTTACAGGAAGTGTTAGGAAGGCTATGCAAGTCATATGCAGTGAGGTGTGTCTAGGCCTGCATAAACAAAGTGATTTAACCCCTAAATGACAGAGAATTGAGAAGTAAGATTGTAGAGACATGATATATGCACTAAAACTGCTTCATTAAGCTAAAATAAATAAATGATTAACAAACCTCACACAGCCTATACAAATCAGCCCAAAAGGGATTTAAAGAGCTAAAAGCTCAAGAAGGAACAGTTTATTCATCCAATTAATAATAGTTTAATTGGAGGTGTGAACATGTTTACTGAATTATAGTGAAATCCTGGAACAATTTTAAAGGGTATTCATCGCGTCATTTTACCATCAAATAAAAAAGAAACTAGTGTATCACATTTAAAAAGGGGTATATGTCTGTCTATTTGTTGTCTGTCCGTCTATCTCTGTCTATCTGTCTAAATATATTGCATAGAATATACACATACGTATGCACACATACAAACATCATTTAATGCAGGACTTGTCTTAAAAAGCTGCTTTTGCATGGCTCTTGGTGATAGCTAGTGATCCTTTTATTTTCTGTTACAATAGATTTAGAGGACAGATTCTAATTCAGAGGAATTTAGGGAATAGTTAAAAACAATTGTTTAAGAAAATTGTTTCTCTGATGCACAGATTTGTTCTAGTTCATTGAAGCCAATTATCTCAATATTGCACGAAGGTCTCTGGCAATAACATACAGTAGTCCTAGGGCACTTAAAACATATAAAATACGATTCTTTTTTGCACATTAAGATCTTGCATTATTAAAGTTGAATGGTATATTAGATCATGTATGCCTGACTAATATGATATTCTAAAATGAGTTTGGTTGTGGAGTGTATCAGGAGGGAGTTTTAGAACTTTATTTGAGAACAAGTTTTAAAATTGATTTTCAGAATCACCTGGAGTTTTGGATTATTCTTAAATTATGGCCCCTGGCAAAATAAAAAATGGATATTCTAATAAATGTGCAAAAAAAAAAGCTCAATCTTCATATTTTTTTCTGGCACAGCACTATTAACTTATAAAGTTTCACATGTGTATAGAGTCTTGTGCGTTCCAAAAACCTGGCACGAGCTGTGGTCCTTGTTTACATTTTCTATCTGCAGTGAAGCTGTTAATAATGAGATTGATGATAAAGTTGTTGAAAAGAGACAGTTGCAGAGGGCTGCACTCCATGAGTGACAGAGGGCATGCCCCGCTTTAACAGCCAAGAACGCCGCCCCCAGCTGAGCGCCGACAGTGCCTGGACACTGTGCCAAGACTGTTAGAAGGAGCATGAGGAACGACAAGTATTCAGTATCTCTATTAATACCGAGCTTCTGGATTCATGAATAATAATTCTCAGCCCTGTTCTTTGAACGTTCTGGACAACTTGAGATCAACAACTTCAGTCTCCAAAATTTCTGATACAGAGTATTTTCTTGCATGCCAACACTTACAATACAGTTGGTGGTGCAGAATTTTTAGGGGGTGGGGGGTCGTAGAGGGATAAGGAGAGCATATCTTTCGTTGCCACTGAGGTGTGCAATAAGTCCATTTAAATATCTTGGGATGACAGGGTTGGAATAGAAACGAGATTCCCAGATGGATGGAGGCGTTTAGTGTTCCAGCCACAGGTCTGGCTGATAATTTTATTCAGCCACAATCAAGGAATGGCACAACTCTCGCAGCATCCGCTAGCTTCACTCCATATGTCGCTGCTGGCTGGTCTATTCTTTCCAACTGATTTTGGCCATGTGCTGTCTGGAGATGTATGGATATTGCACGTATGCATATGGAAGTTTTAGAACAAATCCTTAAAGTAACATTTAATCAATTAGAGAGGATCAATTTGTATAGATGTCTAAATATTAATGTTACGACACAGAGAAGCAGATTTATAGGGTTTCTGTTGATAGTTTTATACATAATGTGTATCTGGTAAAAGAGTCAAATATTTCATCATTCATATCATCTTAATCAGTTATAGATTGATTGATTTAAAGATTGCTTATCTTAATAAAGATGTGAAATTTTATGATGACAGAAAAGTGTTCTGAAGTTACTGTCTCTTTATAAGGCATTTAAGAGTGTGCACGTGTTAATTATATTTCCTGGCTAATCATGGCAGCATCACTTATGGGTAGCTCTTCCCTTAGTTGTCACAGGACAGGAATAATTAGAATAATTAGTTAGACCGATAGGTATAAAGATTCCCTCCTCCCCTTATACCACAGTCTTTTTTCCTGTACTTAGCTGGTTCTAAAGGACTTTAAAAACTTTTTCTTTTTTTGCCAACTTCCTGTGTTTGTCGTGGGTTCTTTCTCTCTCTTCATTTGATGAAACCAGTAAACAGCCTGCAAGAGCAGCACTAACTGGGTTAGGTTCAGTATAAGTACTGAACTGCTACGTGGGAATATGGTGTTCTGAAGCAGAGACGCCTGCAAGGTAAATGTGGGGTTGGACCTCCTTAAAAATTCCCCTTGTACATTACCCCTATACAATGGGGCCAAAAATGCCCCTTATAAGGCAGCTCTTTCAGATGCATACTTGCATAGGCGGTCATCCCTTGGAGGGAACCCTCTGGGGACTCTGTTGTTCCTCTTTTAGGTTTTCTGAGTAGTGGGTTTGTGTTGTCTTCCCCTGAGAGGGGGTTGGTTTATGCCACTGGGGTCTTTGTTGCTTTTCAAATGCAGGTTCGAGTGGTGGAATGCGGTATGCGTTCCAATGGGCGGAAATGATGTTTGCGGATATCGCCGCATGACCGAAGTGATGCTCGAACGGCTTGGAACGCATTTCATGCATTCCAGCGTCCTTCGCATTCGCAAAACCAGCGTTTCCCCAGCTCTATTTAAATTCAACGTGGGCTATGGTTTACTGTGTGCCTGCTAGAGCATCTTTTTTGTCCTGGGTACACTCCTTCAATCACCTTATTTGGAAGCATTTAAGCCAGTGATCTTCTGTTCATTTGGCTGCTTGGATTTTGTTTCCTTGTCTGAGAGTATGCTTTTATTATTCTTTGCAGTTTTTCGTTGCCATTCAATGTTTGCTTATGCATTTGATAGACCAGGGATAGGCAACCTTCGGCACTCCAGATGTTGTGGACTACATCCCCCCTAATGCTGGCAAAGCATTATGTGAGGTGTAGTCCAAAATATCTGGAGTGCCGAAGGTTGCCTATGCCTGTGATAGACTATGGCTTTTAGTCTTTTGACATACTCTATTGATCTTTCATTTTAGTATGGATTCTCCCTATGCCTCTGCAAGATCCCCCTCTAGAAGACATAGGTGAGCCAATTATTTTTTCTTATTGGGGGTGTTGAAAAGAGTGCCAGAATAAGCATGTGATATATGTTCATATATGGTTTTTATTTCAGCCCCAGCAAAACATTGGATTCTCCTCCAAGAAAAGCAAGGGATAAAACCAATAGATGCTTGAATTGTTTGTCCTCTGCACCTCAGGGAAAGAACCTTTGCAGAGAGTGCTTATTGGAAATAGCGGATGCTTCCAAATGAAGTTCCCAACAGGACGACCTTAAACATTGTATTTCTCAATCTATTGCTGAGGGCTTTAAGTCTACCATGCATAAAAGGGGTCCTCATAAAAGACACAGAGCAGAACCTCAGCAGGTCTCAGATGACGGTGAGAAGGAAGTTGAATATACCTCCAGGTCTTTGGACTTTAAGTCTATTGATAGGCTAATTACCCTAATAAGGGATACACTTAGAATCACAGAAGAAAAATCTGAGTTGAGAGGAGCAGACAAATACTTTGAGGATCTCACGCCAAATAGACCTACTTTTCCGGTACAATCAAGGAAACCATTTGTCAAGAAGGGAACAAACCTAAAAGAAAATCCACCTTAAAGAATAAGTTTGCAAGGATTTATCCTTACTCTGTCAATGACAGCAAAGTTTGGAATTTGATTCCTAAAATTGACGCTGCTGTAATTCATATGGATAAGAAAACTACTCTCCCCATTGATTGCATGGCTTATCTCATAGAACCAATGGAAAAAAGGATGGATGGGGACCTCATAAAATCGTACTTGGCGTACTTGACTCTATATCATGCAGTAGCCTTAACCACTCTCTCAAGGGCCTTATGAGTATGGATTGCAAATCTAGAGGAGAATATTGAATGTGGAGTCCACAGAGAACATCTCCTGGAAAGTCTCAAGGACTTCAGCCTGGCTACAGAGTTCTGCTCAGAAGTCTCTTTAGACATCACTCATATGATTGCAAAAGGTATGGCCTTTTCTGTGGCCTCTAGAAGGGCCTTATGGCTTAATTTGTGGGGTGCTGACTATGCATCCAAGGCATCCCTGTGTGGCCTTCCGTTCCAGGGGGATTTATTGTTTTGTGAAATATCGGACGAAGCCATACAACAGGCTGCAAATGGCAAGAAAGCCTTTTTGCCGCAAGAGAGAAGACCCTTTTTCTCGTCCTGGAGAAATAATTGTTTCTAGGATCGGTCCTTTTGGGATAGCAGAAGCTGTAAGCCAGGGAGAGAATATTTCAGATTTTCTTCTTGGAGAGGCTTCCCCCAGTCATTGGTGCATAAAGCTTCCATAGGGCAAGGTTCTAGAACGAATGGGAAGAACTTCTGAAGGTCTTCAGGCTCATTCAAAGATTGTAGGTGGAAAATTATGGTTCTTCTACCCTGTTTGGGCCACAAATATCTAAGACAACTGGGTCAATTCCATCATAAAATAGAGTTACAGAACAGGGTTCTCCTCTTACCCAAGAGCCACTTTATTCATGAAATCAAGGTTATCAACGTGCACAAAACGAAAGGCTATGATGGATTGCATCTCTATACTGCGGGAACAAGGGATAATAGAGAAGTTTCAAAGGCAGAGAGGTTCAAGGGCGCTTACTCCGCAGTGTTTTTGGCTCCAAAACCACAATGGAAGTGGTGTCTAATTCTGAATTTGAAAAAAGTTAATTCTGTGTTCGATGTAAGGACATTCAAAATGGAATTCTTACAAACCATTATGAAAATCCACAAAAAACGGTATTGGAGCTCTTCCATAGATCTGAGGGACGCCCACTACCAAATCCCTATAAACAAAGATCATGTAAAGTTTCTCAGATTCTGGACTCTAGGGAAACATTTTCAATTCTGGGGCCTTCCGTTTGGTCTCAGCCTGGCACCAAGAACGTTCTCAAAGGTTCTTGTTTTTTTAATAGCCTTTATAATGGAAACCGGAATATAAATTTTCCATTATCTGGACGATATCCTCATCATCGGCCCGTCACATCAGATAGTGGCTCATCACACTGTAGTGACAATGAACATTCTTAAGGATCACGGCTGGCTCCTAAACATAGAGAAAAGCTCCCTGATTCCTTCTCAGAATATCGTCTTCCTTGGAGCAGTGATAGATACCATCTCAGCCCATGTGTGCATTTCCTCAGAAAGGGCTCTGAGAATACAAGACAAAATCGGAAAAATACAATTATAAAAAATACATTCTCTGAAAAAGGCCTCAGCAAGAGAAGCTATGAGCCTTCTGGGCTCTCTGACTACAATTGGGCTGGCAAAATGGGCTCAATGGAAGTCTCACCCTATGCAGAATTGCTTCTTCAATTCAACAGAGTAAAAGCAAATTGGGATCAGAGGATAACCCTTCCTTTCCAGGTAAGAAAAATATTGAACTGGTGAAAGGGCAGAGAGAATTGGGCGAAAAGATTGCCATTGGAGGAACCTTCGTGGAACAGAATTACAACAGATGCAAGTTCGTTTGGATGGGGGGTCCACTTCAATTCAACATGGAAACAAGGAAAGTGGACCAGTGAAGAAAGTTTCCTGCACTCAAAGAGAACTATGCCTTCCAAGGATCAAAGAATATTGGGTCTTGATCAAAACAGACAACCGAGTGGTTGCTTCCTATCTGAACAATCAAGGAGGCATAAAGAGCAAGTTGCTCTTAAAGGAATTGGCTCCCTTGATAGAAGTGGCCATGAACAGTCTTCAAGGTCTAAAGGCAATCTATCTTCCAGTTTCGGAGAATGTTACTGCGGATTTCCTAAGCAGAACAGAATGTCTTCCAGGAGAATGGATGCTCCATCCAGCAGTTTTTCATGGATTGCCCGTCGGTGCGGCATAACCCAGATCGACCTGATGGCGACTTCTCAGAACTGTTAGTCCTACTCTCTCAGTCCTGACAATCGGGCGATGTGCCAGGCTGCTCTCTCTCTTCCTTGGTCATTCGATCTGGGGTATGCGTTCCCTCCCCTACCCATGATACCCAGATTTCTGCAAAATGTTTGGACAGAAGGCAAAAAAGTAATTGCCATTATCCCGTTTTGGCCAAGGAGGCCATGGTTTCCCCTCTTAATTAAGATGAGTCAGAACGGCCTTTGCTTCTTCCAATAATAAAGGATCTGCTGAGCCAGATTCCAATCTCCCATCCTCATCCAGAACACCTCAAGCTGGGGGTATGGGTCTTGAAAATGAAAGACTGTGGCATTTAGGACTCTCTAACGAGGTGGTTAATACCCTTTTACAGTCTAGGAAGAGTTCTACTTCCTCATGCTACCATAGAATCTGGGATAAATTCAGAGATTGGGCATCGGCCAAGAGCATTGACTTCTTGCAATACTCAGATCCTGGATTTCCTTCAAGAAGGCCTGGACAAAAGCCTTAACCTTTAGATGCAATGTCTCATAGGCTTCGGATCCTTTGATCTCGATATTCTTCAAGGCAGCCTTCAGGTTGAGACCTCCTACCAGATTCGGTACCCCTCTTTGGGGCCTTCCTTTTGTTCTGAACTACCTGACCGATGATCTGTTCGTTCCTCAGGAAAATTTGGATACTACCCTTCTAACTTACAAGACCCTGTTTTTGGTGGCAATTAGTTCTGCAAGAAGAATTTTGGAGATTAAAGCCTTTTCTACCAGAGCCTCCTGTCTACAAGTCTCTCAGGATAGGGTGTGTCTGAAACTAAAACCTGAGTTTCTTCCAAAAGTGCTTTCTCATTTTCATCTTCCTCTAAAAGTGGTCCTTTCATCGTTTTATCCTAACCCAACTTCTGATGAAGAAGTTAGGTGCCAACGTTTGTATGTTAAGAACTGTTTGTCTCAATACCTACTTCGTTCAGAGTCTTACTGGAAAACTGACCAAATCTTTGTTCTACCTTTGAGAGCTAGAAGAGCTGAGGCAGCTTCTATATCTACGTTAAAACTTTGGATTTCATTTATAATCAGGAAAGCTTATGTCTCCAAGTGTCAGTATCCTCCAGTTAAAATAAGAACACATTCTACCAGAGCGTTGTCTACTTCATGGGCTAACTGGGCAGAGGTTCCATCTGATGATATTTGCAGAGCAGACACCTGGTCTTCCCCGATGACGTTCATAAAACACTACAAACTGGACGTAGCACCTTCTTCCACCTCCTTTGGGAAGAGTGTTCTGTCTACGGTGTCCTTATCCCGCTAATATTAAATTACTTTGCAGCATGCGTGTCTGTATAGTATCTTTTTTGTTTTTTTTCTTATTCCCACCCTAATTTTCTGTTAGCTTGGGTATTACCCATAAGTCAGTGGTGTATCCTGGTTTTGTGCTGCCCTAGGCAGGACAAAACTCAGGCGCCCCCCTCCCCCCGCGCCACCCCCACCCACCTTTTTTTCTTTATTATTATTATTTAACCCCCCCACCTTCTTACCTTTGGGAGTGCTAGGGGGGGAAGGGGTTCATTATCTCCCTGGGGGTCCAGTGGTTGCCGGGCTGGGCAGGCAGCTGGCGAGGGAGCTCTTCTTCTGAGCACTCTGCTCAGCTCCCTCGTGCACCTCGGAGTGAAGCTGGGAGCCGGAATATGACGTCATATTCCGGCTCCCAGCCTCACTCTGCGGCGCGCGAGGGAGCTGAGAAGACCGCTCAGAGGAAGAGCTCCCTCGCCAGCCGCCTGCCAGCGCCACCCAGCATGTCAGTTAGCCGCAAGGCTAACAAGGCATTTGCCCTGGGCATTTGGGGGCCGCCCCCTGAAAAATGCCGCCCAAGGCAAATGCCTTGTTTGCCTCGCGGCTAATACGTCCCTGCCATAAGTGATATTGGCCATGAATAGCCAGGAATAGAGAAAATTTATGACCAGCTTACCGTAATTTTCTTTTCCTGGCTATTTCTCATGGCAGCATCAGGGTTCCCGCCCATTCTTTTAATTTCAGCTTTATAATTGGATTGTGGTGTAAGAGGAGGAGGGACTCTTTATACCTATCAGTCTAATTAATCTAATTAATTCCTGTCCTGTGATAACTAATGGAGGAGCTACATATAAGTGATGCTGCCATGAGAAATAGCCACTAAAAGAAAATTACGGTAAGTTGGTCATAAATTTTCTCTAATATACATTGCAGTGGTGTATTTAGGATTTGTGCTGCCCTAGGCAGGACGGTGCTCGGGCACCCCCCCTAATTGAAATTTCCCCCACCCCTTCCTGTCAATGCCTCACTTGACTGACAGACGCTCAATCACTGACAGACGCACACACTCGCTGACAGACACACACTCTCATATACACTGACAAACAATGACATACACACACACTCACTGATCTGATACACTGATAGACAGACACACACTATTATTCGGACACACACTGACAGACTTTAATCTCCCTGCTCAGCTCCCTCGAGCACCGCTTAGTGATGCCAGGAGCTGGAGTGACATCATATTCTGGCTCCCGGCTTCATTAAGCGGCGCGCAAGGGAGCTGAGCAGGAAGAGCTCAGGTGAGCATGCTCCCTCGCTGCTCGCTGCCCGCTTCGGGGGGACTCAAAAGTGGCCAGTCGGCCAGCTCTTCAGCCCCCCAGGACACGAGGCAAACAAGGGATCTGCCTGGGCGTTTTGGCGGCGGCTTTTTTTGCCGCCCCCTGCAAAGTGCCGCCCAAGGCAGATGTCATGTTTGCCTTGTGTAAGATACATCCATGTATACATGCATAAATGCCTCTTACAAAAAGTCTTCAAACCGCTGCTGGTGAACTACCTTTAAAGCTTTCAAAGGGGGGGTCATTCTATTAGATAATCATACCTTGTGAACTCATTAAAAGATTGGTTAAGTATACTTTCCCCTTCAAGTCATAATAGAATAAAACAATTACTTATTTTGGTGTCCATTAAGAAATTTGTGTTGATAATCTGATAGGTCTACTACATTCCTATAGTGAGATATAACGTATTTAATATATTCTTTACTAAGCACGGGGAGATAAGCAGAGTGATTAATCAGGTTGACACCTAGCAGAGCCAAACGTGAGCCTTTGATCTGTATACTAATTCATTTTAAGTCTGCCAAAATACAACTGATATACTAAAATTAATGTTTGAGCATGTGAGCTACATTTTTCAAAGTACATGTGAAACGAAATGTTTATATAATTGTTTAATACACTTATGGATATTTATATAGATTATTCTGACATTTTGAAAAACTGTATATTGTCTAAGGGCCGGAGGAATATCAACATTTTGTGTATGTGGGCATAATGCCCCTATGAAGAAAATAAGTTATTGGCTAAAACCAGGCATCTGTATTATATTGGACTTAGCAAGGTGACTGCTTCTTTCTTCTTATGGCTGCTGTCATTTAGCACTATACATATTTAACCTTGTAGGCTCTAGTAAAATGTTGGTGGAGTAGATAAGACATAGGGATAAACATCATGTAAGATAAGTTCTGAGAAAGAAGAGACTGATTTAGAAGAGACAGCTCAGGTGGGGGCCATCTGCTCCTGGAACTAGACATATATGGTCTTAACTGTTGTTTTAAGCATTAAGCATTTCCTGTGTCTAAGTTAGCCAATTTTAATATAGGATATCTAATATGACACCTATAAGCTTGAACCTTGGAATCAAAGTAAATTCTATCACAGTGGCAAGATGATATCAACTGTACGTAAGTACAATACGTGCCCAGAAGGTATACCCCTAGTTATCGCAGAAAGATCACTTTCATGATGCCCTCACATCCATAATCACTGCTAGAGCTTAAATGAGCTGTACTTCTGCAATAACCGAATTACACCTTCCACTGAGAGTTTTATTCTTCTAAATAAGGAATTGTGGAGTATTGAAGGAAATTGCAAATTATAGGCTGAAGTAGTTGAACTGGAAAAACCAATGAGTTCATTTTAGGCCTCAAAATGAGTGTGCTGTAGTCACACAGAAAGTGATAAGTTTCCAAGAAAGACAGTATGGAGTAAGATCATGGAGAAAGATGTAGTGAGTAAAAAGAGATGCCAGAGAAGTAGATACCAAGACAACAGTTGTTGAAGAGTTAAGAAGAGAACTTCAAATGAGCTCCATCTTTGACATCGAGGTCCTAAAGAAGAATGCTGGTGTAGAGTATGGTGACTGTTGTAATTCTTTAAGAAATCCTCATAAAGACTGCATTGGACTGTCATTAAAATTCCTACTCAATCAAAAGATAACATAATACAAAGTAGGAACAAATCTTAAGGTAAAATCCTACCTTGATAAACCTTGACAAAAAGCGGAGTTACCATTTCGTCACTTCTCATAGCCATCACTAGTGATGGCTGTGGGAATAAGGCATTATCTCACTCATCACGGTCTTGTCCACAGACATTAGAGTTATACTCTTGTGCATGCGCTGAAGTGGGCTCCTGGTGGGTAAAGCTGAATAAAGAAGATGGCAGCCCTCGGCCACCACACCCCAGGCGATGCTGTCACCATTTGCAAAATATGCGAACACTTTAGAAGGTGACAGAACTGCTTTAAGTCAAAGTCTGACTATAAAACAACTGTCATGCTAATGAAAATATGATATTACAAACCTTAGTCTGAAAGATAGTTAAGAAAGATAAGTGGTAAAGAGAAGACTAGTGCTATAGGCATACATAGGATAAATGTCTTAGTAGACTGCAGATACTAATGTTTGTGGGACAGAATACCCTTGAGTTAGAGGAAAGAGACAGAAGTTACATGGAAGCTAGTTCCAGGTATGCTGGTCAGACTGAAAAAAGTCTTGTAAGTCAAAGTTTAAGCATCTGATAATAGAGATGGAGAGCCTTTTGTCTAAGAACAGCCTGGCCATGTAGGGGTATAATTAGTTATAAAGGCTGCATAAGAGACGGAGAGTTTTAAAATGGTTAGTAAGACCATGTAAAAATCAGGTTCGCTTAAAAAGCTAACATATGCTTAAATATAAATATATTTTGTCATAAAGATACATTTTAGTTTTAATTAAATTAGAACGCATAAGGTAAATACTTACTGCCCTCCAGCAAACCTACCTTATGATGCTAACAAATTGACTTTATTGCCAGTGCATCAATATTTGAATGGAGTAACTATTTTTTCTAGATTTTGGGGGGCAAAACACAAGATGTGCTTGCCTGAGTAATCATCAGCAACTACAGAATATATGCTGTAGTTGCTGTGAAGGACAAAAAAGGAGCTGCCTGAATGAGGGTTCTCCCACTCTTGCCTGCCACTCAATCCTTAGCGAGTAGGAGTTGATAAGCAAGTAAAGGGACAGACTACTCTTGTATTTCTTTTAAGATCTATACATTTGCTACCAATGTAGCTTGCAATGTAGCTTGCACAATGTATGGGTGAAAATGTATGATGTTTTATTATAGCATAAGTTGGTGTACACATGACAGATATCTTTTAAATGCCATTGAAGATTGTACAGGGATCAGTACATAAAGTCATTGAAAATACGTGATCAATTACATTTGGTTTTGTGTAGTACATTGATGGGGAAATGGATGGATTGGTGCAAAATATTTGAAGTTGATGTGATAGAAGTGCATGAAGTTTTTAATATAATAAAGTCAAATCTGATGCAAAGGGCTGTTAAAGAAGTTGGAACGTCGGCAACAGTGAGGGTTTGGACAATAGGGAAACCTTAAATGGTGGAGTGATGATTATGGCCTCAGTTTTATTAAGTTAAATCATATTGCTTTTGGGACCATCTACAATAGTTGTAATATACTAATTAAGGTTAATCTTGGTTGAAGTTGGCAGATTTCTCTCCGGGTCAATGAGCTATTACTAATGAAGTCCGTGTTATGTACAACAGTCCTATACATCCAGCTTTATGAAAAAACACATCCAGACCTTTGTCTACTGTTAACTAATGGAAAAAATATTCAATGAGGAAACAACAAACACAATGAAGAAGAGGAGGTGCAAACACCCTCAATAATAAGGGAATGAAAAAGGAGCAGATTTTAGACCACAATAGCTGAGCGGGTAAAATGTTAAGATGGAAAATGATTTGAGTTTGGCTATTTTGATCTAAAATTTGCAATTCACTTCTCCAGAATGCTTAGTTTAGCACTAAACCTTGATGGAGAGTTGAATATTAAAATCCTCCTCCAGTTATTCTGTGTAGTTTATGATTCATGAGTAAACTTGCAGAGTTATTAATTAAAATGAGAATTCAAATGTGAACTTCAAATTTAAGGCCAAAATACCCAAATTGGAGTAAAAGTAAACTGTGCTTCTAATTAATCTATTTGGCTTAAAACTTAAAATTCACTTTGAATTTTCACATTAGTGAAAACCCCTAATAGAAGACCTTCTGAGTTTTTACTCCATCTTTGTTTGCTTAGTAAATTTTACTCATTTTTCTTAGCTGCTCCTGTGTATAGATCCTGCAAACAGTCATTAGCAGAAAGAGACAGGGCATTGCCACCTTGTATTTATTATAGAGTCCGGAACACAAACGTGTATTCCAGACCCTGTATTGTTAATAACATTATTTAGCCCCCCTTAAATATAGTAAGAACTCACCTTTATTCCAGCATGGCACGGGTCAGCCAAGGTTGGTTCTGCCACTGTTCCGCCTCCTCGGCTGCATTGGATTGGCTGAGATTGTCAATTCTGATGATCTCAGCCAATGACGTGGGGCGGTCCAAATGCCATCCTGGCCAATCAGCATCTCCTCATAGAGATGCATTGAATCAATGCAGAGCGTGGAGACGCTGAAAGTCAGTGCTGCACACTCTGCGGTACTAACCAAGGAAGAACCTCTAGTGGCCATCTCCGGAGAGGCCTCTTGAGGCGTTTCTAGGCTGTAATGTAAACACTGTGTTTTTCTAAAAACGCAGTGTTTCAAGCAGAAAGCCTGACTATCGACATTAGAAGAACTAAATTAAGCTGTAATTGTTCTACAGCATTAGGGCTATAGTGTCCTTTTAAGTGCATTGAACCTCAGGGGTCCAGGAAACAATTGTCCTCTAAAACTGATTAAGTATTTTTCTTGTATTTTATAACCTTCTTTTTTCTCACTAAATATCAATACTAGCTTAATAATTTCTTTTTCATGCAGTGAATTTATGAACAGTGTGTATTTTACAGGATTTTATTTCTCTCTCGTTACACAAGCTGCCTTTGCTGTTTCTTTCTGTGTTTTTCTATAAATGGGATAGGATACCAGGAGGTCCATATGGGAGCTGTTACATGTTAGATGGCACTAGAGAATACTCACTGAACGCACCACACATTTACATTTCATTTGCATTGAAAAATAACTAATTTCTTTGAAACAGATAAACCAAACTGTTAGCTATGTCAATTCCTCATTTACCTAGTGATACATCAGTTAATGGTGACCACTTAGGTCTCTCCCTCACTCTCTAGATCTGTCTGGGATGCCCTCATGGAAGAGAAACATTGGATCATCTAAATTCTGTTCTCTTTTGTTTTTCTTCATTTCTCCTGAAGTCCACTCACTTTTCCCCTTTATCTGATGGGGATCAGGAACGGAGGAGAATTTAGGAGGAAATTGTAATTTTTAAGTTAAAAATATCCATGTTGGAAATGTAGACAAGTTTGAGAATATTTCCTGTTTGAAAAGTTTGGTCTAAAATTAGCCATTGTCTTGTCAGTCCTCAATTCACAGGTTTAACTGAATATTCCATTAAGTAATTAAGTTTACAGCCTTTATCAAAGAAGACGTTTTAAAGAATAGGAGGGTTGTCTTAGGACCCGTTTCAATTTAAAAAAAGGATTTTGCTAAAAAATCTATAGTTTTAGTCTTTAAGAGGAGTAATAGAACTATGGGAAATAATTTAAAACAGGAAGGTGAAAAACCTAGTGCTCCTATTATAACTATTTGGGTGCAGGAAGGGTTGAGGGACTTTCTGTAGAACTCTTGGTGACTACAGAAAAGACAAAATAGGACATACATATTCTGAAGAATGCATACCACTGAGCTTTTAAACAGGTTAAATAAATAACTGGGATGAACTAGAAGGAATTTATAGCTTTTTTTTGTTGTTGCTATAATCATAATGTTATAAATAGTTTTTATATAGACACGTGTTTTTGTGCATTTCACCCTCATGACCAACACTAAATAGCTATCTCTACGAGCGCAGGTTTTTGTTTATTTTATTTGCTTCAAATTCTGTGAACAGGTGCTTCTCAATGATTTTTGTTTTCTTTTTAACTATTCAGTTCTGGTAGACTTAATAGCCTGGTGGCGAAATTGAGTCTATAAAGCTTATCTTGTATATATTTAGAGAGAAGTTCATTTAGGGATTAGGGAATGTGTCTTGTATATGCGCCATTAAGCATAGCACATCTGCCACTGAGCTGGGATTCAAGAGAATATTGAAGGAACTTACAAAGGAATCTTTTTGTTCATTCAGACATGCTCAACATAAATGCATTTGCATACTGCAGAGATCACATCTAAGAGCTGGGAGGAAAAGAAACCCCACACACTTAAGAGCCAGAGGTTAAGGTTTGAAAAATCAATTTTACCTCTCTAAATCTTCGTAAAAAGCTAAAGGTGAGTCAATAACCATGTCCATAAAAATGCATACCGCATTTGTAACAACTTAAACAATCAACAAAAAAAAAATAAAAAATTCCTTTTTTTTATTTGATAAATTAAATTCAGTTATGTTTATTTTTTATTTAATTTTTTTCAGAAAAAAAATCCCAAACCACTGACTGTACAAGCGAATTCTAGTTAAGAAGGCAAACACACAAAAAGCAGAAAGATCAGTGCATCTATTTTTCTTTTAAATCAGTAATGAAAATAATTTGCTAAATAAAAATGAATAATAAACCAAAAAGCCCAATAATCCACAAAACAAAAATTTGCACATTACCTTAATGGCATCATACCTTCATAATGATTACCGAATGCCTTGACGGGCCGTGGTTTCGGTACCTGAAACAAAACAATGTTTGTTATCTGAAATAAATATTGTGTCAGCAGTAGAAAAACAAATAGGTTCAATCATTGTTTTCCAAATTCGGGACATACACTATATATATTTTAATACTTTGTACCGATGAAGTATTATTGCAAAATTACTTTAATGATGATAATTTCTGAGAAAGATATCTAAATTAAAAATATAATTAAAAACATTTTTCTTCTTAATTGTGCAATATGCTTCTAAAATTACGAAAATGAAGAGTATTGCTCCTTAATACAAAAAAAGTGCCACATGGCAATTCTTTTACAGCAAGAAAAAAAAGATCTAACTGATATGATGGTAAGGTAGTACATTATTTCGCTAGGTTTGATGTTGTTTTACAAATGTTCTCTTATTACGATGGATAAACTAGAAGCCAATACTCACTCGTTCCTAATAGTGTGACTCATTTGATATTAAAACGTTACTTATTAAGTATATAAACGGCATGTCAGAAAATAGAAAATAAAAAATATATTCAAATTACAAAAATAGATAAAAATAATTTCAGTGATTCCTGCTTTTAAATAAAGATATTTAAATAAGAAATGAAATATCATTAGTATTCTTTTAAATACTAGGAAAGTGGAGCTGCGTCGATTTAAATTGCTTTGAAATTACTATATAAGAAACACAAGCTGTTTGCTTCAGTGAAAAATGCCTGCTCATTTCTTGCTGAGCCCGCTAGGAAGATTTACATTTTGATTATTACATTTTCCTGTAGGTTTAGTGTACTTACAGAGAAATGAAAAAGAAAGAAATACAATCTCTCCCAAACAAACTGAACATATCAGCGAGCTCATGAAAGAAAAAAAAAAACAAACAAGAAAAAAAAAAGATTTTGAACAAAAAGCATTGCACGACGAATGCATAGCGTGGAATTGAAAGCAATATCCGCTTTTATTCACATGCTCTCACTAGTTACACTGGCCCCTGTAGTATATGGCTCCAGATGGAATTTAAAGAGTCAATGTCGAGGTACCACTAGAATCTCTTTCCACGTGTAATACGACTTACGTTTTTTTTCCTCAATCATTCGTGATAATGTAAACCTGAAGGTAGAAATACAGGCGAGATCGCGAGAATGCTTCCAATTTGGCTATTTTGGCCTACATTTAACAAATCTATTGTCATTTCACCACAATTCACTGTTAAGTAAATAAACTCCTTCAATAAACACATTTTTTATTAAACAAATACCATTAATAAAATCGTTAAAAACTGTATTATGCACATTTCACTGCTGATCAGAATCCCACGGCCAGATATATAAGGTACCTGATAAATACGTATCTAATAGTCTTGGTTGCATATCAGTTCTGGGGGATAGTCATGTTAAGCATTAGGGTGAACGAATTAAGGTGCATTACTAGGCCTGTTTTCTAGATAAAAAGTAATCAAGATTTTTGATGTCAGGCTCAATGAGTACCGTAAGTAAAATCTCAAAATCTTTATGTGCGACAATGGTTAATATATTTCACTGCAGAAAAACATAACGTCTTTCTTAAAAGTCTTTATTTCTCTCTCTCTCTCTAATTTTTTATTTTTTTTTACTCATATGAAGATATTTGAAGTATCATTCTTCGGGCACTAATTCTGGTAAACTGCAGGTGTCACTGTTAGCTCTAAAATAAAGAATTCTAGAGCTGGAAACAGAAAGATAATTGGTCTCAGTTTTTTTTTAACCATCATATATGAGTTGAAAAAATTGTTTCTATAGGTGAATATTATTACGTGAATAAGAATCTACTGATCAAAGGGAACATGGTATCCTTCCCATGGAGATAATATGCAGATTTGTATAAAAGGTGCAATATTCTGTCCAATTTGAAGGTCCAGTGAGAGAGTAACAATACTGAATGCAATGGATTGGAGTATTTTACTTTTATCAGTATGTGACAATTCTACAAGGTGACTTGTGGAGGGGATGGCTTAAATGTAATAATTTTTAATATATTTTACTGTTTAGGATATTTGTCTGCAATTTCAGTTTCTTTCAGTTTTTTATTTGATATTTTGATGAAGCTATATAGTCACCATGTATAATCTTACCAAATATTTAGAAAATTGGGCAGACTAGATGGGCCGAATGGTTCTTATCTGCCGTCACATTCTATGTTTCTATGATTCTATGTCATATATTAAATTACATAGTGAGTAAGAGTTGTCCCATAATTTCTCATAGTTAGGTGAATGTTTATGGTAGCTTACCTTTGATTTGAATTGTACCTAATGTTGCAGTGTCAGGTGTTTGAGAAGCAGACGCCCAGAAGTATTCTTATTTCAAGAAATTAGTTTAATTGCCTAGCTACGGGGTTGGAAGCCTTTGGCAATCTAGATGTTGTGAACAACATCTCCCATAATGCTCTTGCAGCCCTAATGCTGGTAAAGCATCAGGGTAGATATAGTCCACAACATATGGAGTATTGAAGATTGCCTATCCCAGGCCTAGATTGTAGTAGATGATCTAGACCTGAAGCTTTTCTCACCTTTGTATAGGTGATCCTGACCTTGCTCCCATATGACACCTGTTACCACCAACTAATGGTAGACTGTGTGGCTTGCAGAGGGACATGGAGGAAAGTATACTCCTTAGACACTATTAATTTGTTTGTTAGGACCTCTAAGTAGCCTCTGTGTCCCTTACTCCAGATCCTACACTTAGCCGAAAGGACTAGTTTTATAGTTTTAATAATTTGCTATTTTTATAAACGGCATGGATTATTTTGTACTACGTCTTTCTTTATTGTTCATCTTTTAGGCAATTTACTGTTTGTTGGGTTATTTTGTGTCTATTGTTGATTATATATGTACATGTCCCTCTCCCTTTCTGTATCAATGCTTTACCAGCAGGTCAATGCCGTATCATACTAGGAGGGTCCTTACAGACCAGTCCATATTAACTTCCCTGTCAGTCTCTTAATTATCTCATAAGGTTCACAATGCTTTGATATTATCTGGACCCCTCACTCTGTGATCAGTCTACTAAACCAATTTTGCGTTCCCCATCTTCAATAGGTTAAGCTGACATTTTGAAGCAGCTATCGGGCTAATGTTTGCCACTACTGCTTGCATAGTGCTGAAGAGTTGGATCATTGCTGTTCTTTGCTTTGTGGATCGGTGGTGAATTAGGTCTAAATCCTAAGACGAGGAACATGTCCTCCTATGTTCAAAATAAGGTTCCACACAAAACAAAGACATAAAATACAAATAGGAGATGTCATCAAACAGTGCAACATTGTTCTATGGTTGCCAGTACGAGGATATTAGAATACATTCGTAGAAATAAGATATGCATGGAGTTTTTTGGTCATTGCAAATGACAGAATCCTAGACATTGGGAGAGATCAAAGTCTTCTTTTCTAAAAAATGGTGCAACGATGTAAAAGAGGACAAGCTCCACAGGTTTCCACATTGGACCACTTTTTAGAACAGAACCATTTTATAAATCTACCTTATTCTGTGTTAGTCATTATTGTATATATATAGAACATATATTGCTTAGAGTTGTTGATGAGGTGTGAAATGGTTTCACTGTGTATTTTTTTTTTAAATTAATTTGAGAAAGATTATTTCCTCTCTAAAATTCAGCAAAGGACAAAAAAGTAGCACCAATGCAACCAAGGTCATCCCAGATTTTACAGAAAGCATAGAAATGCACAGGCCAGGGAAAGAGTTTTAGGAAGTAAGATACGCGAACAGCAGGCCTCTCACCTGTGTATTTTTAGGCTGACAAAAGAAAACTTAAAATGGATACTCGAGGCACCACTACAACATTTATGCATTTATAGCTTTTGATTTAGTATTCTAATTTATTAGCTTAATTTCCATGCTTAATTTTGCACAATGTTTGCATTAATATATATATAAATATTTTGTGGCATTCTGCATCTAAGTCCTGCATCCTTTGCCTATTTTTTACATTCTAGAGCTTCCTTCTTGTTATTTACATTACTTAGGCATTTGAGTTCACAACTCACCCCGTCCCTCCTAATCGGCAGTGTATTTCCAGTAAGACAGGAAACATTTCTGTAAGCTGTAGTGCGTATATCAGCTTTCATAAGTAAAAAGCTGATAATTGAATTACAACTTCCAGAAGCCCCCTGATCTGCACATAAAACCCTGCTTTGAAGATATTTATGGGTTAAAGTCAGCCCAATGGGTAGCCACATAAAAAATCATTGGAAAATCCTGGCTTGTTGATCACAACCTTGTTTGGACCATGGGCGTAGGAACAGGGGGGGTTGGGGGGAAAGCATCCCCCCCCAGCAAATCATGTGGGGGGGACAGGTTATGGGGAAATCCCCCCCAGCTCCGCCGGCCCCCCTCATGCTGCAGCCGCCAGAGCGCTCTGTAGAGAGCCTCAGGTGGCTGCAGCTTTGCCCGCCCGGGCGCAGCATGGGGAGAGGGGCTGACAGGAGGGAGCACTCAGCGCTCAGGGCTCCCGCCTCTCACTCCCTCTCTGTAGCGTGGCCGAGCCCTGTATCATGGTCCGCGGGTACTTTGGACAGTGCAAACTTGGAGTTTATGCAAAGTTTGAAAATCATTGTAACTATTATTTTTCTGAGCAGCAATTTGCTCCCTGTGACACCTACCAGTCTTTTGTCACCAACGCACGCTTTGTAACACACGTCTACAAGAACACAGAACAGACCTTCACGGAAGAACACACAGACTTTTGACATCACCAGGCGCTTTCTACACATGTGCATTCATGCTTATTTTAAATAGCCTTTTATTGCACATTAAGATGCACATAATTTTAGCCATTGATGGGAGCGATTACACAACAGAGAGACTGGATGAACCTTCCAAAAACCCTGATAAGTTTATTCGTAGGAAAATGAATGTAAAACAAATAGACAATATAATAGCTATTTCTTTTTATTTAATTTAAGAATTATTTTACCAACATTGAGACAGGTACACTTAAATAACACGGATCTGTAAATCTGGTGAAAACTTTCTTAAATGGAGATTGTCCCTTACAAAAGTTTTTAATGTTATGTTTACCTATAGTTACCTATATTTACCAAATATGCATGTGTGAGGTGTGTAAAATCAAACAAAATGTAGACATCCACACCTCTGTATCCTGCAAATGGACGCTTCCATCTTAGCTCCCTGTCAGCCATTTTATAAGCTCTGTCCTTTGAAGCTGGCAGTCAACATAGAGAAAACATACAGAGAAGAGGAGAAATTAAACAACGTTTCGATTTCTCCTCTTCCCTTGCAGTGTTTGCCCTGGCTTTGCCTCTCCTGAGCTGGATTATGAAGTCATTTGCTAAACTCTTAAGATAAATGTAAAAGAAATTAGAGTATCCTACGAAAAAATGGTTTACAAAAATGATAGGCGATTTTCAATGTTTTATTTAATGGTGTAAATTTCAGAGAAGTGACAGTTCCTCTTTAAATCTCACATGAAGTAAAAATGTCTAGTTTTACAATTTTGCAGATTTTTTCCCCATAAAAGACCTTTCCAATCACATGCAGTCAAACAGTGGAGGCCAAGCAGGTGTACAGAAGAAAATGCTGATTTGAACCATCAGATGTTAAGCATAAGGGATTATTTACAGTTATTTGCAATTAGTTCGGATATCATTATGAATAAGCAGCCAACACCTTTAGCATACATATATGGAAAAGAAAAATCAGACTTTCTAGCGACTCTGAATAATTATACATGAGCTTTTTTATTTTTTTCATTAAGTCCCAAATTTGGCATTTTTAACACATACTCTGCTAGAGGCAACCAATGCATTCTGATATACAGCATAATATTTATAAAAATATTAAAAAATATATATAAAACCAGGATATCCGATATTGTTGGAAAATATAATTGCAAATCAAATCAATAAAAAAACAAAAACAATCTTCTGAATACTGAATGATTTATCCTGAAATATTAATTTAATTTCACAATCCCCTCCCCTTGTCTTAAGATCTTACGAATATATACTGCGGAGCAGTGTAGGGGTGGGGAGGGAGAAATGGGGGGGAGGGGGCTGGGGTTGGGCTTGTGATAGGTTTTATACATTGATTTAATAAATTTTATTTTTTTCATTAAGTCCCAAATTTGGCATTTTAACAAATACTCTGCTAAAGGCAACCAATGCATTCTGATATACAGCATAATAGTTATAAAAATATAAAAAAAAATATATAAAACCAGTAAACCAATATTGTTCGAAATCAATAATTTTCACAACTACTATTCTTGAGACTATACACAATGCTAAATAATTCTGAAGACCCAAGTGTTTTGTATTTGTAAAAAACAAACAAAAATATATAAAATATTCATTGACACAGCTTGTGAATGCTGTATAGCCTGCTTACATCTCATCATATGGAAAATAAAATGTCTTGCCAGTTTGAAAAACTATTTTAATGAGCATTGTTATATAGCATACATAATATTTCATCAGAAGAACTGTCCCTCTGTAGGGAGGACAATGTCGCTTTGGGTCCTAAATCCTCCTGTCTCTGTTTCTCCTATCCTGGTATCTGCTTTCTTTGTAGGAGCTCAGGCAGGTTCTCATTCGATGCTGAAGCTTAATTCATTCTACTTGATATTTTTTCCTGAGATTCTAAAAGAATTTAACTTTGAAAACAGCCTGCAAGAGCATAAAGTACTTAACAGCTTAAAAAAACCTTGTTGACCATTTAAAATCCAATTACTGAGCGTTACACTTTCAACAAATAGGAACGCACTGCAGGTACTTGTATAAAATTACTAACTGAGATTGGGCTGTCACCTACTTCATCCTTACCAAACATATTAAATAAATTAAAACACTTTGGTGGGAGCAGGAAGCCAATGAAGAGTAGTTAGCTCATTCTCCTTGTTCATTCTTTCTGTAACACCCAGGACACCTTATTTAAATATTAAAGGGACACCCAGGACACCTTTTTAAAAGGACGCTGTAGGTTCTATAACCATTTCATCTCATTGAATAGGTGCCTGGATTCCCCTCTTATTGTCCGTCTGCTCAGTGTTAAACCATTCAGCGATTAAATACTTCCTTCTGCTATACCAATTCGTACCAGCAATGGACGCTATGATAAGCTGGAATTGGTCAGCTGACTCTCTCAGCAAATCCTTTAGCAAATAGCCAATTGCTGCAGGCTAGTGCTTCTACTTTAACACACTTTAACACCAGCAGTGTACAGGGGATTTGCTGCTGGGATCTCTCATTTAGCATTGAAACATTCAAAAAATAAAAATAAATGGAAGGATAGTTCCAGGGGACCTCAGCCACGTCAATGACATGTAGTAGTCTACAATGTCCCTTTAAGGAGGTAAGGCAGGTGCTTGCTTCTCCTATCCTCTGAGACATGACTAAAAAATGCTCCTCACCCCTTTATACCATATTATTAATTTTAATAATGTAGCATTGATTATATTTGTGTTTCTATACTTATTTTATGATGTGGTGGGGCATTGTTATACATGATGATATGTCCGTCCATGCAAAGTAAAATGATATTATGCTAGCAGCTATCTTCGTCTTCCATCATGGAAATATTTCCACAAATCACAAGGATTCATTGTGAATACAAAAGCATTGAAGTCGAACAAGTAAATAATTGACTATGCAGAATTATTCAGCAAACTGTTAGTTGTTGGAAATTCACCAGGAAATTAAAAAAAAGTTAAGACCAAAATAGCTGAGCTGGAAACGTTACCGACCTAGAGATTCTTTTCCAGTGTCCCTTGAATTCCCAAGTATTCACGGTTTACTGTATAACTCTGTTGGATTGCAGTTGAGGGTAAGGAACCAAGAACCACTCTCCTGCACTCCTATTTAGTCATTAAAGACACTCCAAGTTCGTTAACCCTCTACACAATATCTGGAGTTCCTGAAAGTTGACTAACCTTGGCCTAGAGGACACTCGATGGGATTGTCTATAAGAGAAAGTTATCAGGGTAATCAAAGACACAATTACACAAATGAGGGACTCATAGCCTTCCATGGTTGCGAGTATAACTAGTTTATGGGAGTGAGATTCATTTCTTTTATAGAAAGCACATTTAATAAAAAATAAATAAATCAATTCCATCAACTTTCTACACTGTAATTGTACCTATGTTTTAAACAAAAACACCTAATTCTAACATGACTTTCCACTAAATGTGGCTCCAGGCATGTCATCAATGTAAAAAATACAAGTTTTAGTTTTATGAGATTTACTTACAAAGATATGTCTTCAACTTTATTTCTCTTTTTGGTACATCAGACCTTGGAACTAATTCAACACCCATCCAGTGGGAACAGTTTGGGTAAATTATATCTTTGTTCTTTTGACTTGCTATACCCCCCAGCCATAAGAATGCAAAGATCTTTGCAGAAACCATGTTTTCATATGTTAAGAATAAAAATAAATTTATAGCATAGAATACTACCAGTTTGTTATGCTGTCTGGTTGTGCTCCTAAAAATGGCCGTGAGCATTCTTGGACAAATGTTGCCTCAAAGGGACATTATAGTCACCCAGACCACTTCATCTCAAGAAACTGGTCTGAGTGCAGTGTCCTTGTCCTTTTTAACCCTTCAATGTAAAACATTGCAATTTTTTGTTGTTGAAACTTCAGTGTTTACGTGGCAGGGTTAAGTGCACCTCTAGTGAACCTCTGTCCCTACCTTTGTCAGTATCACAGCCACAAGCTCTTCCACGGCACTGACTAAAACTGACGTGATGCAGAAGACCCCATGGGAAGTCAGTGAGGCATGCTTTCCTATGGGGAAGTTTAAGTGCCTGGATTGGACAATCACGAAGGAAACCATGCCTCCTCCGTGACATCATGGAAGGCACACAGCATAGAGGGAGTCTTGTAGGTAGAAAAGGGAGAGTAAATTATATATATATTTTTTTTTTGGCAAATGGGGGTAGAGTGGAGACACCTATATAGAGCTCGGGACAGGGACACAATAGCGTTAGGAATACAGGTTTGTATTCCTAACCCTACAGTGTTCTTTTAACTCCCCTGGACAACCATGGTGGGGAATTGATGTATAAACATTCTAAACAGAATAGGAAGTCATGTCATATGCTATAAACCAGCTGCTTATTAGAACTGTATGTTTTTTTAGAACACGTGTTTGAGTAATTGAAGTGAAAAGTAGGGGTCATATGGTTCATTGATTGACACACCGATATTCATGCAGGAACCTCCTAATTGAAACAATCTTTTAAAGTTACGCATGTGGCACGTTTGGCATCACTAGTAAAACTTAAACATCCTTTGAATAATATGTGCAGAAATCGATTTCTGAAATGCGAAGAAAAAAAAAGAAAAATAAGCAAAGCAAAGAAGAAAATAAATCCATATAAACGGGCACGTAGGAGCAGTCTACTTCTTATGGTTCCTGTAGCTGCCAGATTTCACTGGTGGTGAGTAGGAAGATAAAATTATAGAGAAATGTATTTGTTAAATAACAAATAATCTACAAGAAATTTGCTGTTCTTAAAATGAAGAGAAGAAAAACATTTAAAATAAAGTATATGTTTTATTAAGGCATATTGACAGCTGATAAATATTATAACCAGATGGCACAGTCCTGTGTTTGTTCCATTTCGATTTTTAGCTACTGGGAACTTCAAATGGCCTATTAACATGCATATATCTCAGTGTAAGATAACAATAACCAACCATTGGAATTCCATCTTGTAAGAACTATAGCTAGGAGTAATGGTCATGAAGTAAAAGATTTCTCTGGACATAAAATGCTTTCTATTCATACTAGATATCAAATCTCTGGATTCAAAATGGTTTCTATTCGTACTAAATATCATACAACCTAAAATGGCCGAAACACTTTCACTATTAATGATTTCCAATAACCTCAGAGAGTGCATAACATTTTAATGGTACCCATTTGGAAGTGGAAAGAGAAAGGGTAATACAAACAGTTAGCTCCAATGTTAAAAAGAGACCTCTGGCAGTGGAAAAAAAAATGAAAGAAATCCATAAACCGGTATACTGTGGCAAGTTGATGCCTGAGTTGCAAAGTTTTTGTCAAAATGGCCTGTTTTGAGATTTTTTTCTTATGCCTAATATTTTACTTCAATAAAGCTATATGTTCTTTGTGGAAGCTGTTTGAATGAAATTCTGGGCTAAACAAAACCAGGAATGGTAAACTGTGTTGTGTTGTTAATTGTGCTAAAAATATCTCGATTACATATTCAAGACTCGGTAGATGCCTCCTTGTATACACAGAGCTATTCCCTGTACCATCTAAGTGGCCATACTAACGTAAACAAGTGTGCTTGGCATATGAACACGAAAAATAAAATAAAAGTAAATTCTACATTCTTATCAGAGGTTTCTCTATTGATAAGTAACATCACAAACACACTTCCGGGAGCTCAAAGGATATACCTGTTTTGTTTTTTAAAATCTGATTATTTTCCCAAATGATATGAGCTTTGATGTTTCAATTCTCCCAATGCGAACATCCCAAACAGATTATAGCAAAACCCAATCTGAATTAGAATGTCCTGAATAAGATGACCCACACGCAAATGCAAATTCTGTTTTTAAACTCTCCGTTGTAGATTCCTATCATGAGGTTTATGACAGAGTCTCCAAGCACATTGATGAATATTCATAAACATAAGTGATACCGGCATTTGTTATATTCAGGAGTTCTGAATCAATCTTTAATCTGTGAAACTATACTGTTATCTTGCTATTTTTAAATTTTTTTTATTTTGCTCAATTCACAAAATGTTGAAGGAATTTAAGATGAAAGAAGTAAAAAAATGAGTGAAGCTGCAATCTACAAAGATCATTTTAGTGTCATGTTAAATGCACACAAATAACAGGCGATGATCTCTTTTATTGGGCTAACATTTATCCAGTAATATCCACACGCTTTTCAAACCATTGAGACTTCTTGTTCAGGTGTTCATTTGAATAGAAATTGCTGAGTGAGTGTTTTTATAATTGATCCCATGAGTATGAATGTCTATTGCCGCATAACTATCATTTTTCCAATGCTGATTTTTTTTCTCAGATTGCTGCTCTGCAAAATTAAAGTTTTTTTGCAATTTTGATATGAAAATTAACCTTTCATATGCTAGGAGATCCGTAACATGAATGACAGTGAATGTTCAAGGACATGAATTCTATATCTCTCTCTGTACAAACAACTGGCTAAAGGTGTGATAGTCTAAATGAGGATTGGACTTGATTGCCCAAACTTGTATAAATGCCAAAGTAGATATTGATGCATACTTCATTAACCATAATTTTCTGCCAGCTGGTTAGATAACAAGGGGCTCCCCTGGTTCCAATTTATATATTTAAAAAATGACATAGAGCAAAGGCCATAATATCATACAGAATTACTTTGTGATGGTTTGGAAAATATGGTCCTGGAATGGCACTAAGAATTTATTTTGAAGATAACCCGGTCCATGCTTCTTTTCTATTCTACTTTAACATAATCATTTCTGAAAAGTCTGTATCAGATTTATTCCCCATATTTTTAAATAGCTCCTTGTAAGGTGCAAAGATTGGTTAATATTAAAATGTAATATGTTCCTCTGATAACACAATAGAAATCCTAAAAAAATCTAAATCCTTAACACATCAGACCTATCACTCAATCATACAACCATACAAAGAGGCATTACCCATAAGGCAACCCTATGTAGGTGCCTAGGGTCCATGGGTTAGGCAGGGGCTCCAAAATGTACTTGGCCCCATTAAACTATGCAAAGAAGGAAAGAGGGGCCCCAAACAGGCAACCTGTCTCGATCCCCTTTGAGCTCTTTCTCTGAATCCAGATATCAAGTGAAGGACCCTGAGTGGATGGTTCTATTTACATTGTGCCTGGAATATATATAAAAAGAGAGATAGGAGCTACTGGAGTTGAAAGGTGTAATATCATATATTCATGCAGCTTCCATCGGTTTGACCTGCACAGTTTGAGGGAGCATTCACAGAGATCTATATATTTTTATCTATGCCTATCTATATAAGAGACTCATTTTCAGTTCCCCACAACTTCATTGCAATCAAAGATGTATGAGATGATTATATTCTCATAAAGCAACTACTTGCAAACACATGCACATCATGCATGGTCATCACAGTTTGGCAATCCGGTCAGCTCCAGATTCTGCAGTGTTCTGTCAAATACTTCACCAGGTCAGTCCAGGCCTGGAGTGCACGGAGATCATGGACCCCAAACCTAAAGCACAAACCTGCACAGAGTTGGACTGCCTACTGCCTTACTCCTGCAGTACTCCTCATATAGACATCCCATCTTCTGCTTTTACCCGGGTGAAATTTGGTGCTGTGAGGTTGCAGCCTACAGCCCAATATATTAGGGCTGGGTTGGCAACCTTGAGCACTCCTGCTTTTGTGGGCTACACCTCACATAATACTCTTACAGCTGAAATGCATGCAAAGCATTAGAGGACATGAAGTCACAACATCTGGAGCATACCTACTCCTGCCCTAGAGGCTGATGAAGGAAGCAATTGCCCGTTTACACCCTAACCAGCCTCCCCCACATATAATCCATGAATCCATTGCTTTGAAGCTTGAAGTTTGAAGCACTTTCCAATTTTGCAACAAACTAGGTAAAAAAAATTAATTCTTGATCCTTCTTGGCCCCAGAATGGTATTCAGATCACACCTTAAATCAAAAAGCTTTTACCCCACCTATTAAAAATGATATCCCTGAATACTATAGTTTTGCAAATATTCATCCATATGATGTTTAAACATCTGTACAGACTCTGATAAAACCACTTCTTCAGGTTGAGAATTACATATCCTTATTCTTCGTACTGTAAAAATACAATTCTTTTCCTTGAACCTAAATCTCCTTTCTTCCAGTCTAAATGCGTGACCCTGTGTCCTATATATAGTCCTGTTTACAAATGGATCTCCTGACAATTGTTTATATTGGCTAAGAATATATTTCTAGAATGCTATCATATCCCCACTGAGGCACCATTTTTCCAAACTAAATAGATTTAAATTTGTTTACCTTTGTACACAAGATAATAATCTTCTATTTCCTTAATTAATTTTGTAACTCACCTCTGCACTTTTTCTAGTGCCATAATGTCCTTCTTTAGAACAGATGCCAAAAATTGCACAGCATAAGCAAGGTATGGTTTCATCATTGATTTATAAAGAGGCAAAATTATATTCTCATCCCAAGAATTAATGCCCCTTTTTATACATGACAATACGTTACTGGCCTTAGCAACTGCTGATTGACATTGCACATTGTTGCCTAGTTTATTGTCTATAGCTATTCCCAAATTTGTATCATGTGTTGTTATTCTAATTCACTACCATTTAGGGTGTAAATTGCTTGTGCACTCTTTACCCCAAAGTCCATAACGTTGCATTTATCTATGTGTAATTGCAATGCAGCCACTCTCCACACCTTGAATGTGAGACAAAGCTTAAAAGGGGACCTGTTATTCCCCAAATAACTTATGCTCATTAGATTGGGCATCATATTCTAGCTATGCATTGTGTTAGGAGTCTGCTAGCAAATATATAAATGTCAGTTAATGCCTTGGCATGTAGTTGTTGCTTCTTACATTGGCTAGGGAGTATAGGAACGGTGTGACGTCACAACCGTACGAAGCCAGCGTGCTGGCATTACTGAGGAGATTTGCCCTGCTTAGGGATGCATCCCAAGGAGGCCAATTCAAAGAAGACTGCATTCAGAGAGGAGGAATGCCTGGGACTGTGAGTTACATGAAGAGTAACATGCACAAGGCTCAGCTGGAATGGAGGAAAAGTGAGTTTCCCCCTGTACAACTTGGGAAGGGGGAGCATGACTGCTGCCAATATATGGTGGGCTGGTCTAAATTGGATATTTTGTTGCAAAGAAAAGGGGTTTGGGGAGAGAAGTGGGGAGGAGACTTACCAGTCAGCAGAGACACTGGAGGGAACCTGGTTAAAATTCTCACCCACCCTCCCCCTGGTTTATGGAAGTGTTGGTGTTTTTGTTGGTGTCTTGCTGTTGTTTCTTGTTTTGTCACAGCTTGGCGGGATCCCTGGACAGTGCAACTGGGAATAAAGGAGAAATATACGGAGTCGAGTTAGGGAGACGACAGACCGCACGAGGGCTGATGGCAAGTGCCGGCTGTTGAGGCTCTTGGGAAAAAGAGGTGGAGAACTGTCTGTTGGGTTAACCGCCCAACAGCTGACAGGTTATGGTTATTTAAATTGAATTGAAGTTAATAAAGCTGTGGCCGTTGTCCTTATCCACAAGAAAAGTGTGTGGTGTCTTATTGGGAGGGCAACGGGGAGAAAGGAGAATGGGTCAGCAGTCAAGTAAATCTTTTCATGTTACATTGAATACAACGTGTATCTTTGTGATCTATGGTGTATTTAGTGTATATAGGAGCAATTTTAGATAAGTAAAATTTTCCATTATAGGTTCAGTTTAATATACTCAATAAATTTTACAGGCATTGAGGTCCACTTGCAATCACCAGTGAGACTTGGTGCTCTGGGTTTGTCCGGTCTCATTTTGTTTACATTTAATAGTGTCATCCCCTCCAACTGAAACAATTATGTGGATTTTAATGGGTACTTGTGAAATTAATCCGTGCACCTATGTACTGTGCATCAAGAGATGGCCTTGAGGAAATCGGGGTGATTTTGAGATATGTGAAAGGAAAAATCAATACATTTCTTTATGACAACATGTAGAAAACTCCCAGACATGCCATTGAACTCCATTTTCCACTGACTGTTTCAATGTAAAAGTAAAGTTAAATATACATATAAAAGATAGCCAGGAGTCTGTTTCCCCACATTTAGACATTTGGTTTGTTTGATACGGTGATCTGAGAGCTGTAAGTTAAGTTTTGAGAGGTTAAAGACACACTTTTTATCCCTGTACTCAAAACTTCTTTCTATCTTATTAACTACAACACCTGTATCACAAAGCAGTGTGGCGATCATTAGGCAAATGGCCTGTGTGATAACCACGTACATATTATGTACGATTAGCAGGAGATCTGCCCTATATTTACAGGTCTCTAGGCTGGATCCGGTTGCAAAGTTATCTAAATATAATTTGTTTCAGTGATTAAACCTCGTGGGTTCAGAATCTGACAGTATTTTTTTACATGTATATTTCAAAAGTCGCAATGTGACAATTAACCCCCCACCTGGAGACACGGACGGCATCTTTAAGTAAATAAACTGTGTTTTTATCATTAAAAGGTAACACAAAGGCAAGATCATTTCAGAATGCTGGGAATGTAAATTGAAATTATTCAAAAGAACTGTAAAACTTATGATAATTACATTTAGAAATCACAAAAAAATGCTTTTTTAATGTATGCAGTAGATTTCTCTCTCTTTTTGTCCTTTCTGTTGCTCTCTTTCAGTCGGTCTCCCTCTGCTTTTCATTTTCTCCTACTCTCTAATGGCCTGTCTCTCCGTCAGTTAGTTTCTCACAACTTGTCAGCCTCTCTTAGTCTCTCACTGTCTACTATTTGCTCAGTCTCTCACTATCTCTCTCTGACTCCCTCTCAGTCGCTTGTGGTCTCTGTCTCTGTGTGTCTCTCTCCCTTTGTCTTTCTCTGTCTATCTCTTGGCCTACCTGTTTCTTGCTTTTCCTAACACTGCCTCTCTCTTGCTCTCTCGCTCTCTCGCAATATCTCTCTGTCTTACTCTGTAGCTTTCTGTGTTTTAGTCACGGTCCCTTCCTCATTATAATTGAAATAATATTTTTTTTCAATAGACATGTCTGATAAAAACCATTTAAAACACTCATGGTGCCCCTTATCATTGAGTCTCTTTTCATATAGTCTAGCTCAATGCTTTCTATGACTCAATTTAAAAATGTCAACTTTGAAGTGTCTTCATAAAAAAGGCACGGTTTATAATAAAAGGTATAATTTCACAAGCGCAGGGTAAACCGCTGTAATGACACCAGGCTCAGCGTTGTTCCCCATCAAGTAGTTTTTGAGTTACTTAGAAGATTAGAAGGGTTTAGGTTTAAGGGAGAGTGGTTTAGGATTAAGGTTTTGGGTTGAAGGAGATTTATAATCTAGAGGTCCTGCCTTCCAGATGTTGTGAACTTCATCACTCCCACCTGGTTAGGCTTTGTCTGAGACGTATGAGAATTAGAGTCCCTTAAAGTCACCTTAAATGCCCAAGAACTAAATCCAAGTCTAAACACCCCTTGAGGGCTAATATGTAAGCCTAACGCTAGGAATCTCTAACAATGAAGCCCCTCTTATCTCCCCCATAACAGCAACCTTTTTCTAACCTCCCCTCCAACCCTAAATTAACCGTGTTAATGGCGGCATAATGTTGGCTGGTTCTTATGAATGTGTTCTGCTAATCACCATTTAAAATGTACCATTTTGGTAGCTGTATTTTAAATGCATATCCATCTTTTCTATCTGAATCAGATGCTTCTATGCAGAAGACTTTGATGTTTCGGTGAACTGGCACGATTTCTAAGTAATGTTTTTTTTTCCTAGGGGATTCACCGGAATCATATCACTACCTCTACTGCAATTATAGAAACATAGTTAGAATTGTACCTAGATACATATAATTTCATGCTGATAGGTAATACATAAAATGTGCGGTGCTGTAGTATGTAGCATTCAAATGCTGCAGGCAGAAGATCAATTCCTTAATAAAGAAGGGATCTCAAAGGAACTGCCTTGATGTATTGATTTCCCTTCTACAGCACATGGTTGCTATATACCACTGGACAGCATTTGTCATGTATTATCCGTCGTCATGAAATAGATATATACGACTTTATCACCATTAAGCTGGCTTTTAATGATCTTATAGCCAATCTCTAGCCTCTTTTTGAAATGAAAGTTAAAAGTCGACATGTGATGTCACATACAATGCTCTCAACTTTTTCATGTCGGTGAAACACGGTACAAATTGTTCTTTGGAAGAATGTATGACTCTTACAGCCTATTTCCTTATGGAAGAGGTTGAAGAAGGAGTTTAAACAGATTTTTTTTTTCCAACAGAAGCTGAACATCTGTGAAAATACATTGCTGGCAAGGTAAGTTATCTTATTATATTGACTGACAGCTGTCTTGTCAACTGCAATGTTCCTTCATGTATTCTAAAACTAGGAATCTGCAAGGTAAGGTCACCTATAGCAGTGCTGCTACTAATCGTGATAACTGAAGTCTTCCTACGCCATTTGCAAAGTATACCAGCTCTCCCAACATTTCAAGAGGACAAAGACAGACACTTTAATTTTAGTATATGTGAGAAATGTGGCCATGAGGCTGGGCTATAACACAACATTTTAGGACATGTCATAAACCACCTGATAAGCATTTCTGTTACTGAATATATAATTTAGAGAAAGCTCACTATATGTTTTTACAAAGAGTGCTAAACACATTTTGTGCAACTTTAATGGACATTAAAGTCACCAGAACAACTGCAGCTTAATCTAGTTGTGTTGTTCTGTTAGGTATAGTATGTCTCTGCAGGCATTTTCATGTAAACACTGACTTTTCAGAGAAAAGGCAGTGTTTTCATTGCTGCTTAGGGACATGACAAGTGGCAGTCACTCAGATGACCACTAGAGGGGAATCCTGGGTCTGTGCTGCACAAGAGGCAGCACTGACGCTCAGTGTCCTCATGCTCTGCATGGGGACACTAAACTTTCCCCATAGAGATGCATTGGTTTAATGCATCTCTATGAGGAGATGATGATCGGCCGAGCAGCATTTGCCCTGCCTCCTTGGCATCTGAGCGCCGGCTATCTGGCTATCTGAGCGCCGGCTCTGCTCTAAGCCTCCATGGGCTGGTGGGGAGATTAAAGATCTAACTCACCGGCCCACAGCAGCATGGAGGGAGGCAAGAGAGGACCCGGGGAGCTCTAGCCAGCAGCTCCGCCAGGTTCCTCTAGCGAGATCTGAGAATTGCCATGGCAACGCTCAGATCTCGCGAGAGTGAACTCTGGCCCCACAGGCTAGAGTTCACTCTCCAAGGATCCCCCCTCCCTACATAAGGTAAGAAGGGAGGGGGGGATATTTACTAATCTGCCCACACCTCCACCACCACAATCCCTCTAAACATACAGCACACACACACATACAGCACACACACACAGCACCCTCACACACAGTACACTAACAGCACCCTCACAAACACGCACAGCACCCTTACAAACACACAGCACCCTCACACACAGCACACTAACAGCACCCTCACAAACACACGACACCCACACACAGTACACTAACAGCACCCTCACAAACACGCACAGCACCCTTACAAACAAACAGCACCCTCACACACAGCACACTTACAGCACCCTCACAAACTCACGACACCCAGACACAGCACACAAACAGCACCCTCACAAACACACAAATACCCTCACCCACATAGCACACTAACAGCACCCTCACACACAGCACCCTCATACACAGCACCCTTACACACACAGCACCCTTACACACACAGCACCCTCACACAGCACACTAACAGCATACACACACACACAGCAGAGTATGTATGTGTGTATGTATGTGTGTGTGTGTGTGTATATATATATATATATATATGTGTGTGTGTATATATATATATATATATATATATATACACACGCGGCGTGTGTTTGTGCTTTAGGGTGCACACCCTAATGCAATAGGTTGTGCACGCCTATGGTGTTCATGATCATTAAGTGTTCATTTAAAGTGTTCCTACCAGTGTTATTACACTAAAACTCATGCATTCTGGGACATCAATAACATGGAACTCCAAGAAAAGGGGGACAGTGGAATTTGGGCCCTAAAATAGTCTCTCATTCAACTGTGGCTAATTGGTGGGAAATTGCAAACTTTAGGTCAAAGATTAGCGTTGGAAACATATTTGAGTTGCTGATTAAAACATTAAAAATTTGTAAATAAAATTAAAATTCCCTGTCAATTTCTGGAAATTCATGCTTTAGTGAATAAGTCTGCCTTTAATTTTTTTAGCTTAACAGCAAATTGTGGTAGAATTGAACTGAATTGCTTTACAGGTCAAAATATGATGTAGAAAAACATTTAGCCTGAATTTTGCAGCTAGTTTTTAATTCACAACAATTCACAGTTTAGTCAATATTTACACATGAATAAATATAATATAGTTTTTTGGAAAGATACTGTGTCAACACCATCAATCCCGTAGGATTAAACCGTTTTCGCATACGTTCTTTCCAATATTAGAAGCAGAGGTAAACAGGCCAGCGGCACCAAGGGGTTAAGTCACGCTTTAGTGATATCATGGAAATTTTTCCGCAGGCTCCTACAACAAGCATATTTCATATTTCCTACTGATTGAGCTGTCCAGTTGACTGGAAAGGACTGACAGCCGAGAGGTTCCTGGTCAGGACAGAAGAGGTCCCCGGCCAGCTGGTAAGGGAATGGTTTCGAGCCAGGTAATTATTGCAAAGTGCATAGGACTAAATCCTCAGAGAAAATTGTATACTAATGAAACACAAATGGGACATCTGTGTTCGGGAGTTCATTTAGGCATTAAAAACAGAACTTTGCCAAGAGTTTATGTACTTATGTAAGCATGCAGACGTCTTTAAAGGGTCATAGGCACATGGAAAACATGAAGTGGGAAGAAAACAAATAATTGTAGCTTAATCTCATTGTGTTCTTCAGAATGATTGATATGAGATTTAATTAGGAGAACCAAAAATTTACATAAATGAAAAAACATTGTATAAGCAAATAGTGCTTCAGTAATTGAGATCATGCAAGAATGGACTGGCTAACTAAATTGGACAAAATGTTTTTGCTAGAACCTTCGACTGGCTCTTTGTCACTAAAGTCCCAGAGCAGTTTCCCCAAACTCCGGCCCTCCAGAGAAATAACAGGTTAGTACTATTCTCTCTGTCAGGTCTTCTACTCTGTCCCTTTTTTGCAGGCAGGAGTAGTTTTGCTTATGCTCACTTGAGCAAGGCACTCATCACCTCCTAGTTTAACTGCGGAATAAAGAATAATAATAATAATAATAATTTAAAAAAAACATGACATACTCATTGTTGCCTTTCTCGGGATATTCTGCTTAACCTTAAGACCCAATCCCCATGAAAGCGCAGACTACAATTTAACGTTGGAAAATATTTGTCAACAGCTTTATTAACACATATGATAAAAATACAAGGTCATTGCCAACAACTAACACACATTACTTAAATGCCCCTCACCCACCAAATGTAATTAACCCTGGAAATGACCCCCATATATAAACCACAATGTAACAATAATAATAAATATATAACACATAACACACCAGCCAAGTGGCACGATTACCAATATAACAAACTGAATAGGTATACTGTGACACCCCTACACCCTTATTTTCGAAGCCACCAACGAGCTTGTACCTACCAAACAACTGTAACCCCCATGAGTATTTTCCCCCATTATTAACTCACTCTACCCCAACCTCTAATCCCGCCGCTGTAACCAATTGAGAAACACTGCAAGTAGTACAAAGGGAGGGAGGGACAACTTCAGCTAAGTGTAGGCTAATTAAAATGGCCACTATCTAAGATGGCCGATATATATACCCAACACTCAGCCCACACCTACTAACCCACTAGCCAATTAACTAATTCTAAATCCTAAATCTGTCAAGGCCCATTCCACTTGCTATGCTGCTCTATGGGCTACAGTATTCATAAGACTTACACAATGCAATACAGAGCTAAAAAAAAGGGTGGTCCTAGTTTCGATGCCATCTATATGGAACACTTTATAAGTATTAGACTTGTGCATTGTGAAAAAAAAATGTAATCTGAATCAATTTGTTTGAAACAAAAACATTTGTTCCAGGGGATTTAGGCGTCATCCATGTGGCATTTTAGTTAGGATGAATTCTGCTAATTTCATCGTTTCAGAAAAAATATTTTGGACAAAACAAAAGGGCACAAAAATTGGCCTATTAGTGTACTGCAAAATACAAAGATTATGTATTTATTTTGCAGTACACAGATAATCACACTTTCATACCATTTTGTTAACAAATGAAGTGAAAAAAAGTGACCAATAGACAGTGAGAAAAAGTGACCAATAATGTTGTGTAGGTCCCTCTCATGCTGCCAAAACATCTGTGATGCACTGAGGCTTGGACCTACAAGACCTCTGATCGTGTCATGTTGAATCTGGTACCAAGACATGAGCAGTAGACCCTTTAGGTCCTGCAAGTTGTAATGTAAAGCATCCATGGATTGGATTTGTTGTTCCAGCATATCCCATAGATGCTCAATCAGGTCAAGATCTGGGGAACACCTTGAACTGTTTGTTATGATCCCCAATCCATTCCTGAACATTTTTTTTGCAGTTTGGCAGGGTGCGTTATCCTGATGAAAGAGTGCACTGCTTTCAGGGAACACCATTGCCATGAAGGGATGTATGTGATCTGCAGCAATCTCTAGGTAGGAGGTACTTGTCAAAGTACCACCTGCATTAATGCCAGGACCCAATGTTTCCCAGCCGAACATTGCCCATAGCATAACACTGCTTCTGCTGGCCTGTCTTCTTTTGCCACTTTTGGAGGTGGACAAGAGTTAGCATGGACACTATAACAGGATAGCCAGCATTATGTTGTTCAGCTACAGTAGCTCTTCTGTGTAATTGGACCAGATGGGCTAGCCTTCATCTAAGCAGGTGTATCAAAGATCTTTGGGCGTCAATGACCATGACACCGGTTAACCAGTTGTCCTTCCTTGCCCCAATTTGGTATGTATTAACCACTACATACCGAGAAAAACCAACGAGACTTGCCGTATTAGAGATGCTCTGACCCAGTCATCTAGCCATCACTATTTGGCCCATGTCAAAGTCACTCAAATCTTTTCGCTTGACCAGTTTTCCAGCTTCCAACACATGAAATTCAAGCACTGACTGTTCACTTGCTGCCTAACATATCCCACCACTTTACAGTTGTTATTGTAACAATATAATCAATGTTATTCACTTCACCTGTTAGTGGTTTTAATGTTGTTGCTGATCAGTGTATATGCTGGCCAAAGGAGAAGAACTTACCAAGAAAGTGGGCGGGTGGGGAAGGGCCCATACAAAGAATTGACATGCTAGTATGGAGTGAAAGCATGCCAGTCATGCTGGCCAGGCAACTAAAGGACGGACCATGCAGCGAGTGTGTGGCTATAGTGCCCTTAACAGGACTGTCCCATGTTCCCAACTGATTTGGGAGGCCTTGAAATATATCTAATTTGGGTTTACTTGGACTTTTCCCTGCACCTGCTGGAAATATTGCATCAATAAGCAGTTCAAGCATTATCATCTCCAGTGTGGAATCCTGGGAGCTAATCAGAGCTACAAAAACTTTCTATATTCTTATTGGGTGGTGGAATTATATTCTCTTAGCTTAATAAAGTTTCTGTGTCTGTTAGATAACTAAACAATCTATTAGTACTATAATGTTAAACTGCTTTATCAAATGACCAAGTCACTCTAAGCACATGTAATGTGCATTGCTATTTTATTGATTTGTGCTTCCTTTTTTGAATTTTTGAAAAGTTCTTTCTAATGATGCATAGCAGGTATAACCATTCCAGTACCGATTCTATCTGCATCATGTGAAAATGAAGAACTTGCTGAAGGTTTTGCAGTCCCTCCCAGTTTTGAAGAATTACCTTTCTTATCTATCTTCAATAGGACACCCACTATAACATTCTGAAGGTCATGACAGCCATTTATACATAGTTCTTATTTATTCAGATTGTTTGAAAATGACTCCAGCTCAAATATCTGAATTAAAAAAAAAAAGAATAAAAAAAAAAGTTTAACGTAATCAAAATCCTTTTTAAGCATGATGACTTACCATTTCGAATGAATTATCATTGACTTGATGCACCTTCAAAATGATTGACAAAGATATTAAAAGGTGTTAGTTTATCCTCAACAGGTCTAATCACTTGCATGGATTGCTTGCTCTATTTTAGTTGTAGTAAATGAAATATTGACCACTGATAATAATTTATTTTAACGTTATTTCACCTGACTCAACTCCGTTGCACCACCACCATAAGAATAACTTTAAATAAAGTAGAAATTCATTAAAGGACCACTAATGTCACCTAGAGCACTTAATCTATATGAAGTGGTCCGGGTGCAGTGGTCCTGTAGTTTTAAGCCCTTACGGTAAAACATTGCCATTTTGTAAAAACTGTTTACATTAATGAGTTAAGTATGCCTCTGCTGGCTGTTTTCCTGACAGCCACTAGAGCTACCTCCTCCACAACCATTGGTTCTTCAATCAAATGATGCTGATAGGTACTCTATGATAAGTACTAGATTGGATGAGACCAGGGGTGACATCAGCAGGTATGTTGACATTGAAGGAAGTGGAGCTGGAGGCTACAGCGGAGGATTCTCTGTGCTGGAAAAGAGGTAAGTTATCTTTATTTGATTGAACTTTTAAATAGCAAAGGACCGTGATCACATCAATAGAATGGAATCTATAGTCTCGAAAAAACTATTGTTTCCTCTAATTCTGTATTAACCCACCTATATGGTAAAACATAGACTTATATAGTAGTCAAATGACAAATATTAAAAATGAAGGCAGTTACTGTATAAACTTTAACAACAATAAAATAATAACAATAACATATACAAACACAACCCCCCCCCACACACACACTCACATTCATAAACATACACAGAACATATACATATACCCATCTATATAAAAATATTATTAGCAAAATTTTTCTAAAATTCTGATGTAGTCTGAGATGAAGCTTACACCACTCCCACCAGGAGATAAATTAATTCTGTACATATGTAAATTTATAATGAGCTTGAAAGTGCTCATTTGCATGGAAAATTATATCGCTAACAATAATTTTAATGCCTATGAATATGTAATCTGCTCATTTACATAATTACTTGCAAGATTGCTGATATCACCACGCAAAACCTTTTTTTTTTTACGGTCACATTAAAGGGCTCATTGCTGCTTAGTGGTGACTAGATCAGAGACTTGTAGTCGAGAGGAATTTTTTTTAGGACATGATTTGAGCTCTGGTAATGGTTGGGTCAGGATAAGAAAGGATTAGAAATAGAGAATCTTTTACACATCACCAAAAAATTATTAGGAGATAATAAATGTAAATTGTGACACAGATCTGCATGCTATGGAACATAAACGTGGCATCTAATATATAAAACAGTGGTTCCTACCACCAAGTTGGAATCCTAAGATTGGGTCCATTTCAGTGGGTTTCCCGATGGTTAGAAAAAGGTGCATCACATTCATCATGCTCCAGCACAATGAAGGCAGCCTCTGACACTGGGACAAGTCTTATTAAAGGGGAACTGTTCCTTCAGTGGTTTTTTAATACTATATTTATTTATTCCCTATCCCAATTTTTAACAAATATGTTTTTGAGAGATCTGAAAAAAAAAACTAAATTGAAAATGCAGATTGCTGTATGTAGTTCTATCCTGGCTCCCTGTCAATCATTGTTATAAGTTCTGCCCTTGGTCCTGTCAGCTAGCCCTTTGCACTTGCCTCCTTCAATGCAATTTGTGCCCTGGCTGTGCCAGGAATGAGTTAGACTGTGAGAGCAATTGTAAAATCTTTAATATAAATTTTAAAGAAAACCGGGCATCATATGTTTTATTCAACACTGTTATTTCCAGAGAATTGATTGTTACCCTTTAAGGTGTTCAGCAAAATTTATTTTACTGTTAATAATATTATTTTACAACCGAAGAGTGGTTTTACAGCCAAATGTAATTATATACAGAATTGGATTCCCTGTCAAAAAAGTTGGGAACGACAGGCATAGTGTAATGGCACCCACCATATACCGTAATAGTATAGAGCAATGACACCCACCAACGCATGTGTTATAGGTCTGTTATAGCTTACTTCAAATGTTTAAAAAAAAAAATCACTGTTAATCAAGGATTTAGCTCTATACACATGTGTGAATTTGTTAATGAAGACGATTTTGATGTTAATAGTTTAGGTGTCACTCTTGGCAGGCACTTGACAACCAGCTATATGTAGATATATATTTTGAAGAACTGTCTTCCATCTTGATTGTGGGTAATAATCTTGGCACTTCATTACATATACACACATGGACAGATGTCCTTCCTGAGGAGATTCCAAACGAGTGTAGATTAATCAAGTCTTCAGGGACAGGAGATTCCTTTTCCTTAGATATCTTGCTTCTCAACCCAAGTAAAATTTAGTTTATTGCTTTCCAATTATATAAAAAAAATACAAGATTTTCCCTCACACCAATCTTTGACTTCCTTGTTCATTGCTATCCCTTCTCTTTTCATTTAATTTTCATACCACAGGCTTCTTATAGGTGCATAGAAGCTGGATATTTTCTGTGATTTACTGAACTGATCTATGACAGGACAACCAGAGCAGGGGATGGTGGTAGGGAGTAGGTCATGTTAATAGAATAATTACAGTATGGAAGAGACATTCTAGAGGGGACAAGAGAATGTGATACTGGGAGAGAGATGAACGCTATGGGCAGTGAAAAGAGTGGTCAATTGAGAGTGTATTTCAAAGCCTGAGGGATGAGATGTTATTAATGATATCTTGGTTTGGGGGCATGGCTGACTGAGCAGCAAGAATGACGTGCTTGAGCAGAGCTCTGTCAAAGACCACAAATAACAGCAGACTATTACACCTAAAACAGCACCACACATCACTATCCCCACCCAGCTGACACTATAGGGCAAAAGAACAAAAAAAATCTGCATCTTGAAGACCTAAAAAATGCCGTGAAAGACATCAGGCTTTCATTTGACAGGCCTATCCCTCTGGTTGCTCCTAAGATGGTGCTTGTGGAGCCGAGTGAAGACGAGGCCTCAGAAGCATCTAGAGATGAAGAGCAAACTCCAGAGATTGCCCCAGCAAGAGGCACCTGCAGTGAGTCTGATTCGGACAAAGACTCGGCGCCAGCGACAAGACGAGACATAAAAACCCTCCTGCTGTAAAGACAGGTGTGGAAAGCAGACCTGTTAGAAATGCAGACAAAGCTGGGGACCCTGCGCCAAAGACTTACAGAAGTGGAGTCCAGAAACGAAGCCAGGGAACAAAGGCTGCAGACCATTCAAGACCAGATGCAGGACCTCGCCCAACAGGTTCAGAAACTTACCAGGATGACAACGGTGCGGGAATCACGGCAAAGATGGAAGAACATCCGCTTCAGAGGGGTGCCAGAACGAATCACAGAAGTTGCTCTACTGCCCTTCCTCCAGCGACTAATGACCCACATGGGAGCAAAGAGAGGTGCAGACCCTGAGATCGTAACCTCTGCATTACGGATCCGCCGCATCTGCACCAGCTGAAGCACCGAGAGACATCATAGCAATGACGAAAGAAATTACGTCTAGGTCCGCCATAATGTCCCGCTCTAGAGAGCTTGGTAATGTCCACTTTGAGGGATGCACCATAGCAATATATGGGGACATCCCGTTCGCTGTGCTAACAGCAAAAAGGGCAACTAGCACCAGTTGCAAAACGGCTGCGAGAGGCAGAAATTAAGTATAGGTGGGGGGGGTGAATGGATCACTAGTGGTTAAGCAGGGAAGTGAGGCACTTACCTTACCATCCACTGTGGACCAGGTGAACTTTCTCCAGTGCCTACATTTTCCAGACACAGACCCAAAATGGGCCCATAAAGCCAAGGCAGGCGCAAAGCGCTGACTCTGACTACACCTTGAGCACATAGGGTAATAGTGCTGACTACCCCAAGCCTATTTCTATCAGTAATACCACAGGAAAACTCGAAACTTGTTTAGTGACACATAGCTCACTCCAGCTGGGATGAACAAAGTAACTCTTGCCTAGATGCCATAATTTGTGTTTTACTTCTTTTCTTTTTCATGTGTTTGTGATTAGTTTATGTTCCTCAGTTTCAATTTCCATTCTACTTACCACTTAAAGATACCTAGTAGAGAGATATAATCATACTCAGGAGCAAATTACACTAGCCTATGTCGTCTGACACCACAGGTCTCTCCAATAAGGCATATCCTCATACTGTACTGAAAGTTGTGGTAATGCATGTACTGCCTCATATATGACTTAATTGATTTAGTGTTTTTATGATTCTCTTACTCTCATACTGTGATACAGCTGTATTTTGTGTGCACAAAATCCAATAAAATACAAATTAAAAAAAAAAGAGATTCCTGCGCTACGGAATTTGCTGGCGCTATGTAAATAATAATAATAATAATGGGAGAGCTGTAGACGCTAACAAGAGATTGAGGGAAATAGGCCTGCTAATCCTGCCTTAAACACATGGTCATGTTACTAACTAAGAGTGAGATTAGACATAGGGATCCATTGGGGAGCCATGTGGGTCACTTAATATGAATTGTTTGGTTCTTTAAACTCTCTAGGTAGGGTATTACTGCACAGGTGGGTCACCAAGGACCGACTACCTAGCCAGACGACTAGGAAAAAAAAGAGAGGTTGTGGGGGACGCAGACAGATCAGACCTCTTTGTACTTGGTCCAAGGTCACAGTTGCTTTATCTTTAGAGCCCCTGTCTTATAACATAACGGAGCAGACAAAAATGATAGTGACTTTATTAACGTGCCTATTTTCCACCTATTGAAAAATCTGTTTTGTGACGAACACCAGATGGGCTATTGTTTAAGACCTCTTAATATATGCATACATTTTCATACAGTAATATAGAAAGCTGCTGGACATTGTCTAATGATGGTTTCTTGTAATTAGTCCAATCTCTATAAGTGAGGGGTCTTTTTCTGTCACCTTGCATAAGAAATAAGGTTGGGAGAATAATTAGTAGGGAGATTAAACGCCAAACAAATTGCAATATTTTGTGAATTCCTATCTTGCAAAGAAAAAAAAATACAATTTGGCAGCAATGCAAAATCTCTAATTTATGTGATTTTTTTTTTCTAATTTGCCTATTGGAAAATTAATGAAAGATGTCATGGATACTGCACTAATTAAAGCATTAAATTCATCTTTACATTGTGCTAGCAGAAAACTTAGCAAATGAATAGATTTTAAGAGAAAAAAAAATAACATTTGATACTTTTCCCACCTGTCAATAAACCTCTATGCTGACAATTGAGTGACACGATAAAGCAAAATAACCTAGTTTGCTTTTGACCTCTGTGGCACAGCAACTACAGCACATGCAAGGTAGGTGCTGGGATTATTTCTGTAGTAAGTGTGTCTCTATAAAGTATAGAAACAGAGTGACATAGTGATGCTAGTAGGCTGGCAATGGAGACAGAATTTTGGATTTCTGGAGGAGGAAATCCGATCCTTGTAGGTGAGTCGGGAATAGTTGGGAGCTAGTGTTACATTAGACACAGGTTTGCCCAAGGTAGATTCCTAGATGGTTTAGGACTACAACTCCCATGAGGCTTTGCATGTCTTTGGAATGGCAAAGTATCAGAAAGCAGTAGTTTTAAAATATCTGGGGTTCTACCTTTTTGGCACCCCTGCATTAGTATAACATCCATTAATCCTTGATCACTGTGTGTCAGCAAACAAGTTGCTTTATGTAAAAACAGGATGGTCCAGGCACTCAAGGTTTGTATATTAAGCAGATTTATTTGAGAAACACAGCAACGTTTCAAACTCCAATGAGGTGTTTGTCAAGTTGCTTTATTCAAAGATTACTAATCAACTGTATAATTTGCATATCTGATAAATTATAAATGTATTTCTAAATGGGGTTATTACAGTCATAGTGAACATGTCAAGATCAGAAACCATGGGGCCCTGGTGCGAAAATTGCCCTGGTGCCCCCCCATACGTGTTCCCCCCTGCCACCCCTCCATATGGCTACCCTCCCCCTCCCATACGTTCCCCCCACACATGCAGACAAACAGATACACATCCAGACACACACACATATACAGAGACACACACACACATACATACATACAGACACACACATACACAGGGGAGGGCTGGCAGCCTTAGGCCTGGGGGGCAAAACCAGTCAAGTGGCCCATTGCACCACCAAATCAGTTCACCATCCATGCCCACCTTTTCCTGGTTTTATAACGGATATTGATGTTATGCTAATCAGTAGCTCTTTGCCATACCCGCTCCTTCACGGCTCCAGGCACTGCTTGTTGTGAGTGTGAGCCACTGTAAATTAGGGGCAGAGGGCACTTGCACTGCGGTAAAGACGGGGCTGGGCAGGAGAAGAGTGCAGTGCAATCAGTGCACTCCCCTCCTGTGGGTCACCAGTAGACTAGTGCACCTGCCCATGATCAGAGCCGGTGCAAGGATTTTTGCCGCCCTAGACAAAATAAAAATTTGCTGCCCCCACATGTCACATCACAATGCCCCACCCATATGATCTGCCATATGAACTAACGCCAGTGCTGCACACAGTGTGTGTTTACATTAAAACGCCTGCAGGGACCAGCTATAGACACCAGAACCACTTCATTAAGCTATAGTGTCCCTTTAATGTGAGGTAAATTATAGATTAGTGTTACTAATAATATACTAGATTGCCTACTTACAAGCAGATGAGGATGATGATGGGCTGCAGTTTGGCTCCACTGGTCTGGTGTAGAACAGGATCTCTGGAGGCTGTTTGCAACTGTGGTCACAAAATTCAATGTTCTGGGAGAATTGGAAGCAGCTCCATTTTTTGGGGACCTCTTACACAGCTCAAGGTCTGGGCCCCAGGGCCTGACGGTGAGTATGCCCATAAGGCCCACTCATAAGTTCCACCCACCCATGAGTTCGCTCATAGGGAGTGGAGTGTGTAGGGGATGTGTTATGTGTTATTGTAGAGGATCTAATATGTGTGCTTATGGTATGTAGTGTTTAGGGTTACCAGTTTGTGCAGGTGATGCAGTGTGTTTGTGTGTAGTGGAAGCAGTGTGTATTTGTGTATAAGGGATGTATTATGTGTTTCTGGTTGTGTGTAAGGGATGCATTGTGTGACTCTGTGTTTGTATGCATAAGGGATGCAAGGTGTGTGTCTGTATGTGTGTGCATGAGATGCATTGTGTTTCTGTGTGTATGTAAGAAAAGAAGTGTGTGTGTTTGCATGCGTGTGTACGGGTTTGCATTGTCTGTTTCTGTGTATGTGTGCAAAGGATGCATTGTCTTTGTGTGTAAGGGTTGCATTGTGTGTGTGTGTGTGTAATGGATGCATTGTGTGTTTCTCTGTGTGTAAGGGAAGCATGTTGTGTTTCTGTGTATGTATAGGGATGCATTGTGTGTGTGTGCGCGCGTAGTGTGAAAGAGCTCCCTGTCTTGGCCCCTGTCCTATAGAGCTGCCCCTTCTTCTTATTCCCCCCCTCCCCTCTTCTTATTCCCCCCTCCCCTTTTTATTCCCTCCCTCCCCTCTTCTTACTCCCCGCCCTCCACTCATCTTATTCCCCCCCTCCCCTCTTTTTATTCCCCCCTCCCCTCTTCTTATCCCTCCCCTC
>OW240924.1:50215053-50291815 GCA_933207985.1 Pelobates cultripes | reverse complement strand
CAGACACACTCACTCACACACACACTGACAGACTCACTCACTCACACACACACTGGCAGACATACTCACTCACACACACACTCACTCACACACACACAAACTCAGTCACATAGTCACACACACACTGACAGACACACATACTCACACACACACTGACAGACACACTCACTCACACACACACACACACACTGACAGACACACTCACTCACACACACACTGACAGACATACTCACTCACACACACACAAACTCACATAGTCACACACACACTGACAGACACACATACACACACACACACTGACAGACACACATACTCACACACACACTGACAGACACACTCACACACACACTGACAGACATACTCACTCACACACACACACACACAAACTCACATAGTCACACACACACTGACAGACTCACATACTCACATGCACACACACACACAGAAATTAAAAATCTTAATTAAATTTAAATTTCCCACCCAGCCTCCCTACCTGGAGAGCTGGCGTGGGTCTCTCATTGGTGGTCCAGTGGGGCTGCTGGGAGGCAATTGGATTCCTAGGTGGCGAGGGAGCTGTGATCTCTCTGATCTGCTCCCTCGCAGGCTGCTGACTGATGCCGCGGGAGCGGGAATATGACGTCATCAGTCAGCGAGGGAGCAGATCAGAGAGATCAGAGCTCCCTCGGCATCCAATTCAGCCGCAAGCCGCGCCGGGGATCCAGGAGGTGACCTGGCAGGAGGGAGCACTTCCCTCCTGCCGGTCACTGGAATTTTGCGCCCCCAGAGCCGGTGCGCCCTAAGGCGGCCGCCTGTGCCGCCTTATGGACGCGCCGGCCCTGACCGTGTCCTAGAATCCACAAATCTTTAATTCAATTTTAGCTTTAAGTTGGACTCTGTCTCAAAAGGAACAGTGAAGCGTTTCTTGTCTTAATGGAGACCAATTTGCAGATTTTCTAAATGAGGCTATAATTCTATGATATGCTGATTTACTTAACAGAGCTATCACATTTTTTTTTTAATAATGTTAATAGAATAATAAAGCAATTAGTAGAAATAATTTAAATACCCAATGATTACCACTATATGTTAAAAAAAAATACAGAAGGAATTAATTTCCTTAGTAGCGCCCATAATAGTTAAACACCTTTTTAAATACTAAAGCAATTTAAAAACCTAATAGGATCCATCTATAATTACATAGTTAAGTAAAATTTATGTATAAAAGAATTAAGTGGTTTTTATTTTCACCTCCAGGCAACATGAGAATGAAATGCTGTGTTCTTATTTAAACCTTTACAAGAAAGCCGCAGTGATGGGAGTTAAATGAATTACTAATTTGCTCACCTTTAGCAAGCTAACCGGACATCTATATACAAAACCTATTTGAGATCAGATCTAGTCCTATGACTAATTGCAACCCCATGATCTGCAGAAAATGCAAGCGTTGAGTTAAATGTCTTTAGCGTAGCAGTAGCCATGGCAGACTCCACCAGAGGCACAGAAGTTTATTTACTGATCCACAAACTATCTATGGCATATCCCTGCTTTGTTTGGAATCAAAAACTTGAACAGCTTGTCCGTACCTCTCCGCTCGGACATTAAATCAACATGGCTCTATTAGTGGCCTTAGGATGCCAGCTGAGCCTGTCACGGTGATGTCTTCATCAGTAACCAGAGCAGACGTGAGCTTCTGGCAGCTTCAGGAGGTGACAGCAAATCCAATTAGCTCCTCTCTATGGCGCCACAAGACTAGTGAGAAACGGCCTGACAGGGAGGGTGACTGAAATACCCAGCACAGCAGGGCACATCCTTCCTAAAATAAAAAAATAAAAAAAAATAACAAAACAACATAATATGAAGGTTTACATTTCCAATTCTAGAACTTTTTAAAAACAGCTTCTTATTAAAAAAAAAGAACAAACTAAAACTCAAAAGGCAAAATAAAAAACAAAAAGCGTGTTTTTAATCAACCATATAGCTATTAAGAGGGCAGGAAAGGTTAACAACGGTAAAAACAAAACAAAAATTAAAATGAAAAAAAAAATGATGACTTTAAACCCCATAATCATTTCATGATTACACATATCATATATATATCCGTAGATATTGCATCCGTATTAGTCCAGTGATGTAGATGTAAAAACAGAGAAGAGATAAAAATGTATTTATATATATATAAATATATAATATGAGCAGTCTTACATGAGCACTGCTAAACATCTCATATTTTATTTGGCAGTCAAAAAAGCTAGGGAGAAAATAATAATTGAAACACTTTTTTTTACTTGGCACAGGGAGGAAGAAAAGTTGCTTCAGCCAAGCAGGGTATTGAAATAAATTAAGAATGTATGGATTCCACGATTCTGATTCACGAACGGAGCTTTGCCCTATCTGGGAGGGAGGGTTACGAACTTAATCTTTAACTTCTAATAGAACTCCAATCAGTAAAATGAAAGCAGTTTATCTTCCCCATTTGTAATTTTTGTTATTCAGTTATCTTTTTTTTTTTTTTTAACCATTTAACATGACAACAAAGGAGGAAAATGTATAGACGAAACACTGTAAACAATCTCAAAAGTTGTGCTCTGAAATTTGAAAGGTAAAATTCAGGCTAAAATAGACAAGATATAGTTATGTTGGGTAATTTTTCCAGATCAGCTATTTTTGCCTAAATTTTGACATTGGAATTTCAATTTGCTACAATGTGGAAATTTGCGAATAAAACCCAAAGTAAACTGGAGTGAGAAAAAGCTGGATTTTATTCTCTCTCTCATATAGTCACACGCACGAACCCACGCACGCATGCAGGCATACACACACACACACATCTCGAACTGAATTTGGGAAAGATTTAAGTCTATAAAACTTATAGTACACACAGTCTTTACTTTGCTTTAATTACTTACGTAATGTTGCTTTTCGCAATAACTTAATCTCCCTTAGGATTTTCTGAAGCTCTACATATAGCTCTAGAATTAAGGTATGAGAATTTTAAGAAACTTTCTTTTTTTGTTTCTCGATTCTGAATATTCTTTCATTCCATAATCTCATTTCCATCCTCTGTATATTCTCACCATCTTGATATTATTAATTCCTAAAAATCTCAGCTAAACCCATCCTATTGCACCATTTCAACCTCCATCTTTATATATTTATCTTTGCATCTGTCCGGTCACGCTGATACAAACTAAGTCAGAGCCATATATACAGGTATAGGGAAAAAAGACAGTGAAGACAAATTACTGGTCCTTAGAGCTAGCAAGGCTTAGAGAGTCTGTGTGTTAACGTGCACATATACGTGTTTCGCTATAAAATGCTGCACATAAAGATTTTACCCCTCTGCTGCAGTAGGTGTAACTTCTACTCCAGTATATACAATACAGGAGTTGGCCAAACTCAGGACACAGAAATTATAATAAATTGTATAAACTAGCTGTGACAAACTCCCCTCTCCAAGTGGGTTTGCCATGAGCTCCTGGAGGAGCCTGCTTGCCAGCCTCCTGCCCACAGACAGGGAAACCTGTAGAAGACAACCAAACTTGACAGACCATTAGTACTGATTTCATGGAACTGTTTTGGGCATAGGACCATGTGCATGGTCGGTCAAAATTATGACTTCCAGGAAATTCCTGAGCCCCTAAACTGATCTGGGAAATTTTGGGATATGTTGGTCACCCAGGTGATGTAACATTTGTGGGGATATCATGTGTTTTGGGGTACTTTTGGGACTTTTTAGAAATGTATGTTTTTTCTGTGCTTGGAGATAATTGGATTAGAATTAGGACAGTTACTGATCCAATTATCTCCCAAGCAGAGGACAAGGATTGTGTGTCATGTGTGGGAGTGCCTTACATTGTAACTGTGTTATTATTGATTATTAAGTTTGTGTCCATGTCCCCAACAAGGTCCATGTGGGCATACCCCTTGCTTGGGGATTGTCATAAAAGGCCTGTGTGGCACCATTAAAATCTATTCCAGCTTACACTCCAAAACTGTGTGTCATCCTGTTATTGGAGGGAAAGAAGATTTACTCCTGTCTCTGCTGTTCCAGATTGCAGGAGATTCAAGGGGGAAAGTCCTTGTAACGACTAGAGCCATTTCCCCATCCAGCTCCAGGAAGGAGCGTTTCTAGGGCCCCAGTCAAGCCACGGCGACTGTGGGCAGAAGTGCTGCGCTTTGTCCCCTGCTCCAGCTAGGAAGCGGTCCTTGGCGGAGGTACCCAGCCAGGGGTACAGGGAGCTCCGCTACACTAGCTAAAGGGTCAATGCAGACAGCAAATAGAGTATAAATCCAGCCAAGCCTGGCTTAGATACATAGACTTTGCTGTAAGCAAATAAATCAAATTTCCAATGTTTTTTCAGGCAAACTCACTTATGTAAATAACCACAAAAAGGCATCATCATAAGCAGCATGGTTTATGTATACTATGATGATGTGCCTTCAAAAATAGGAATAATGGCGCATGTGTGAGATACATGGATCTGTGTCATCATAGGTGTCTAATGAAGCATACCTTCATAGGTATCAGCATTAACCCCTGAAGGACTAAGCCAGTTGTACAAGTTATGATCAAAACAAAACGAAAACAAAAACTGGAATTTGCACTATATGTCTGTTCAACCGTAATTCACCTCTTTACTATTAAGTGCACTCACACTTGTTATATTAAATTATAATATATATATTATATTATATCATTTTGATGAGAAGAAACAAGGTTTTAATTTCGCATAAACTATTCATATATAAAACATAACTTTTTATAAATAAAATCTAAAAACGTGTGAGAAATTAAGATTGAAAGAAAATGTATTTGTTCTGCCTTGCATTTCAACTGTGAATGTCATAATACTGTTAGTTGTTAATCCAATATAATTCACATATTTGTATTCAGCGATGTCTCACGAGTACAACAGTACCCCCCATGTACAGGTTTTATGGTGTTTTGGAAAGTTACAGGTTTAAATATAGCACATTACATTTTTCAGTTTATACACATTGAAATTTGCCAGACTGGTTATGTTGCCACTGACACTGTATCATAGCCCAGAAATTAGAATTACCCCCATGATAGCATACAATATGCAAAAGTAAACAACCCAGGGTATTCAATATTGGGTATGTCCAGTCTTTTTTAGCAGCCACTTATTCACAAACACTGGCAAAATTTGGAGTTCAAATTAGTTTTTTGCATTTTTCACACAAAAAAAACAAATATTACTGCAAACTTTGGCCAGTGTTTGTGACTCAGTGGCTACTAAAAAAGACTGGACATATCCCATTTGCAATACCTTGGGTTGTCTACTTTTGCTAATGGTATGCCATCATGGGGGTAATTCTCAATTTTAGACTACCATACGGTCTCAAAGGCAACAATTAAATGGGCAAGCCTTATATTTGACCCTGTAACTTTCAAATACTTTATAAAACCTGTAAATGGGGAGTACTGTTATACTTGGAAGACTTCGCTGAACACAAATATTAGTATTTCAAAACAGTAAAAAGTAGCACAACAATGATATCAGTGAAAGTGCCATGTATGTGTGAAAAATGCAAAAAACCCTTCACTTTTACTGACAATATCATCGTTGTGAAATGTTTTACTGAATTTAAATATAAATACAAATTCAAGACTTCTCCAGGGCTGCACCATATCTGTGGAACTCACTTCCCTCACTTCTGTTATTTTTATTTATTTATAAATTTATAATTTATATTTTATAATATATATATATATATATATATATATATATATATATATATATCTTATACATATACATATATTGTTTTTTTATTTATTTACTAAACATTATTTTTTTCTTTTTCAGCAGTCCCCCTGCAGGCAGATGCAAAGACACCTATTGTGGCCATGTGACCGCTCTTTCAGAGCGATCACATGGCCCACATAGGCCCAACTTGCCGAGGGGGGACTGTCTGGGCTGTCAAACAGTCCCCCCAGACCGGGAGGAACGCCGATCTCTGGCTGGGGAATGGTGGGGATCGGGTAAGTGGGTGGACAATAGGGACATTCTATGCCGCCTGCCGGCGTTTAGGCTTGTCTCCTTTGCTTTTGTTATACGTATTTGGGCTGATAGATGCTGTAGCCATTGCTGCTCTCCAAGAGTCAGGGAAGTATGAGCTTAATTGTGTGTGTTTGTATTTGCCTCTGTATTACACAGTCATGTTGCAGTGCTGCTGCCCATCCCATGTTTACCTTATTAGGGGTTAATAAGTGTGTAGAAGTTTACAGAAATACCCCTTTCCATCTGATTAGATATTTTGCCTTTTAGCTGAAAGCCACAAGATGAATTGTTAGTGTAGGATTTACCTATGAGTTTAAGCGCAGGGCTTAATTTTGTGAGTCTGTATTTGCCCTCTCTCTTCATTCGTGTTATTTCGCACTGCTTTAGCCACCCCTTTCTTTGTTTCTCAGCCATCCTCTCTGTGCCTTTTATATCTCCTTTCTGCTAATTACACTTGCTGAAATAATATCCGTAGGAATTAAATGAATCTAGGGTATTAAACTTTACTGGTAAACAGAACATTAGATCAGAACAAAACAAGCAACTACAACATAGACAATATAAAAGAGATGACCTTAACAACAACAGGAAATCTTCAAAATGATGTTTTTCCATGGATCACAAATTTCTTCAGCTTCTTCCACTGTCCAGTCTGACAAACTTTATATATAATGAATGATATTGCTGCTCCAATATAATTTTAAAATTTTTTCATCCCCCTCTTAAATCTTTTTCAGCATTTATAATTTTTATTTAGGTGTAGAGATCCAGATGTCCTCTTGCTCTCTGGTCTATGCTGATAACATGAACTTTACTATCTGTTTCCTGCTACTATTGCTTCCTCGGCACTGCTTACCACTCTGCCCTCCGTGACGTCGCATAGAGGAACTTTTTAGCTTCCCCATTCCAGATACCCCATAGAAAGCACTGAATCAATTCTTTCCAATGGGGGCTTGCGTGTCACTTTGCTGAGTTTTACTCGGTAAGTGCAGTGAACCTAACCCTGCAATGCGAATATTGCATTATCAAAAAACAAAACTGCATTTTTTTTAATTGCAGTTAGAAGGACAGGGTTAGAAGAAAGTGGTCTTGGTGACTATATTGTCCATTTAAACCTTATGTACCGTATGGCAGGGGTGCCCAAAAGGTAGATCTTCAGATGTTGTAGAACAACAACTCCCATGAGGCTTTGCATGCTTTTAGAATGGCAAAGCATCATGGAAGCTGTTGTTTTAAAACATCTGGGGATCTACCTTTTGGGCACCCCTGCTGGGCGTAATAAGAAGTGTCTGAATTATTGAACAGAGAAGGGGGTGGGATGAAAATGTAAAAGTCAAAACGTATCATTAGGTGCACAGGGGAAAAAAAAAATACAAGTAGAACTTGCTCCAGCTTACCTCCATACAGGGGTACATTCACTAAACCTGGGGTTGTAGACAATTGGTAAGGCAATTGTTGTTTTTAGGTCAAAACAATTAAAAGTGGAACACAAATTCTCTACTTCAATCACTTTGTGATTCCTTTTGTCAGTTTTCTACAATTCCCAGTTTGATAAATATATTACGTTTTGTTTTTTAAATCAGCTTTCTAAAATTAGCCATTTCATTTGGCAGTGGGCACACTGCACTGACAGACAATGGGTTAATCCTTACTGCTTATAATCAGCTTAAAAGAAAAAAAAAAAGAGAAAAGAATGTAAGAGACAAAGAGGGAGACCGAGAAAGAGAGCGAGTGAGAGAGAGAGAGAGACGGAGAGGGAAAGAGAGACAGACACCCACTCAGAGGAACATAAGATAAATTCTTCACTTTTTGCAAAGGAAACACTTTGGGTGAAAGCTTTGATTTTCATTTAATGTGCATGAGACAATATGCTGTGTAATCTAGAAGGCATTTCTTGAATCCCATTGGCGTGAAGTGGGAGGATATTTAGGCTCTCTGAATCATAGAGCCATCACTCTAGTCTATGGATAATAGCTGGCATTGTATAATTAAGCTGTCAGCAAGCCAATGGAAGTATTGTCTGCTGCCATGTCCTGTGGTACTCTGTGGGCACTAACAGCAAAGCAGGAAGAAGGGCTGGAATTGAAAAGATAATGATTGGGATCAGTTTCACTGGAGCAGGCTGGATATATGGATGTACACTGTTACTGGCCAATTCATTGCGGGCTAATTGGGCACACCATCTAGGCATGTGGCTGCCTTGCAGAGCTTCACAAAATCTGATTTACAAAAGCTCAGACCTAGTCGACCCATTTTGGCCAAACATCACAACAATGCCACGCACAATCATTTTCAACACAAATTTGGATCTGTGCTGTGTTTATCGAGTGGCATTAGTTTCTTCTATGTTGATACAATTGCAAAGCTGAAACCAGTAAAAAAAGGGCTAATGTGAAATCGACAGCAGAAAGGTGACAAAAAATAAATCTGTATTCATCTGCTACTCATAATAAGAATTTCAAAACATTCGCTGGGGAGGAAGTATTAGGAAGATATCTGCAAGAGTCAGTCAAGGCTATAAGAAGGTTTTTTATGATGGCGTGTGTTTCAGTTGTATGAAAACAATGCAAAGTGGTCATTGCAGAGTTTAAAAAACAAACAAAAAATAAAACAAAAGTATTCATTAAATTAACACATTAAATTAATTACAGAGAGAAATAAAAAAATTATAAAAATAAATAAAATCACCTTTTAGTCGCTCTTATGACTGCACTTCGCAAGCCCTCCCCATTTTTCCTTTCAGTCTCGTTCTGGGAAATAACTAGAATTAATGAATAAATAATTAATTAATAAATAATAATCAAAGACTTCTGGTCACTTGTGTGTTTGCTTGTGTGCATGCTTTTATGGGGTTGGTGAATGAGCTGAGGGATGCTGGTCTAAGGTCTGTGAGCAGCAATGGGGGAGAAAGCAGTCACGCTCAAGTAGAGATAACCTCCCAACTTTAGGGTCCTTTCCTAGCATCCCAATTTAGTCTCCTGCTGTTACACATCTGGGTACACCACATAACTGTCCTTGGGCAGCACAACATGAGTGTCATTAGACCTGCTGTGCAGCTGCAACTAGGACCATGACTTAAGCTGTGCTTTCTGCATGGTAATAGGTTGGGGAAAGACCAGGTGGCAGTCAATCTCACAAGCTTGACACCAGGCTAACATGCCCACTTAAGTGGGTAGGAATGCCCACATCCTGGGCGAGCCTGCCCATTAGAGGGGTCGCCAGTGATGTGACCTGTTTCACTGGTGATGTCTTCTAGAAGGTCCACTCCAGCCATCCCAATTTTATACTTGCCAATGTTGGGAGGTATGACCTAACAGCTAACCTATCACTGTTCTGTATTTATACCTCTACATTTAGATTACATTCTCTGGGTTGTTTTTCTCACTAATTTGTGGGGAATAGTTTTTTTTCACAAATTTACTACTAGCTATATTTCCAGTTCAACTATAATGACTTAAAATTTGTAATTCCATTGGCAGTTGTACACAAGTTACAGTTCAGAGGATAAATTTCCAAGCTCTGTTATCGTGACTAATCAAGAGGAGTCCTTGACAATTTTTGTTAGAAAATCAAAACTGTATCATGCCCTTTTGGTCACTTTTAAGTTAAGAAGAATTTGAACACGATTCCCTAAAGTTAAGAAGGGAAACAAAAGATCTTGGTTGGAAACAAAAAGAACGAAAAGTTCCATTTCCTTATAATTGAAAGTTGGTGCATCTAAGGCTATAGCATAACATTACGCAAACAGAGTCAAAACAATTGTGCAAAGTTTACCAAATGAGACATAGCGTAAGGAGATTTTTTTTCAACAGCAGACAAGAGAATTGTTCTTGTAGAGAAAAATATGATAAGGAATTCTCGACTTGACTAGCTGTTTTTGAAAAAGTCTGTGTGATTTTGTTTAACAAAGCAGGATATGCATGCCTACAATAGTTCATATGGACACTGATAAAGCTTGCTAATTCATGAAGAAATATGGTTGTCACTTTGGAGTCAAGAACAATTCTTATCCCTATTTGTAGAGCATTTGGAAATACCTCTATGGCTGGGCATTTTCCATGTAACTGAATAGAACCACCCTTACTTTGAGATTAGCAAAGTATCTATAAATAGTTGATTGTAGTCTGTATTTTGTAGACTGGCAATACACTGGTTCATTGGACTTCTCTAGAATGTTAAAAAAAATACATATTGAAGGTAAATAATACATATTTAAGCTCTTCTGGACCTCTTCTGGACCTGGAACTGAAGCTTCTATTAAGGACCTGAAAATTTTCTTAAAAACTTTCACTGTGGGGTCAGACACACTGTAAATTGGGTAGAGAAGAAGACAAGGACCATTAAAAAAATAAACCAAGTAACTGCTTCTCTCTGCAGTCAAACATGGACATTCTCATGCTCGGTGATCTAAAAAAACGAAGATAAGGAAAGCAACGCGAGGTCCAGCCGATATGAACATTAATCAGAATGCATTATCACTCTCACAGATATAATATATCCACACTCTTGTGCTATGGGATTTGGCCTATTCGAATCTTGGAGAAAACAATCAGTGTTTCGATGCTGAAAAAAATGCAGAGAAAGTGATTATATGGTCCAAACAGGAGGATCAGCTGTACGGGCAAAAGAGATGCACATTTCCATTCCTGCTCAGAAAGGTTTTGGAACAGAGTTTAAAAAAATGACAGATAAGTAGACAGATCAAACATGACATTTCAAAGCAAGAGGAACATACAATAATGAAGCAATCCAGCAATACAGTCCCACAATGCTCTGAAACAAAGCAGACATCTCTCTACACATGGATCTAACTGTCCGCCATGCAGAGTGCGATGCATATGAGAAGTCACTAATGCACTTGGGAGAGTTCTCTGGTGGGTACATGACCAGTTATAACACTATTCGTGCTCAGGCACTCTGAGGGGCTAATTAGTGCTTTGAGTATGCAAATCAGAGCCTGAGCAAATTAAATCTGAAAAAAAAAAACAGCTGGTGAATATGTTATTTTAATTATTAAATATGAATGTAGTTTAGATGATGACAGAATAGGTCTGACGCATTATTAACTACTTGCTTCTGATTGCCCAACTCCACGGATAACCAGCATGTGCTCCACAGATCAACTGCAGAAGAAACAATTAATAATAATAAAAAAAAACAGTTGAAATACAGAAGAATGTCAATACACAGAAGATTTTTTTGAGGGCACTGCAAAAAAATAAAGTAAAAAAAGAGACAGGTCCATCACGTTTAACCGTCTACACATCTGTTTTTGGGGTTGATCCAAAAAAAAGGCACAAAAAAAAATAATAATCAGACAAATGATTGGAGTAATGGACTCTGATGACAGTGTAAGTTTAAGAGGGGCACTGTATCCTGATTGGAGTAATGCCTTTATGAGCCACTTTCAGTCTGCATTTTATAGACAGTAGGATTAGAGTTTCAAATGACCCTGCTACTCCCTTGAAAGATGAAGAAGTGGGTTTCTATCCTGCGGATATGCTCCTTTTCTGTACTAAATTGCCAATATCTCGATATAAAAAGTCCAGACATTTACTCACGGCAGCAAGGTCCCTGTAGAGATGTCGCGAACTGCTCGCCGAACTGTTCGCGAACTGTCCGCCGGCGAACAATAGCATGTTCGCGTTGGGCGAACATATACTATTTCCAGTCCGCCCCCTATTCGTCATCATTGAGTAAACTTTGACCCGGAACCTCACAGTCAGCAGGTATGTCAAACTCAACCATTCAAATCTACTAGGGCTGAATAGAGGTCAGTAGTAAGGCTGCTCTCTTTCTTCTCAGTTGATCAGAAAGGGATAACCTTTATGAAACACTCATGTTGACTTCTTTGGAATTTGGAATCTGTGGATACCATAAGACAAAGTAGGTACTAGTTTGTCTTATGGGCAAGCCTGAGGTTGACAAACATTGACAATGGTCAAAGTTCAACTGTTAACTGGTGAACAATCCCAGCAACCACACGTGATGGCTGTGGGATTTAGGCACATCTAACTCATTGCAAGACAAAATCCATGGAGGCTCCATCAGCCCTGCAGGATCCTACATAGAAATGATTGTTATTCTCTCAAGAATGCACACATGGTTCCTGGCAATTAAACACCAGGAGCCAAAGAAGATTCGCAGGAAAGGTGGTGGAGGTAGCGGGCAACAACTTCAAATAAGCACCCCATGGCCACCAGATCCAACTGAGATATCACCTTCCGAGGTCTTTGCAAAATGTGCAAAGTTCCCTCAAAAGTGACAGATCCACTTTAATAAAGGAAGCTTTGCTTGGGTCAAGATAAAACTCTGGCTATGTGGTGTGCATAGGTGGGTCAATATGTGGCAAGGTAGGTACTTCATCCCATCACAAGTAAGCACAAGATTGGATTCCACAATGCAAATGTTATAAATCTCTGAACCTACCAAATATGTAGCTACCAAATAAAGGTATCTGCAGTTTGACACAACATCAGACTTTGTAATGTTTACGCTCCCATGCCATAGAAGTCAACGCTAGGGTAGATTGTGCAAAATGATAACTAATTAATCTCTACATTTTCTTTTCCAACTGTTAAATGCATTAAAACATTTGTTTCAACCTATTTTTCAGTGTCCCAAATTTCAGTTTATTTAGCACTAATCTTTGTGAAATTCTTATCAGCCTTCATAAACCAGAATTAGAGGCTCCTCATTGGGGGAGTTTTTTTTCCTGGCAAAGGAGGGGTTTGCTTAGTGCTACAATCAGGTTCTATAACCTGTGGAGCTTCTGAATCTTGGAAGGTAAGCATTTTGTCATTTCTTTTAAGTTTCAAAGTTATTTTATTGTAATCATTTTTAAAAGCATTATCTTAACAATGCATTAACAAACAATGCAGTTACCATTATTTAATCTAACCGAGTCAGCACAGTTCTAGTACATTTTGGAGAAAATTTATTTTTCTGGTCAGCTTTTCACCAGTTGCGGACCCGAATAACAAAGAAATCAATCACCTTCCAATGTAGGATCTCTCGCCATTTTCTGTTGTAGAACTAAAGACTGATTGAGCAGCATGGAAGCTAGGTCATAAACCTTTGCACTTCAGAAAGGCAGGAGCCATCTCAGTCCATAAATATGGGACATGTTCCTCTTCCAGAGCTGCAGAGCTACTTTGATTGACACATTGTAGTAGGAGGTGGGTTGGCCCAGTCAGGTAAGCCAAATTTCTTATGAATATGTGTGATGTGACAGAGGTCTTTGATACATCACTCTGCAGGATAGAGTTGAAGTGTTGAATAAATTTCAGGCACATTAAAAATCATCAAGTGTTACCTCTCTGTTCATAATCCTTATTTTTCTTTTAAACATCCCGTAATCTATGACAGAAAAATGTAATTACTGTTATTTTACTAGAAAATTTACTGATGCGCAGACTTCTAGCTTTGACTGCTAGCTTTGACTGCTTTATGTATATTGAATTTATCAGCATAAAACACTTTTGAAGTAAGTACAAGATATCACATGAACGTGAACAAATTAAAGGTGTAGGCCAGACGAGGTACACGGAATAAAGACTTTGCCAAAGCAAACGGTTGCTGTCTGTCAACAATTTCATGGCCTTTTGTGTCACTCTGAAAGCTTACCGCTACTTGATAAACGTGTAAGGACAATAATATCTATCCTTGGCGACACCTTAAGGTGCACACATTAACAGTGCAGCTGAATAAAATGGCAGCACGACAAAGACAGTTGCTTTGGGAACAGTTAAACTTAGGAACTATACTGTCCAAATACAACACAAGAAGTGTTGATCTCTTGTGCTCTGAATAAAAAAGTTGTAAATTCAAGTCTGGAAACATTCAGCTGTAAATAGACATTCCAGGGTTAATTGAAACACCCAGTTTTAATGTATTAGATCAGGGATAGTCAACCTTCAACACTCCAGATGTTTCGGACTACACCTACCATGATGCTTTGCCAGCATTGTGGCTGTAAAAGCATTGCGAGAGATGTAGTCCACAACATCTGGCGTGCCGAATGTTGCCTACCCCTGTTTTAGATAGCTAAAGAACTAAAAAATGCATGTAGCATAATATTGCTGAACTATGCCAATTTTTCTTTATGTAGATTTTCTCATTGATTTGATCCTCCTCAGTAGTTCCATTAAGACCAGGAAGCGGCTGGGATCTGTCATCCAATCCCTGGACTCACATAGTTTTTGTGGGAGAATTAGTGAACATGTGAACGTATGATGCGACAGAAGGCACGATGGAAGGATGGTTATTATGAAGAATGCTGCAAACATTTAATTTCTGTTAACAAACTAAACAAAATTCAGCATGCAAAATATACAGTTCATTATTAAAGGCAACAGGCACATAGGCCTCCCAATCATCCAGATTTCTGAGAGACTGTCTGGGTTTCAGGGTCTTGGCTGGCCTCCTTGACTTTCCCCTATGCTGGAACTACCCTTTTAATTACACTAGGATGCTTAGGACACAACAAGAATAAGTCTTAGTTATGTGGAAAGACGAACTTTGGCCACTTGAAAGATGTATGGAGTCTCTCTGAAACAATTCGTCACTCATTTCTTTGTTTGCAATATTATGCAGAAGCTTGTAGGATTTAGAAACCTGGAAAATATCCCATACAGTTTGAATACAAATATTAAAACCTTTATCTGTAATCAAATTGCGAGTTCTGAGGCTAGTGTACTAAATTATGAAGAAAATATAATTTCAAATGATTTCACAAAGTTATAGATAAAAACAGCTTGAATAATCATTAGGCATCTGAAATCTCATTAAGTGATAATTTGTGTGTTACTTGATGGTAACGTGTAATTAATTCCAACGTCGTGTTAGCATAGCGCATTGTTTTAATTCCCTTTTTCTCAAGGCTTCATGTCCAGTAGGCTAAATTAAATTATGCTATGCACTAGTCTCTAAATTTATTCTGTGATAATTTTGAATTCCATGGATATTTAGCAGACAGCAAATGACAACTGTTTTTTTTTTTTGTAAAAAATAATAATATCCGTTCATTCTTTGTTTAATGTATAGACTAAAAAACATTATGAAGGCTGCTTCCGGTCTCAATAGGGAGCTTTGTGAGAACATGCAATGAGGGTCACATCTGTTGGTATATACGAATGTGGACATGGCATTCAGGACCGGCATTATCATTAGGCAGAATAGGCAATCGCCTTAGGGCTCACCTGCCCAGTGGGTGCAAGATCCATTTGATCGGCAGGAGGGGAGCGCACAGCACAACACTCTACCTCCAGCCAGTAACTCCTTGCAGTGTGGTCGTGCATTCCACCGTTGAGAAGCTTCTTTATCCTCTACCCATTCTGACAGGAAGTGCTGGCTTTGGGGCGCCTAGCAGCTTTCTGACAGACCAGCTAGAAGATACAAAATCTCCTTTACTGCGGTGTGGCCAGCTCCACAGGAAGGTAAACAGACAAAGGCTGGAGGGGGAGACGGGGGGGGGTAATACAGCCACGGGCTCTAGAGGGAGCAAAAGGGGGGGGGGGGGTTGGTTGCCTTTCTCAACCACCCTCCAGGGTTTCTTTGCTAAAAGAATATTTAGTTTAAGGCAAAGGAAAGTTGTTGTTTTTTATCGTAAGAACAATAGATATGTGGAATTCTCTGCCTAAAGAAGTGGTTTTATCAGAGTCCACACAGATGTTTATAGGAGCACTATAGTGCCAGGAAAACAAACTTGTTTTCTTGGTACTGTAGGGTTATTAGGTCCCCCCTCCCTCAGGGCCCCCCTACTGCTGGGGTCAAGGGGTTAAAACCCCTTCAGCCACTTACCTTAATCCAGCGCCGGGCTCCCTGGTGACCTCTCCTCCCCCTGCCGACGATAGCGTCGAATTCGCATGCGCGGCATTCAAGCCGCCCATAGGAAAGCATTACTCAATGCTTTCCTATGGACGTCCAGCGTCATATCAGTATGATCCTTCTTAATCATCTGACTGCCATTCTGGGATCAAGAGGGAATTTTTTCCTAGTTTGTTGCAAAATTGGAAATGCTTCCAACTGTTTTTTATTTTTTTATTTTTTTGCCTTCTTTTGGATCAACAGCAAAAAACAAATGTGAGGAAGGCTGAACTTAAAGAGACAGCATATGTAACCATGTAACAATGTAAACAGAAGCTCATGGAATGTTGATAACAGAAGTTTGATAACTAAATGTGGAATTGCAACAGAGTTTGGGTAAGGGAATTGTACATTTTAAGTCAAAAATAGCCACATTGGAAAATTTCTACAAATTTTTCTATTTTATTTTCAATTCAATTTTCACATTTTCTAGCTTGGTAAATAAACCCCCAACATACTTTCAGCATTTAGACAATAAGAGAAATTTTGGAAATCTATAATTAATTTGTTCTTATTATTTTCCAAGCCTGCTCTTTGAATGTAAATGTGTGTGTCATTTGCAAACTCCCCACAACTGAATACTGTTTCGTGAATAACCCCTACGTGTATAATACTTGTTCTGGGCTGAGGACGATTGCTGCTTTGCCAGCCTGTTTCCCCATCCTGATAGACATGTCATCACGCTGGTGCTGGATGATAAAGCAGGTACAGCAGCTGAAAATGTGTAATAGAGAGTGGCTGCATCGTTATCTTTGTGTGGTTCCAGCAAGACACAGCCTGTAGCAGTCTTGGGAGGGATTATGGAAATTCAGCTTAATCAGCTTTTTATTATGGATGAACGTGGCCCTTATTACGTGCACATTGAGTTACTTAACGATTAATATACAATCTGTATTGGTCTAAAATAAAAACCTTGCCTGTATGTGGCAGGAAGAATGTCAAAATGGCTCTTGGATGGTTTATTTAATGTGCTTTAAGTAGAATGAAATGTAATATCTGCAGAAAGCTAAACATGGGGTCTCGGGCCCAGAGCATCTCAGGTAAAACCCAGGCCAGCCTAGATGAACTTGGCTGAGCCTTAATTAGCCAGACCAGTCTAAATCAATCCTGGCTGTATCAACCAGACCAACTCAGATCAACCAAATCTAGGCTAACACATGTCAGATCAACCTAGGCCACATTGACCACACCGGTTCAGATTATTCCAAGGTAGCCTAGCCAATCCAGATTAATCCAGACAAACTGAGATAAACCTAGCTGAACCCAGACCACACTAGCTCAATCTAGACCACATTGGCCACACCAGCTCAGGTCAAGCCAAGCTAGCCTTGAGCCTATCAGACCAACCTATGCCAGCCGGGATAAACCTAACTGAGCCCAGATCAGCCAGACCATCCAAGATCAATTTAAGCCAGATCACACACACATATCAACCAAAGCTAGCTGAACACAACCCAGATCATCTAAAACTAGCCCAGGGCAACACAGGTTAAATCAGTACTTACATTTTTGGTTTTATTTTGTGTGTTATATGTATTGTATTTTCTTAGCTAATACGCTGTGATCTATTTTAAATCAGAAATGTTATTATAGTTATGTTTTATATATTTTTCTCAGTATCCACCCCTACGCCAAATGCGGCTAAGGTGCTGGTCCATGCCACCGTCTTCTCTTGCCTTGACTACTGCAATCCGCTTCTCAGTGGTCTTACGTGTGCCCAACTAGCTCCATTGCAGTCTATAGTGAATGCAGCGGCAAAGCTTACCTCCCACGCCTCTGTCAGGCCTTTCATTGGCTTCCTGTAAGATATCGGCCTCAATATAAAATTCTGGTTCTTGCTGTCAAATCTCTATATAATGCTACTCCCACCTAACTCTCCTCCCTAAGCTCTGCTGAAGACCTGCGTCTATCCTCTGTTCGTACTTTCACCTCTGATGTTCGCCTTCAAGATTTCTCTAGGGCAGCACCGTTCCTGTGGAACTCCCTTTCCTTTTCCGTTAGACGTTCACCCAGTCCCCACTCCTTCAAAAAAAATCATTAAAAACTCACTTTTTCACAAAAGCATATCAATAATAATTAAACTGTAAATAGCTCAAAAAAAACCCTCTTTAAGTCTTCATTGAATACTATTCTACCAATCTACTTCCCTAATACTATCCTTACCTTTTTTGTCACTTTACCCCAGTTCCTCTAGCATGTAAGCTCATTGAGCAGGGCCCTCAATCCCTCTGTTTCTGTGCGTCAAACTTGTCTGGTTACAATTACATGTCCGTTCGGCCACCCATTGTAAAGCAATACGTCATTTGTTGTGCTATATAAATATAATAATAATAACATCTCCTAATTAGTGATGTCACGAACATGAAATTTTCGGTTCGCGAACGGCGAACGCGAATTTCGGCAAATGTTCGCGAACCCGCGAACCGCCTTAGACTTCAATAGGCAGGCGATTTTAAAACACACGGGGACTCTTTCTGGCCACAATAGTGATGGAAAAGTTGTTTCAAGGGGACTAACACCTGGACTGTGGCATGCAAACTCCGATCCGCGGCTGCATCTTGCAGCCGCTTAGTAGATAACTCCCTAATTCCCACGGTATTAGAGAGCTATCTACTAAAAGGCTGAAAGACCTAAATTGGTCTTTCAGCCACATTTACTAATACTAAGTAAAGATTACTTAGTATTAGTAAATTCTGCCCCTACTCGCTATGCAGCGAGTAGGGGCATGTCTAGTAAGCAGTGAGCAGCCAGTGGCTGCTCACTGTAAAAAAACAAACAAACAAACAAACAAAAAAAACCTATTGCCCCCACCCCTGGGCGACGGGTGGGGGCCATAAATTACAATGGGGGGGAGGACCTACTGTCCTCCCCCCCGGCCCACACCCCTGGGCGGCGGGTGGGGGCCATAAAGATAATGAGGGGGGGGGACCTACTGTCCTCCCCCCGGCCCCCACCCCTGGGCGGTGGGTGGGGGCCATAAAAATAATGAGGGGGGGACCTACTGTCCTCCCCCCGGCCCCCACCCCTGCGCGGTGAGTGGGGGCAAATAAATCACAATGGGGGGGACCTAAGGTCCTCCCCCCTGACCCCCACCCCTGAGCGGCAGGGTGGGGGCCCTAAATACTAAAAAGGGGGACCTAAGGTCCTCCCCCCAGCCCCCACCCCTGAGCGGCGGGTGGGGGCCCTAAATACTAAAAAGGGGGGGGACCTAATGTCCTCCCCCCCGGCCCCCACCCCTGAGCGGCAGGTGGGGGCCCTAAATACTAAAAAGGGGGGGGACCTAATGTCCTCCCCTCCGGCCCCCACCCGCCGTTCAGGCGAACGCGAATTTCGGCAAATGTTCACGAACCCGCGAACCGCCAAAGACTTCAATAGGCAGGCGAATTTTAAAACACACGGGGACTCTTTCTGGCCACAATAGTGATGGAAAAGTTGTTTCAAGGGGACTAACACCTGGACTGTGGCATGCAAACTCCGATCCGCGGCTGCATCTTGCAGCCGCTTAGTAGATAACTCCCTAATTCCCACGGTATTAGAGAGCTATCTACTAAAAGGCTGAAAGACCTAAATTATCCTTTCAGCCACATTTACTAATACTAAGTAAAGATTACTTAGTATTAGTAAATTCTGCCCCTACTCGCTATGCAGCGAGTAGGGGCATGTCTAGTAAGCAGTGAGCAGCCAGTGGGGGGACCTTTAACTAAGTACCTGTAAAAAAAAAATAAAACTTACCATTCGATGTTTTCTTTCTTCTAAATCTTCTTTTTTCATCCCCAAAAAAGGCCAAATAAAAAACCATAATAACCGACGCAATTAAAAAAAATAAAAATTAAAAAATTTAAAAAAACGAGCGCAAAAAAAATAAACCATCTTCACCCGGCGAGGGCTCCACGCAGACTGAGCTCTGCAGGGCGGGGCAAGGCTTATAAAGCCTTGCCCCGCCCTGCAATTAGGCTCAGAGCACTCTGATTGGTGGGTTTAAGCCATCCAATCAGAGTGCTCTGACAGGTAAATGAAGAGACTGACAGGTAAGTCTCTACATTTACCTGTCACAGCACTCTGATTGGTTGGTTTGAAATCCACCAATCAGAGTGCTCTGTGTCATTTTACACAGCGTGGGAAAGTTCTTTGGAATTTTCCTACGCTGTGTAATTTGACTCATAACAACACTCTGATTGGTGGATTGAAAGTAACCAATCAGAGTGTTATGAGTCAAATTACACAGCGTGGGAAAATTCCAAAGAACTTTCCCACGCTCTGTAAAATGACACAGACCTGTCAGTCTCTTCATTTACCTGTCAGAGCACTCTGATTGGATGGCTTAAACCCACCAATCAGAGTGCTCTGAGCCTAATTGCAGGGCGGGGCAAGGCTTTATAAGCCCCCCCTTTTTAGTATTTAGGGCCCCCACCTGCCGCTCAGGGGTGGGGGCCAGGGGGGAGGACCTTAGGTCCCCCCCATTGTGATTTATTTGCCCCCACCCACCGCTCAGGGGTGGGGGCCGGGGGGGAGGACCTTAGGTCCCCCCCTTTTTAGTATTTAGGGCCCCCACCCGCCGCTCAGGGGCCGGGAGGGGTGGGACAGAAGTTCCCCCCTATTGTTTTTTTTAGGGCCCCCACCCACCGCTCAGGGGTGGGGGCCAGGGGGAGGACAGTAGGTCCCCCCCCCATATCATTGAGTAAACTTTGACAACCCCCACCCTCGAGCGGCGGGTGGGGGGGTTGTCAAAGTTTACTCAATGATATGGAATAGGGGGCGGACCGAACATCGCATATGTTCGCCCGTCGTGGCGAACGCGAACATGCGATGTTCGCCAGGAACTATTCGCCAGCGAACTGTTCGGGACATCTCTACTCCTAATCTGGAATAGTAGATGCCGCTCTTTGAATTATACCTTTGTTAATACTTGGGTTACTCCCTACTAACTAACTAACAACTGAATCAAGATTAGTTGCATATACATATTGTTAATTTTGCATTTCAGTTCTTTCTGCTATTTGTATACTGCATGTGGCACTTCTCCTTATCGTGTGTCAATTACCACCAGTCCAAAATCAGTTTTTGAGTAGAAGATTTGACAATGTGTATTCTAAGAAGATTTCTCAAAATTCTCCTCATTAGCATATTTTGGGTTTGCCTTTCCCAGCATTTCTATAACAATGGCTAAAGAGGATAATAGCCAGGATTTAAAGAAGAACACATTCAAGGATGTATTTGAGGATGATATTCTACAGAAGGGGGATGTGGGGAGGGTGAACTGACATGTGATGTCAGTTAATCCCATCTTATTGTTTATTAAAATAGTCATTATTAAAAACCATTAAAAAAAAAAAAAAGTAATACAGTCAAACTACTGTGAATTTGGTGGTAATTATCAAAACTCCAAAAAAAGTAAAAAAAACTATAAAACAAATCTAAAGCTTAAAGTAGATCACCACTATGATGGGTTACTTTATGTATTTTTTGTATGTTCCAGGTGTTTACGGTAACCATCACTTTTTAACCATATAAACCCTGTCTCTCTCTTTTTTGCGGGACTTTTTCCTTTCCCAAGTTAATAAATGTGCTTGGCAGTGTGGGCACACATTCCATTAGCTGATGCAAGCAATAGTATTTTTTTAAAAATTTTAATTAATTTAAATACTCAAATAGAAAGCATATGTATGTGATGCCATGCATGTTTGCTATGCATATTTTTTTTTAGGTATTATGTTTTTTTGCACAGAATGTTGAAATACCTTAAAATGGATGATAAATCCACTACGGACTGTCCCTTTAAAATTAATGCTTTGGCCAAAATAAATAAATATATTTAAAAAAATATATTTAATCTATCTGGGATCGGTACATTTTTTTTATTCTCTGTAACTTTTTGCTTCCCAGGATGAAACATCAGATATGGAATAAACACAATTTTTGCCACACGTTCCAATATACAAGTTTCATTTGTAGATACCAGCTGCCACTGTTCACGGGGTTGTTCATTTGGGACTTTTACTAGGTCAACTTAATACTTGACTAGTGCTTATTATCTCATCAGTCTTTGGGGACAGCCCATGATCTAATTGCCAGGCATTTATGTTTCATGGCAACCATAAATACAGAGTAATAATCCTTAAAGGTATAGTGTACAATTTCATGCCCCTGTAGTGAAGTAAGCTTTATTTCCCAGAGCACCCTGTGCTTTTTAATTCAGAGAATAAAATGTACAATGAATAATTAATTATCTGCTTGAAGGCACAATAGCTACCTACTTTTGAATATTCATCACAGGCATTATTAATTCACTACATATCCCAATGAGCAGGGGGACAGGCAGATAGCTTAGTAGTTCAGGCTTTGTGAGTAATATTGACAAACTTGAGAAGAAGAAAAAGTTTCTTGATTCATGATTTATTTGGTAGGAAGACAACCATCTATGGAACTAGTTTGCTCATTTAACAGTTGGGTGAGTGGACAGCCAACTTTGCTAAATTTAGAAAAACTTGAATTTGCATGAATTTGAAGCTTTATTCTGGAATATAATCTACAATTGTAGGATGTAAACTCGATATACTGCTTATTGGGGACCAGTGCTGGAGTTAGGGTTTGCTATGCATGAGGACTTCCAGCGTCACCAAAAACCCCATAGGAAAGCATTATACAATGCTTTCCTATAGGGGAAGTCCTAACGTGAGCGAGACGCTGGTGGCCGTTCATGCACATTAGGTCCCCTATGCAGGAGGAGTAGCAGAGGCCAAGCCTGAACTAGCGCCAAGGGACATTGGCACTGCGGGCAGGTAAGTGATGAAAGGGTTTTTGTTTTCATAGCACTATAGTTTCCCTTTAACAATTAACCAGTCCTTGCTTTTTAGGAGCATACTCTCTTGGACCTGTTCATGATTTACCTGCAAGAAAACAAAGCAGGTTAGGGACTCACCAGATTAGTATTAGACATCTTCTTAAATATTAATCCCGTCCTACTTTTACTTGAACTAATAATGTCAGAATAGGATGAAATGCCCTCCCCATAACATGTTCTATCAGCTTTTAAGGATAAAAGGTAGCCGTTAATGTGGTCCATGCTAATCGAGGCTTAATTTTCCAAATTGTTTGTTGCCGCGCAGGACTCACAGTCTTGTTACAGATCAAAGACATCTTCAACAACTTATATTATGATGCAGTTCTATTTTTCTCAAAATGTGGTTCCTTGCGTATTACTTATGCATACCACTTATGTGCATTGGCAGTATTATTTTTTTTTAAGAACAAAAGTACAAAGAAACATATTGATTCTTCCAGGCGCATTAAGCAAATTAGAAAATACCAATGCAAGATAATGTCATAATTTAATAAGACAGAAGGGAATATCAGCTACACAAGGGCAGATGCATACCGAATTCCATTTCACGTTGAAACAAGAACATAAGACGTAAAATAGTCTGTGATAGGATGCCTCTGGCTCTAGCCACTGGTTTAATATTTGGAATAAACTTTCCACTACTTTCCTGTACAATGGAATTTTTTGTTTTTTTTGCTCTAATATAAAAGGGAAAAGAGAAAATGTTACCTTCTCATATATTAAGAAAAGAGGTACGTTTATTCCCCTGTACTAGGTAAATTGGTCCTGTAATCTATTATATAGCTCCCGACCGACTCCTCTTCTGCAACTGTCACTAGTCTAACACTATCCTTACCTTTTTGTGTCATTTTACCTCACTCCCTCTAGCATGTAAGCTCATTGAGCAGGGCCCTCAACCCCTATGTTCCTGTGTGTCCAACTTGTCTGGTTACAACTACACGTTTGTTTGTCCACCCATTGTAAAGCGCTGCGTAATTTGATGGCATAATAATAATAATAATATATATGTTGGTTCTGGCACTCTGGTACCCTACTGGAGATGTTTTCAAATGGCGCGCTATGGAGCACCTGGTAGTCTGCAATAGACCATCTGGTTTAGGCAGTGAGAACAGGCACAGTTTGCACCCTAGGTTTGCTGAAAATTCAGCCTGTGCAAGTAAGTCTGCTCAAGCTATAGAGGAGCACCTATAGCCTGAGCAGACTTACCTGCTCTACACTTGTGAGTGATATTGCACTTATATTAAGCACTTACTATTCATAACAATATTGCACTATATGTTGTTTTTTATTTTTTAAACATATATACATAACGTTTGGATATTATATGAGTACTGGATGTCATAAAGTGTACGCAAAGTGTAGTAGACTTTACACTGGTATTGCACTGATTTGTATTAACACTATCTTGTGAACGATACATCACTTGATTGCACATATCACTAAGCACTTCAATTATTGCATTTGTGCACTGTTTACAATTGTATTGGTTTTATAACACTGTTTGTACAAGATAGTAAGTCACCAAAATATTAACAGTCTTAAAGACACAAGCGCACCTTTTGTTTGGTTATTTTCAAAGGAATACACAAGCATATCACCCTCTAAAGATGAAAGAAATTCTATATAACATTTCATTGTCTTAAATAATTTGTTGACCCACTGAATTAGACTGTAAGCTCCAGAGTGTAAAAAAACAAGTATGTATTTATGTATGAGATATATAAATATTCCAAAACTTAAATAGTTTGCATCCTTGCTACAGACTTGCCAATGGTCGCTGTGTAACCTCAATGACTAAATAGACACTTATAGCAAGCGATAACAATGTTAAAAAAAAGCTGTTAGATTGCCTTACTGTGTAGGTATGGCCTGGTGTTTTCTCCTAGTCTAGTGGAAGTAATATCAGAATATATATTATTATGATTATCATCTATTATACATTTCAGACTTTATTACAGCCTTACCAAATATCGTATAATCTGTACACCGCAGTATACCTTCAAGTCTCATTTTTACGCTAAGGGAAAATCAAGAAGAAATCCCATCACTGGCACTTGTGACCTCTCTGGGTAAAGTGCAGAAATTAGATTGAATGGTTTTATTCTCCTATGCATAGCAATGCTTTTACGTGATATTCCCTTTATACTATCCCAAAGCATGCATGTGATTAATGAGTCTGCCATTGTACATTATACAATTACAAGCCAAGAGGCCAGTGTGCACAAGCAGATGTAGCAAAGCATGTTCTGTATGCTACTAACAAGCATCTAGACCTTTTGCTCTTTTGAGCAATTAACTGCAATGTTTTATTAGTTACTTTTTTTTTTTTTTCCAAATTGTTAGGCGACTTTTAATCACCTAACTGCCGCTGGACGTCCTCACGCTATGCAAAACCCCATAGGGGTATAATGCTTTCCTATGGTGAAATCCTAATATGAGTGCATGTATAGCATTGTAACTTGAAAACTAAAAACCTTCACTTTTTTTAAATGGGCATAGGGATTGGAGATGGCAAGTAAGTTACTCTTTTGGTTTTAATTGTATGTATTGGGGCTCATTTGTGCTATAGCCACTGCTGCCACCAAGGAGTAGTGGGAGTTTGAGCGCAGTCCTTATATTTGTATATTTGTAAAAACTATTATTGTTACAGTAACATTCCAAGCCCACTCTAGTGGATATGGTGTCAGGAGTTCCCTGGCGTCTTTCATGTTAGGATTACTAGTTGATCCAGCACGTAGAATTGTGTCACACAGATGACTAATAGGTAATGTATTACCGGGCCTTAGAATGGCCGGACTTAATGTACCAAGGAATAGTCAGGATACTTGCCGAGGTCAGGGGATACAGAAAGAGACACAACGATAAGGGAAAGCCAGAAGTCAGGTATACCGGAATACAGGGAAGTCAAAATCAAAGCCAAAGTCAAAGTCAAAAACCAGAAGAAACTTGAATCAGGAACGCACTCTCGGACAACCACAAAGGAAACGATGACAGGGCACTGAGCAGGATGAGAACTGGGCCTAAATACCCCTCCTCTAGATCTGATAGGCTGTAACCGTCCTTTGACCCCAAACGCAGTTACCAGGTTCCCATTTGCATAATTGCTGCTCAGCATTAACCCTTCTGTGGATTTGGTTGCTGCTCGGCACAACTTTTCCTGTGTGGACAGTAAATGCCATTAACCACATTTTTATAAGCGGATGAATACGTGACATTTCAAGAGTAATTTGTCAGGTGGTTTTAGAATGGTTTGACAGCTTACCTGGGTCCTCCAGGTGCCTATCCACATGCAACTTCTTCTGCAGGAGAAAACCACATGTATTCACTGAGATGAAGCAAGTCTGATGAAGACCATGCTAGTGGATGAGAAGACTGTCTGAAACCCTCAGCCAAGGAGAGTGATCCTCTGCAGACCTGCCTAGCTCCGTGGAGCCAACTGGATTCTCCATCAATGAGATTTCGGATGCAGGTCTAGAGGGGCTGGGGTAAGTTGTCAAACTGATCTAAAATGGGTTGATAAATTAACAACTACAGCATGCAGCATTCAGTTTTGATTCTTACGGAAACAGTCCAATTATGGAGTGGAACATTTAAAAATTGGTTTTAGAGCCCAGAGAACATGAGCTCAACATGTTTTAGACCACAAAGGTTAGGGGAATGTTGTTCCAGGCATGTCAGGTAAATATGTTTTCTGTGATTCGTGACAAAGCAATGTTTTGAGCAAACTTGACTAACTTCTTTGAATATCAGAACAATGGGAACAAAAATATAGGACCATTAGAGTGAGGCATCCCAAAATCTCATGAAACTATTATTACTGCCACAACAGCCCAGCTCCAAGATGATGGTGGTGACAGGTCTGGAGAAAATATTTATATTCTCTCTCCTCCAAACATGGTCATGGACTACAGGCAATTATATACAAAATCTGGCAACATATTACTACATGATGACAGTGATCGGGCAAATTAAAGCCACTGAAGAAGATATTCTCAATAAGAAAATCAGCAAGCTCAGAGTGAGACCCAAATTTTAGATAGCAGTAACACCTTACTGACAAGGTCCACAAAAGTTTATATATTTATCTAGGGTTGCTCTATCTATTGTATTGTGCAGAGGGAGCTGGCTATTGCTTCAGATTTGGACTGCCTGTTAAGGTGGGATCATTTGCAAATTGCTGAATTCTTTCTGTAATGGCACAAATTGCACAACTGCTTTTGTTTCAGCCACATACACAAGAAGTTTCTCAAAGTAGACATACAAAATATAGGTTGCATATACTTCTTCTCTAAAAAAATATCTGAATTAAAATTATAATGTGCTGTAATAAAAATAAACTAAATGAAAGCACTATATTCAGATTTTTCAACACATTTTTCTTGCACAAGTTCAGTAAGTAACACAGCTTAAAATATACTACCTTATGTCTCTGGAGTATTTTGATAGGGTATAAGTGTAGGTTTACAAGCACTTCTCAGAAATGCAGGTCTAAAATTCCAAAGGCAGAATGACAACCCTCACAAGACAATTTTGTTATTGCTGAATACTTGTGACGCATGCTATCATTAGGAAAATCATCCACTAAACATAAAAGGAGCAATGTAAAAGCATATATTGTACGAAGCTATAAACTCCATGGAAAGCATATATTTTTAGTTCAGAAATAGTTGATTGCAGTATATATTTGCAAATGTGTTTTCTTGTACCCTTTCTTTGTGCCCATACAAATAAATATTAAAAATGTATTTCAGGCCCTTTGATACCACCTGGAGGTACAATTCATAGAAAAGTAACCTTTATATTTATCAACAACCAAAAGTTTCTGATTCTGTTTTAAAATTCTTTATTTATAGTAACCATACAGATTAGATATGAATACAACAAGAAAAGTTACAATATTAAGGTAGAGATGCATGTGACAACCTATTGTGTCAGAGTTGTCCGATAGCCATATACATGTATACCTGGGAGATGCCACCTGCAACCTCAAGATTCCATCGGTTGGTGTCCTTGGATGGTGTTATCAGAACCTCTGTGGTGTTGTGGTGCATGTGGACAAAGTGCATGTGGACAAAGTGCATATGAATTGGGCGGTGAAATTTTGGAAGTAAGGGAATAGAATACATGTCCCTATTGGGAGTTACAGAGAAGGATAACAGTAAGGAAGATAATTAGGAAAGAGAGAGAATGATAAAGAGGGAGCAAGAGAAAATAATAATAATAATAAAAATTAGAAACTTAAATAGATAATTAATGGGGGGTGGGCACTTGTGGTAGAACCTCGCCGTGGCCGGTCCCCCTACATGAGGATTGGGAATTCATAGGTTCAAAGGTCTCAAATTTTGTTACACTGATGGGCAATTTGAGTGCATTCCCACTATAAATAGTAGTATGTGCTCCTGTGATCACATCCCTTCCAGCAAAGTTCTGAAGCAGAACTGACAATCTGTTTTAGCCTAAAGGGGGTTAGGTACCAGTGTATTAATGTCTTGGAAGCCTGTTTTTATGGTTAACACATATTGTAACTCTGGGGGTTTCCAGATCCATCTCCAAAGCCTAGATGTATGACAGTGGACTATCTTTAGTGTTTGAGGTCAAGAGAGAGTAAATTGCATGCATGCCTTTTCAAGTGACGTTAAGGCAATGGTGCCGGCTTTTATGTTAGCCGGATTGTATCGAAAGAGGTTGAATGTGGTGAATGGTGTTTTTGGGGGTAAATCATCTAACAAAATTATCTGCTGGTCCTGGAAGAACTGGTGGAATGTGGAGGAGTTCGTTGTCTTCGAAGCAAGTAAAATAGAAGTAAAATCATGTGGGTTCCAGCCCAGGAAAAACTGTTTGTTTCTCAATATTGGGATTAGGGGTGAGGGGGATGAAACTAAAGGGAATTTTGTTGTAAGTTTGTCCCATATGTTAATTGTGGCCTCCATGACTGTTGTCATCTGTGGGATAGGGGGTCATGCTTGTTTTGGAAGCCAAATGTAGAGAGAAGGTAAGTCTCTGCCAAAAAGATCATGTTCTACGTCCATCTAGTTTTGATTCCTGCTGGGGTGTGTAAGGTTGGGGTCTGTGTGAGTTGGGCCGCGTGAAGTAGTGTAAAAAATGTGGTAGGCACAGTCCGCCTGCTCTAGTCGGAACATACACGGTGGCTCTTTTAATTCTGGCTTCTTTGTTGGCACAAATGGACTTGTCTATATGAGTTTGAAGCATTTTAAAGTCTGACATGGATATTTGTATGGGGATTGTTTTGAATAGACAGAAAACAAGGCAATAAGTTCATTTTTACAGATGCTAGACAGGCCCTCCATGGACGTCTTTTAAAGCAAGTAAAAAAGTTGTGGCGGTATGTCTTGGAGATATCTATGGGGAGCTAGGTTCCCAAGTAGTGGGTATGGGTCGAGTTAAAGCAGAATGGGTAGGCCGCTCTAAGGGCGTTTATTGGCTTAGGTTTTATCCATGTTGAGGCAGCATCCCAATACTTCAGAGTACTCCCGTAGCACTGATAGCAAGGGAGGTAATGAATGGATTAGGTCAGTTAGCATCAGGAGTAGGTAGTCCGCATAAGCAGCGATCGTGTATTCCTCTTGTCTAATACACTTGATCCCCAAGTTTGATTTAAGAGTTTGAAGTAGGGGCTCCACAGAAAGTGCAAATATTAAGGGGGAGAATGCACTCCTGTCTCGTGCTGTTAAATATTGGAAAAGAAGGTGGTTGCACATTTGATCAAGATATTTACTTTTGGTGTGGAATATAAAGTAGTAGTGCATAGTGCGTTGATGAATAGCCATTGGAAGCCGAATATTTTAAGCGTCACGAATAGAAAGGGCCATAGTAACCTGTCGGACGCCTTTTTGGCATCAAGTGCAAGCGAGTGGAGATGTGTCTATGATTAGCCACCCAGAGGAGATCGAAGGTTCACCTTGTGATGTCACATGCTTCTCTAGATTTTCATAAATAATTTTGCATTCACATTCAATAGTAGGATAGGTCTGAAATGGTTGGGCTCTGTCTAGGATTTGTTGGGCTTGGGGAGAAGGCATATATTTACCTGGAGCATTTCTTTTGGCAGGGGTATGCCCCAAAGCATGGAGCTTAACACGTCGCATAGATGAGTTGCCTGCCTGCTGCCTTTTGACTATGGACCGGCATTTAAATACTTTATTTTCCTATGCAGAAAGATCTATTCATGTTTTCTGCCCTGGCGTTCGGTAGATTCTCGGATTTACTGAATGAACTCATATAACCCAGATAGCTATGACATGGAGCCTATTCGTGTAATAAAAGACTTTGGCTCCATGGCAATTGAACTGTATGTGTGTGTGGTCTGAGCGCCATTCAGTATTAATGTGCGCTCAGACCTAAGCTATCTGGGCATATGTTGCATGTCTGTATTTTATGTCATAAATGTAACCTTGTGTATTTTATTGTATTTTACTGTCTTTTTACTGCCATGTGCTTAATGGAGTTTTGCCTCTGTCCATGGAGATTATTGGATTACTTCCCAATTATCTCCAGGATAGAAGACTCTGTGGAACTGGTTTTGGGCAGAAAAGCCATGCTTCCTTTGGTCACAAAGGATTACGATCTATCTTTTGAACCACTGGACCAATTTGGATGATTTTGACATATGTTTGTATTTGGAGTATGCTGATTCTGAAAATGCAAGTGTGAAACTGAATGTGATGCATACTTTTCAAGTTATGAATAATGTGGAGAAACTGTATTTCTCTGGCTGTGATAATTACATTAACCATTGTGTAAGGTAATTGTATCACAGGCAGAGCGGAGGATTTTGTGTGGGAGTGTCTGAGTGTATTGTACGTGTTTATTGGTTGTTTTCCAAAACCCCGTGGGTGGTACTAATGTGTAAGAATGTGTACATAAGAACAATAAACCCACAGCTCTGTCTGTTCACTGCTTGACCCTCAAAACAGAGCCTTGTCTCGTTCTTGGGGGGATTTATTGTATACTGTTCCAGTTCGACTGCTAGGAGTGTAAACCTATTCGTATGGTTTTTCCTATTCGGCTGTTTACGGAATTCATATGGTTTCCTGTTCGGCGGGTTGGTGTTCTGCAGTAGCTGTGCCTGTGTCTCTGGAAGGGAAGATCTACTAAACGGTGGTTTAACCCTTTTATGCCTGGGGGTGCCGTTACAAGGATAGTTGAAACGTTTTATAGTACAACCTTATGAATCCATGAAGGCCCGGGCTTTTGTGCAGTTTAAGAGACTTGAAAGCAATTACTTTTTCCTCTGTGTAATAGGGACTCGAGCTGTGCAGAGAGAGAGGGCAAATGTATATTGTTTAGGTATTTGTCAATTGTTGTGTTAAATCTGGGTGTTGTCGCGTTTACTGAGCATGGGAGTATAAGATTGTAAAGTAATTTTGAAATATTTCAGCAATTCATGCAAGAAGTTTGTGGAACTGTCCAGGTGCTTAAATTTTTTCCATGTCGCTTTGGGCCACTCTACGTTTCAACCTGCATGCCAATAAGGTGTCGGCTTCATTCGACTTCGCGCAGAATAGCTGTTTTGACCATTAGATGGCTCTTGTAGAGTCTTGGGCCATAAATTCTTTCACTGTCTTCTGGCATGTGGCGATTTGTGCTGTGCAGTCTGAGGAAGGATCAACCTTTTGACATGATTCTAAAGAGTGTAATTCAATGAGTGTCTGTTCAAGTTTGGCTAATTGTCATGTTTTGTGAGCTGATGCAAGACTGATTTTTTTCTCCCTAAGTATCAACTTGTGTGGGTCGACTTTAAGGCTGATCGTAACCTGTCTGATCTTGCTATTGGTAGCTGATTCTGTGAGGTGGTTCGAAGGCGGTTTCTGTCTATTATGGGTGACAGGGTTGTATTGAAATCACCCACTACTGTAATGTAATGGGAAGGAAAGGGTGCAAGGTGTGCTTGTAATACATCTCAGAATGTATTGTCAGGGGTGTTTGACACGGATGCAAAGGCATATTTGTTGGGGCAGGCTTGGCCTGTGATTGTAATATATCTGCCCTGGGTATCCATGATAGTCTGTTTGATGCTAAGAGGGCACTATTTGTGAACCATTATTGCCACGCTGTTGTGTTTCCAAGAGGGTGAGTTAGCTAGTAAAGAGTCACAGAAGTGTTGGCTCAGGAGAGGAAATGGTTTAGATTGAGTGAAATGGGTCTCTTACAATAAGAGAATATTTGATCCAGTGCTATTAGCCCATCTCATAAGCTGGTGTAGTTTGTAAGGGTTATTAAGACCTTTGCAGTTAATTGAATCACATGTTAAGTTGGAAGGCATGTTTAGCGTCCAGTGGAGGCTACAATAGGGTGCTCCCTATCATGGTGATAAAGGCACCAGATTTAAACAGCCGGCGAGGTCTGCTAGTAGAGGTTATATGGGAATGGATGAATGAATGGGGTTTGGGAAAGGAGAAATGAGGGGGGGAAAAAGGGGGAGAAAAGGGGGATGAATAAGGTGAATCAAAAGTTGTTGTGTGGTGCCTGGTCTTACACCGTGGATGCCAGGAGTCATGTGGACGAAGCTCTATTGAACTGAAAAGTGAGAGTGTCCAGTCCGGCAGTGCGTTGGTGTGCGTGAGTATTGTGTGTAAGACAAGGTACAAGGTAGTCTTCCGTAAGGAAGAGTCTGTGAAGAATGTCAGGTAGTGTAAAAACATAGACAAAATAAATTCTTACTTCCTCCCCCTGAGTGCTTCTCAAATCTGCTCAGGATTATTTCGACAATCACAGTATACATTATATGTAGTTACCACTATATAACAAAGTAACAAGCATGTAGGTTAACAGCTGAATTGCCTATGCTCTCCCCCTGTTATAACTCGTATCACTTTTTGAAGAATAAAAAAAAAAAAAAGAACCCATAAAGAAACAATTTTGCAACAGAACTGTAATCACAATTCGTCACGGTAGAAATAGAGATATAAGTATTATTTATCAGGGGGTTATACCCTCCGCTGCCTTGTCATGCTCTCCATCCGTTAGTTAAGGCGATAAAATAGGGTAGGGTTTTTTTGATTTTAGCATAATTGGTCAAGCTGTACTGTGATCCACAAAAAAAACAAACAATTTTGCAACAGAACCGTAATCACAATTTGTCAAAGAAGCAACAGAGATATATATATAAAAAAACCAACCAAACAAACAAAAAAAAAACCTAAAAGTTTTTAGGACTGCAACAGAGATATAAGCATTGTTTATCTAAGAGCTGCATCCTCCTCCCCAAAGCAGCAGATCCAATGAGGCTATGCCATGGCCAACATGCAGTTGAGGAGAACCATGAAGGGAAAATAATTTAAATAAATAAATAAAAAATATTACAGCAACAGTATAATCATATGTTTTCGAGGATGCAACTGAGATACATGCTTTATTTATCAAAGGCTGCACCCCTCTTCTCAATGTTGTATGCCCTGTCTCTGCATTACCATTTATATATATTTGCTGTAAAATATTCCTAGAGAGTAGGGGCAAAGGGGTTTCATGGGATGTAGCAGAACCAATTAAGCCATGCCATGGTCCGCTTGCGGTTGGGGAGAACCAGCCATGAGAATAGTATAACAGAGAGAGGGGAATGGGGTTAAAAGTAACAATTTGGGGAAAAAATATGGAAAAAAGACAGTAATTAAAATTTTGTCTCTTAATAGTTGCTACCCACACAATTTGGTAGAGTGGAATAATGTATAAGTGCAAAGTTCCATAGCAAGTTTATGAGGTATAAATGAGAGAGAGGTGGAAGCTTAGTAGCGAGAGGCCCAGAGCATTGGCAAAGTCTTTCCTCTCGAACACATGGTGAAAAGAGTGTGTCTGATTGCAATTGGTAATCTCCATCATCCTTTCCTTTGTGGGATAATATAGAGTTTCACGATAATGTCCCTGGAGGAAATGGGATTGAAGGCTTCAGCCTGGTTTGTTCGAGTCATCAGGGGTTCTAGATTGTCCTTCAGGCATGACATCTGTTTTTCAGGTTTGGCCGCAGTGTGCGACTTAATATCTTCCATTTCCTCCTGTGGCAAGCGTTGGAGATTTCTCTTTGTGAGATGGGCATGAGATCTTTCTGAGACCTTGCTGTATACAGAGTCAAAGCCAGATTCAGTTAGGCCTTGGCTCAAAGATGGCTGTCCATGATCCTTAGGAGTCCAGAACATCTTTGCTGACCGAGGGAGTCTGATCCCTCTGTTTTTTTGATGACTCTAATCTTGTATCAGGGCCAATATCGATCAGGGTATCGATTTTAGTCAAGGTTGGTATTGGATGCACTGAGAGGGTGGCTGATTGATTTTGTACTCAGGGGTGAGGAGCAATGGACTTACGCATCCTTCTGCATTGGTGGTGAAGCTCCATCCAGAATTTTCTTTTTTGAAAACACATATAGCCTGGTAACACTCTGGCAAATTAAACAAAATATAAGTGGAGCTCTGGATTACCTGTATGAACAGTAATATAAAGATATGGAAGACAAATATTGTCAAAAAATCTGTAAGTAAATGGTAACAGATCTAAGTGTAGACAATAATTACAAATGAATAGGATAAGAAAAAACTATGAGATGGGTAACTCACAAAGGTGGAGCCAAAAGAACACTTTGGCTCTAGTGGTAAGCGCCTTAGGATCTTCTAGGGGAGATCCACCACCCTCTTTATGTTCCTCCTGATGTCTTCCTCCTTACATGTGAGTAGGAATGGAATTGCAGACTCCACAGGATGGTGTAAACAAATTTTAATGAGTAAAAGCTTGAACTTAAAATGTATTATAAAATAAAATAGAAATGAATCAAAATACTCAGAATGATTCCAAAGTACTCCCAAAACGCGTTTCGCCAGTTAAACTGGCTTCCTCAGTTGGTATGTCTGTAGTATATCCTCTTGTTTTTTTATACAAGTCCAAATGATGAAATTGCCGGCATCTGTCGGACCGGAAGTAGGTTCCGTGGAACGCACGCCGCACTAATTGGAACGCACGTACGTGCGTGCATGCGCGCGTCAATTACGTGCGTGCGCGCGTGTGTCCGTCATAAAGTTATACTATTCCACTTCCTTTTTCTTCATTGGAACGCACATGCGTTCCACAGCCTTAATCAGTGCGTTCAGGTCAATTTGCTTCCGCATTCTGCCGTGGAACGCACCATATGCGTTTCATAGTCTTTATGAATTGTAACAAAAGTCTTTAAATCACCAGTCCAAAAAAAATCAATAGGGAATAGGAGAGAGAAGCTAATAGATTATAATATAACATAAAGAGGCAACATCTTTTTTATTGATATTGGAAAACATTATTACCTTTATCATTTACAAAATTATAATGGTGTACCCCTAAAAAATATTAATAAAAATACTTGCATAAAAAAGCTGGAGGGGTGAGAAGAAACTGTATTGAATGTCATTAACTGTTAAATATTAAATTATTTCTTTATACTATAAAAAAAAGACATAATTCGAAATCCAAATTAAGTCCATGAGGAACCATGGTATTAAAATTAAAAATAAAGGACATTTCTTCCATTCCAATTTTCTTTATAAAATCTCCACCCCTCCAATTTTTCTTGACCAATTTAAGTGCACAAAACACAAGACCTTGTGGATTTTGATGATGGTATTGTTTAAAATGTTGGGAAACACTATGTGTATCGACTCCTTTTTTGATGTTTCTCACATGCTCCGAAATTCTAACATGGAGGCATCTAATAGTCCTCCCTATATACATTTTATTGCACGGACAAATTAATAAATAAATAATATTTTTCGAGAAACATGTCAATTGGTCTCTTATTGTGAATTCCTTATTAGTAATTTCTATTATATTCTTTATGTGTCTTTTTTTGCTTATGGTCTCCCTGCATGCTAGGCATGTTCCACACCCATAGAACCCTTTGTTCTTTGTTAGGAAGTTCTCATTTTCAGCCTGATGATTATTTAAATTGCTGTTTACTAGGAAATTTTTTATATTTTTACATCCTCTATGGACAATTTTAGGTCTCTCCGGTAATATTTCTTTTAAAATTGGGTCATCTTGTAATAAGTGCCAGTATTTATTGATAGCATGCCTTACTTTCTTATTATTGGCTGAAAAATTGCAAATGAAGGGGATATTGCCTTTATTATTCTCTATTCTCGCTTTTTTCTTTTTATATATTAATAATTCCTTCCGTTCTAATATTTTTATTTCTTCTATACTCTTTTGGAGGTCTTCTTCTTCATATCCTTTTTCTAAGAATTGATTTTTAATAATTTGAGTTTGTTGTAAGAAGTCTTCCTCTTTTGTACAATTTCTTTTTAGCCTCATAAACTGGCCCTTAGGTGCATTCGTGAGCCACGGGGTATGGTGACAACTAGTAAGATTAATATATCCATTGCAATCTACCTCTTTAAAAAAAAATTTTGTGCAAATATTTCCTTCTTCTATAAAAACAGTAAGGTCTAAAAAATTGATCCCCACCTTACTTTGAGTAGAGGTGAGATTAATTCCCCAATCGTTGCAATTTAAAAAACTTAAAAAATTGGTCAATTTCAGATCATCTCCCTTGTTGTGGAGGTTAAGGGATTCCTTCACTTAAGTGTCAGAGCCTGTTTTTCACCTTGCTGAGCTTGTGTGCACCATTTTCATTTTGTATACTCTGGCAAATTATCTATGAAATATAAATACTTTGACAATAAACTCACAATAAATATAGAATAGTATATAACAAAACTGATAATTCTAAATATAATAAATAGCACACACCAACATATATAATGTGTAAAATACAACCTGCAAAATGGAATCTAAAAGCAAACAAAATCACAATAGGGTAATATGTCCAAAAAGAGGACACGGGGTGCGGGAAGAAAAGCACTCACAAGATTAAACTGGAATGCAGGCATGTCTCCCCAACAGGGGTAATGCAGAAGTAGAGGATGAATTCAGACCATCTAAATATTGAGGTCTATGGCAAATTCTGGTGTATAAAACAAGAGAGACCACAGATGTTATATGTACAAAAGAATTTAATGGATATACGCACTTACAAAAAGGAGGATAAAATATAGCCCACCTCCACTGCAAGTGGATCTATGTGAAAATCCTTCCCAGCCAGGTCGCAAAAGCAGCACTGGAACAAGCAACAATGAACAGCAGCAGAATGGTAAAATGGAAATAAAATAAAATAATAGTGGTGCCATTATGACTATTTTGTGTAATTTTCCCTTCTAACTATGGTGCCCTTTAAATGACCACATGAAATCTTTGTTGTAGCACAAGATGAAAACAATTTCTAACAGCCAATAATATGATATTATTTATAATTAGCTTTTTTTTCATGAATGCATTGTTAGTGCACTTGCGTTAGCTTTGTGGATTTGGTCTCGATTCCCAATAACTAATACTATAAAGCAAAAAAAAATAAAATAAAAATATATATATATATATAACCCAAGGAGGGCTAATCATGGCCTTTCTAGTGTCATATTCTACACTTTATCTGTTGGGTTAATTATAATGATTATGGCTGTAAGAATGTCTAGTTATCTTTCTTAATCACATATTACAAAAAAAAGGACTTCTGAACACATATCTATTATTTAATCAAAATTTAACATTTATTGCTACTTGCTCCATGGAAGCATGTGTTTATTTTCTATTTGTAAGGGAGGGTACAGCCTCCCAGAACAAGGAGAAACCTCTGTCCACGGCTGCTTGAATTACTGTCATATCATGTGACATCTGGGCTCTTAATACCCGAGACTGCTAATATATGTTATTACGTTTCGTGGCCCTGTATGTTTTGCACACCAGGAAAACAGTTGTTTTTTTTGTTTGTTTTTTTAAATAAAAAATAAACTGACTTCATAGTGCTGAAGCTGGTGTGTATGTGACCATCATGACATTTATAAATGGTTTTCGATTTTTATGACCTTGGTGATGTCAACCTTTCAGTGTTTTGTAAACGACAAACACAGGATATAATTCACTGCAATTTTGTTTTGGTCTTTTTAAAGCTTCAAGTCAGGCATTGACTGTTCAATAAGAAGAATACACAATCACAATTTGACATTTATTAAATAAGATTACAATATAAATTTTCCACTGCAATATCTCTAAGAATTTACAGGTCAGATTGGCAGTATGTTCGTTGGATAGTATATTACAATATAATGCGATCTGTACTTTGTATGCCCTTACTGTATATGCAAACACAATATCACTCTCCTGGCATATACAATGATACACAACTATGCCCCAGAAGCAATCTTTAATTAGTAAATTTAGTTCCTCTCGTTTTCTGCTCTGTCTAAAATCGTTGTTTTCTTTCTTCATCCCATCTTAAACTTTCACTTGCAAGATTTTTTTTGTGTCATGTCATATCTTGTATAGCAAAATTATATTACCTCTTAAACTGTTTAATTTATATTCCAACTGTTTAATTTAAATCCCAGTAAATCCTCTGCCTACTGACCTCTATGTAACATCATTTGCCCTACATAAAGCTGAATCAAGAATATTTAGTGCAAAAAGAAAAAAATACAATAAGTTAATTAGTGAGAAAAAGCACTAACCAAATTCGTTATATACACCACAAAAACAGAACAAAAGTGTCCCTTTACCATGTACACCAAAATAGTCGTTACAATTTAAGCAGAAAAAGGTTCATGGAAAGTGTCTTCATATATCAGTGTGTATGTGTGTACTGAATGAGGCTTGTGTATAGTGTATGTAGAATGTGTGTAGTGGATGCAGAGTGCGTGTGTAAAGTGGATGCGGTGTCTGCATCTGTAATGGATGCAATGTGTATAGTCGATGCAGATTGTACATTTGTGTAATGTATATATTGTGTTTGTGTGTGTGTGTAGTGGATGCAGAGTGTGTATTGTGTAGTTTATGTAGTGTGTGTATAGTGAATGCGGAGTGTGTGTTTATGTAGTAGATGTAGTATTGTGTCTATTAGATGCAGTATGTTTAGTGAATGCAGAGTGTGTATAGTAGATGCACAGTGTTTGTTTGTGTAAGGATATAGTGTGTGTAAATGTTGTGTAAAATAGGGTCTGCAGTCAGTGGTTAAAAAAAGACCTTTCTTTAATGTTTATTTTACTACATTTTATTTATTCCCCCACTCTTTGCTTCTTTCTTGTGTCTAGGGAGGGAGAAGATTGCATTCTCTGGTGGTCCGGTGGCATGGTGTGGGGAGCCAGCCGCTGTTCACAGTACAGAGGACCCAGCCTGCGCCATCTTCACTTTCTAGCTGTTCCTCTCTCTCTAACTATAGTGTGCCGTGCTTTGACGAATGGGTGGCTCAGCTGGAAAGTTAAGATGGAGTGTGCTATGCCCTCTCTGCACTATACAGGGAGGCCCACAGGTTCACATATATATAACTGTAATCTCTATTTACAAGTGCACATAGGGAAAGTAGGGCCCGGGACTCCAAGAGCAGTCTGGATCCCCAGGACCGCCAGGCCTATGACAACCGTCATGACGGTGGCCCTGTCCTTGAAAAACCCAATCTCTGTATCTTCATTTTATAACAGCACAGTAATTTGTGAATTTCCTAGGGCTCATCACTCCCAGAGTCTCCAAGACTCTCCAAGAATTAGGGATAGTTTAGCTCAAGCATAGCGGGTATGATAAGGAGATACCACTGGGGAGGGGTACTAAGTAAGGGAACTAGCACCAGGAGATAATGGCCAATATTCCCGTACACATGGTCCACTATTCATGGATCTGAGAAGATTTAATTGTAATGGAAAAATAATTTCCCAAAATTCTATCTTTTTTCCTTTTTTCAGAAACACGGAAAAGGATTGCAGGTTAAATTACTGCCAGTGATGTCATTAAAACAACTCCTGTTCTGTCGGCACAGGATGCATTACTGATCACTCTTTTGTACTTGCTGGAGAACAGGGCAATTGAGAACTTGTACCAAGGTGGCCATGTTCTTGAGATACTCTTTTGATTTAATCTTTTGGAAGGGCTCTAGTATACCTCTGATAGAATGATTATTTTCACTGATTCCTTGTTTTGCAAATGTAATTCGCATGGTTCATGGAACGTCCCACATGTGCAGGGGTAATGTATCAAAACGTCTTGTTGATTGGTATCATCCACATTTGTGATCAGTAGTGGATCAGTATTCTGATAATTTTGTTAACAGATTTATACAATTTTACAACACAATGTAAGCAAAACTTGTCAAACCACATAAGAAGCATCCTCTGAGTCCATTGGGCCCATTTGTGAATCTTTAGATGGCCTTCAAAGAATTATCGAACTGTATACATTTTCTAATTGTGTTGGTGATAATAAGTATTTTCTCAAGAGGGCTGAAGATTATCCTTGTGCACATGTAGATTCTGATACAATAGCAAAAATGTTGTTATAGGAAATTATCTCAAGATGTGGCCTCCCCCATCACATTTCTGATAGGGGAACACACTTTACAGCAGAAGTAGTGCAGGTGTATCTAGTGTATCTAAGTAGCAAACAAAGATGTCTCTGGCGCAATGTGTTTTAAATGTTTTCTTATTATCACCCTCATATCTAAATAAATAATAATCAGGGTATATTTACCTTGTAGGAACTGGTGTATATCCAGAATTCTTATATATAAAGACAAGAAATAAAGAAGTATATAGTGTAGTATTTTAATTTGTCCCAGTTTAAAAACATATACACACTCAGAATTAAAAAGCACAATAAAAAAATTATGCAAAACACCTAGGTGCCCCAAGGACTGCAAACCTCACAGAATCTCCTCAAGGAAGCTCCACTCATGGTCTGCATGAATATAAAGATAAAGGGAAAAGTTCTCTGTAAATAAGCAAGACACTTCATCTTTGAGACTTTTTCAAGAGCTTATAACTGTTCTCCACTTCGTATCTTATTTATAGTTCCTCCGGTCTCCGCTGATATTTCGCACCTGGCTGGCTGATGATGTTGTCATGCTGATGGACTCACCACATTGGTGATGTCACTGTGCTTGGTGTCTTACATACTTTGGTTTGCCAGTCTTCCGTCAGTCACTGATTGGATCTAATCGATGCTAAAATATTTTTGTTTGGTATTTGCACTTTCTTTGGAATCTGGAGGAATTCCAGTTTACTTGGCAGCACTTTTACATATAAATACACTATTTTTTAAATTTTTGCACATCTATGCACATCTACACTTTGTATAAAAAAACTGCACTTTATTGGTAATTATTTGCACAGGATGTCTCTAATGCTGATAGCTCTCATTCATTAATGTAAGCCCTGCACTGCCATTAGCAGTGAAACCATTTTCAAGTAGTGTGAATACTTAGAAATGGTGGGTGCCAGGACATTTCTGCCATTATAACCACTGCAAGACGCTGTAGTGTTTATGGTCCTTGGAGTGTTCCTTCAAGGTTAAACAGACAACGGATTTGGGAGACATTGTGCATTTGTCTGCTACTGATTTGGCAGGTGAAGCAAAAACTGACCAATAAGACATGTACGTTACTGGAATTGAAGCTCTCTTCCAAAATGTGTCAAAATCAAAAGAGGGGAGACTGTGAAAGGTTTAGAGACAATAGCGAACTCCGGCTAGGGTGAAAAAGTTAACAAATGAATTAGTGGAGTTTGCTAAAAAGTTGCATACACGAGTAACTACATGCATGCATTATAATATCTGTTTTTACAATGATTGGATGTTAGTGTGGCTATGTGTAAACCTATATGATGCTAAGTAATATATGGTTAATTACATAACTAGGAAACTGTATATATTCTGAGAAAGGAATGCCCTTATTCTGAGCCTGTATTTACCACAAGTCTATATTCTACAATAAACCACATAAATAGACCTTAGTGCTTTCCCTTGACAGTGTGTAGAGAAAAAAAATGACAGACACCACTGTACATAATGATCAGTCTTCATACCCCCGATGCACATAAATATAAGAAAACATATTTGACATCCTTAAACTGAGATTGGAACATGTGTCTGGTAAAAGAAAGAAATCAAATCCATATATCAGAATTAGTACAAAACAGAAAGAGCAGAATGCCAAAACAGCACCAAAGTGGAGTGATGATATAAAGAAAACTGTGTCTCGACCCTTTTATCTACCCCTGGACCACACAAAGTAGACCTTCAAGATTTTTCTATCTATGCACATTAATCTATGCATAATAAAGAGAAAGAATCTCCTATCTACATCTCTCCATGCCAATAGCAAACATATTTATGTTGTAAGTTGTTCTACTTTGTTTCCTTGGTAACACATTACTGTCCCTACATGGCAGAGATCCAAGAGTAGAAGTCAACAAAATTTAGAGTGACATGGATGTTCTAATTTCTCGGCAGTAGCTAGCGAGTGCCACCAACTCTCCCCCACCTTTGTTTACACTGTTTTACGCAACACACACAGTGTCGGGAAAAACAGAAACTGGTCGATTTAATGGGTACTGTGTCATGGGCAGATGTTTTATGCTTATCTCATATTAAGTGTAGTATAACAGGACTTTAACTCTAAAATTAAACGTGGTTGATAAGGAAGACTACGCCATTTATTCATTGTTTAGAATACTAAAACGAAATCTTTACGAATTATATTTGTTGTCCCACATGGGACAAAAAAAGCTCCATACTTGTAGAATAACTATTGCCTAGGTGAACATATGGAACTTGATTTAAATGTTTACTCCAAACAAAAAAACATTCTTCTAAGAAAAAAAATGGTTTTAATTTTTTTAACTCTTCCTAGACAGGTCTGCCCCTCCACCTGAAACAAAAACCACACAAAACCTGCTAAAACTCACCTCGATCCAGTGCTCAAGCCAAGTTCTCCCCTCCTTCCGATCCTTATTTATTACCTATATGTGTATACTTTTCCCTTATTGCATCTAAGGTGCTTTTTTTCCTGGTAAACAAATTAATCTTTTCAATTATTCTTTCATGACATATTTTTGCTATTATGGGAACATGAGCAAAACAAAAACATGTGCATCTAATCCTGAGACAGAATGACAAATCCGTGTAGGTCTCTGCAAGGTACAGACTGTACCTCAGATGCTAAGATCTCGGTGTAGTTATAATCTATTTTTTAGTAAATAGAGGGTGACTAGACTACACAGTCTGTTAGTTGTGGCTGAAGCATGCTCAAGAAAAGCGTGCAGTTTTTGGGTACATTACACATTTTGTTTTGGTTTTTTAATATGTAGAGGTGCTGTTTGTGATAATTGCCAGCTGAATAATGTGCTCATGTTACTAAAAGTGTTTCTCAACTATAAATTTATTGAATTAATTTAACTTTGCAAAGTTTAGCAGAGACTTCACAGTGCTAAAGTTTCAACTCTCGAGAGGAAGCTGTCAATTTATATATTTTTTAATGTTTATAGTGCTACAACAATATTTTTAAATTGTGCTAAAGGAACACTCTAGCATGGATTTACCTTACTTTTAAAATGCATTTTAAACACAACACATTAAATATGCAGGGCCAGTGCAAGGATTTCTGCCACCCTAGGCAAAGATCCATTTTTCCGCCTCCTCATGTCACTTACTCACTGACAGATACACAAAGGCAGACACACACACTCACTGACAGACACACACACACACACACACTCACTGACAGATACAAACTCACTCACTGACACACACACACTTACTGACAGACATACACTTACTCACTGACAGACATACACTCACTCACTGACAGACTTACACTCACTCACTGACAGACACACAAACACACACACACACACACACACACACACACACTCAATGACAGACACACACTCACTCACTGACAGACATACAGACACACAGACACTCACTGACATACATACACTCACTCACACTCACTGACATACATACACTCACTCACTGACAGACAGACACACACACACACACACACACAGACACAAATATACTCACTGACATACATACACTCACTCACTGACAGACAGAAAGATACACACACACAGACACTCACTGTCATCTATACACTCACTCAGGGCCGCCATCAGGGGGTGACAACCATGACTGTTGTCACGAGCCCGTCAGCCCTGGGGGCCCCACTTTCTTTCTCTGCATACACAGATAGCGAATATCGCGATCTATGTGTGCAGCCGCGGGCCCCCGGCTCCCTGTTACCGCAGAGGGGGCACAGGCAGCACACAGCTTCTCCTCTCTTCTAATAACTCTTGCGACACCCGCGGTGAGTTGCCATGGTAACCGGGTCTCGCAAGAGTTATTAGAAGAGAGAAGAGAGGAGAAGGTGTGTGCTGCCTGGGCCCCCTCTGCGGTAACAGGGATCCGGGGGGCCCCCCACCGGACCGTCACGGATGGAATCTCCCCCCTCCCTGGACACAGGTAAGCAGGGAGGGGGGAATATCATTTACATTTAATTTACACATTGTACATTTACACACACACACTGCATACACTAACACAACACACACACACACACTGCATACACTAACACAACACAACACACACACTGCATACACTAACACACACACACTGCATACACTAACACAACACACACACACACACACTGAGTGAGTGTGTGTCTGTCATTGAGTGTGTGTGTGTGTTTGTGTGTCTGTCAGTGAGTGAGTGTAAGTCTGTCAGTGAGTGAGTGTATGTCTGTCAGTAAGTGTGTGTGTGTGTCAGTGAGTGAGTGTGTGTCTGTCTGTCAGTGAGTGAGTGTGTGTGCCTGTCAGTGAGTGTGTGTGTCTGCCTTTGTGTATCTGTAACCTTTTGAAGAGTTAAAAAATATATTTATTTTAATTTTATAGTAACTCATTGTGAGACTTTTATTTTCAAGTTTGGAGTCTTCTGTAGATAATGATTGTTCTCTCACTAAAAAAATAAATAAATCAGTGGGATCTGCTAAAATATGCCATTATTTTTGGATCATTCTTTGAATGCATTTATTATTATCAGTATAATAAAAACTCTAAGAGGTCTCTCATGTGCATCTTTCTAGATCTTTTACATCACTAATCTTAACAGTGCATCTCTGCAAAAGCTTATTTTTGATAAGGGCATGCTCCTCAAATATATCTGCTTTAGTTACCTCTTAGAAGCATTATATTTATTTAGGGACTAAACTGACAGCAGTTAAAGCTATTGATATGAAGAATGTTTAATATGTATTTATGAATAGTTAATGCATATTTGCAGATCTAGAAAACTGACAATATACCTGCTGTATTCTCATGTCAAATTTAATTTCCCCATTGTTGTTATTCAGTGATTGAAAGATGTCTTGCAGTTCAGTTTTAGTGCCTTGCCAGATGAAAAAAACATGTCTATATAGTGATGTTATATGACCAAGTTTGACACCCAGCCATTCCCCTTGGTATATACAGTATAATTCACACATACACTAGCCATAAAACTGTGAAGAGCAAATTAAATCCCCATTGCTGTACTGAGTAATTGAAGGAAACATCTTCATTGTGCAAAACTTATTTGCCAAGATTACCTGAATCCATTCTACAATGAAGTCTATCTGAACTGTAGGCATTTTTCATATTTTAATATAAAATAGTGGAGTATAACTAGGACACATTTTCCGTTATTAAAAGGTGCCTATTTCAAATTATATCTCTTAGAATTTATGGAACTGTACTGTATCTTTAAAGTAAGATCTAGTATACTTAACAAAAGACTGGAGTTATATATCAACATTTTATTGTAGATTAGCTTGATTCCAGCAATGACTCGTTTATAAATGTACCAGCTCCTGTTCTGCCCTAGTAACTGTAGAACGTGCCTCCAAGCTATCTTACAAATCAGGTGTGTTTGCTCACATCAAGCATGTGTATCTTCACACCCCTTAGGCCTCAACCCAAATCCTATGGCATAGGGCCTCTTTCTCTTTGCTGTTGAGGAAGTCTTTGTCCTCTTCCCATCTGGCTAATCCATCTCACAGGTTGACCACGTCTTCCATGCACCTCAGTTTGTTGCTGCTAGTGCTAAGGCTGGTGCTATGACTACTGTTCTTCGTTCTCATCTTCCTTCAACAATTATACCATTCATGCTGGGTCCATGCTGGCTACTGACTTGTTTGCTAATGCCTTTTTTTAGTAATGAATTGTTTATGCCAGTAGGTCGTAATTGTGAAGGTAACCCATTTTGTTCCATAGGAGCATTGCAGTATATGTTTGTGTTTCTTTAACGTGTTTAGTTAGAGTTTTCATGTATTATGTGGATGTGATGCTAACAAATTTGCTGTGTGATATATTGCAGTGCTTAGTTGTCCTTTAATTGGTCTATTTGATTAATTATAAATTGTTGATAATGTTGCTTAAATACATCATCACGTTATGGGATGTGTTTGCAGTGTTCATTCTGCACATTTGCTAACTATTAGGAATATTTTCTGGACATTGGTTAGTTGCTAGAAAGGTACTTTCACGTACTTTTCGTGTACTCTGAGTTGCCGATTTTTCTAACGTATTCATGCTTGTCTTAAAAAGGGTAGGTGAATTCTCTTCTGTAGGAGTGTGACTGTTGAAACATGTGTGCTTAACGTAAGATATAGGGTCTATTTTCACTCATTCCATAATGGTTAAAGTAAAGTAAAAAAAGTACAGGAATCGAGTACTGTGATGGTTCGACAACATGAACAACTCTTCAGCGCTGTTAGTAAAATATCAGATATGGGGTTGTAATTTCTCTCTATAATGTATGTGTTAATGATATTTTTCATAGTATGGTCAGACTTTACCCTGGCATTACTGACAGGAGTCTTTGCAATCTAAAATATAATGTGCCATTTAAGGGTAAAGAATATTATTCCAGAATTTTGTGCACATGTTTTTCACCGTCATTTAGGGTGTTCTTGTTTGTAGTCTACTCTGGCATTGTCAGACCTCTTTACATCCCCATTTGTTTGTCATCTACTGAAATTGGTTCTTTCATAATTTTCTCTCATGATATTTTGAGCTCTTGTGCTTGTTCACAACGAAGACTGAATAGTGTCATAAGTGCAAGCAGGGCACAAATATAACCACAGTTTGGTTAAGCATTTAACTCAAGTATATAAAATAGAAAGGTGAACAGCGCTAACCATATATAAAAATATATATATTACATACGTGGTAGATGGTACTTGTCAATGATATGGCTTAAAAAAGAACAAAATAAAATAATAGTGCAATATATAATAACAGTGGAGTAAATATAGAAGGAATATATGATCCAAACTCACACTTTAAAGAGCTATATAAGCTCAATTGGAAGGGCCTGGACGGAATAATCCCCGTCTGTGGATTTCTTGATATGAGATCTTCCTGGTAGGCTTATAGAGATGGACTTTCACAATATATAAGACAGGAAAGAAAAGGAACACTAATAGTGTAAATAGTACATGTAGGTATATTGCAAATAAAAATAATCCTACTTACATATACTAGAGCAATGGACCTGCTCTAGTGTAAACAGCTTCAGGTGGAACAATCGCCACCTAGGGATATAGAGGACCCAGAGGTAGCAGCAGCAAGATGAAATAGGAAGTATTGACTTGGAGAGACTGGGTTTACATAAAATGTATATACTTTAATTAGATAAAATTCAAAGTGAAAAAACAAATATACATATATTTATAAAATACCAGTCTAAATAAAAAAGTCACTAGTTCTTCCTCACTAGACGCGTTTCGCCGTGGCTTTTTCAAAAGTGAATGCTTGCTGCAAGGAGTCCTCGAGGTTATAAACCTTCTATGTTTGTAGAAACGGATTCCGGTGTGTGTAGCTTGTCATTTCCGGTTTCAGCGCGATGACGCAAACGGAAGTCCTTCGGGCGCCATTTTGGGTAAGGGCAACGTTCGTAAATGCCCAAAGAACGGCACAATAGTGTGTAGGACAGAGATTTTACATTAGATAAGTCTGTTAGCATAGATAATAATACAGTATATACAAAAGTGAATATTAAAACATAAAATGTGAATCCAAAGAAGCATTATATTATTAATGTATAAGTGATCACTTTCAAACAGACATCTGGGCTCAATATTGATATGATTATATATATATTTTGAACATAGCTAAAAAAATAATAAATAAAACACCATAAAAAATATATGGTTTTTTAATATATGTTAAAAAATTACAATAGATATACATAAATTCGAAATATTAAAATGATAAATAAATTATAAAAAATGAATTAAATCAAATTCTATATTGAGTCCATTTGGATGAAGGGTGTCTAAACGGTGAACCCATTCCATTTCTAATTTTCCTATATTTTTAATAATATCACCACCTCTCCACTGTGGCTTGTATTTTGCAATCCCTACAAATTTCAAAAGGCTGGGAGCTTTATTGTGCTGTAGGAAATGTGCAGATACAGGGTGATTTGTGTACCCCTTTTCAATATTGCGACAATGTTCACTAATTCGTATTTTTTGTGGACGTATAGTTCTCCCAACATATTGTAGTCCACAAGGACATTCTAGTAGATAAATCACACTGTTGCTATTGCACGTAATAATTTCATTTATATTGAAAGTTTTTTTTTTATTTGATTTAAAATTTAAAGTGCATTTGTCCATTTTATGCGTTTTTTTACATGTGATACATGTATTACACCTATAAAAACCTTTATTAATAGTTAAAAAATTACTTTTGCATATATTTTGATTTTTTGTAAAAAATTTTGTAAGTTGTAATTTTAGGTTGGGTGCACCTCTCAAAATTTTTTGTAAAAAAACGCATCAAATGGACAAATGGACAAGTGCACTTTAAACAGATGCTGTTGAGAAAGTTTAATTTTGGATATAGAATAGAGAAACCTTGTAGAAATCTTAAAAATAACAGAATTTAATTGCCCAGGAAGGAAAAAAGTTATTGTCCCCCACATGTCTCATGGGGGCGCCTTATCCAGTTGTTCCAAACTTTAGCCTCTGTTTTGTACTTGAACTCTTTTCCTGCCCTTGCTGTATTTTGATTATCTTCTTAATGGTGTCTGAATTTTTTTACATACTTTTTTCCCCTTTTATCTGGTATTCATTATCTCGGTCCTGTGTACTTCAGCTCAGTAATAATTTTATTGTTTTTCTTATTATTTCTATTTTTTGCTAGTTCTTTTTTAAGTAACACGGATGTTTTATATGCTAAGAGAGGAGAGCGCACTGCTCAACAATTATTCTTCATGATTGAAAGTTATTGTATATGTATAACACTCTATTTACATGCCTTTCATTGTTTTATTTAAATAATCTCATTGTATTCTCGTTATTTGTACTCTGAACTCTTTCTTAATTTAATAAAACATTTCAAAAACAAAATTCAAAGTGATATGCCAGAAAATATATTCTCTTGCTTTGGTTTGAAGTATATCCCAGGATGGTAGTATTTTTTAAATAACTCTTCAAATTTGCTACAAATTTTATTGTTGTGACTGGGAGAGTACGCAAACCGAAGGCTTGTCTAAGTTTTCTAGATGGAGCATTAACCAAATATAAATTGGAATATGCATATTTTTTATTTGTTTTCGGCCAAATATTTCTTAATCTTTTTTTTACTCTATCTCATACTATGTATATTTTTATGGCTTTGCTTTGGCCAAATAGTATGATTTCGATTGTTTGATTAGTTTTTGTGCACTTCTATCATTTCTTCTTCATATATTACATGGTAGTGGATTCGATTTCATTTTAAAATTTCCAACAAATGACAAATCCCACAATGTATGAATTTCCAGAAGAATAATGCAGAACACATAACATGATTGTGTTTTAAAGGTTTCATTAAATTTTTACACATTTATATCATGTTGAGTTTTAGTGCATCATTTCACAGGAGCAATGAATCATTATCGTGTAATATGTTAACAGTTTTTTCTCCCCTCCTCATATTCTACTTTAAATTCCTTAATTGTTTTTCCAAATCATTATACTTAATGACATGCATAGTCACTTTTTTGGCTCGTATATATAAGGCAGAGTAATTAATTAGGTATTAAATGTCCTGATGAAGTGCCAACTCCAGGCAACAAATCTACAGAGACAGACGATTTCCTCGATATAGGACACTCCTGCCCCACGGTGGATGCCAAATGAATATGAATCTGTTGCATTATCCATCATCTACTTGTTACTGAACATGGAAGTAGAAGTTAAAAATGTGGCTGGTTCACATGCAAATAAACTCACTTACAGGGCAAATAAAAATAGGCCTTTTGATTATTTATCAACTTCTGTGATTCAGGTGTGATTAAAGAACTCTCCAAGCACCATAGCTACTGTAAGTACCAACCCCCCATAGTAATTAGTTAAACCAGCTCAGAACAATTTGACAACTTATCCAACTATCCTGCTGAAAAGAAGCTTCTGCCACTGAGCTAAGCCTAGCTGATGCCCTCAGTCAATGAACCTTAGTGGCGCTAACTTAACACCTTACTGGAGCTTCCGGCATCAGGGGAGGTGGCAACAGGAATCTGGCAAGACCCAGGCAAGTAATCAACCCATTCTTAAACGATTTGTCTTCTTACTATGGGAGGGCTTCAGGGCACCTTAGTGGGCTGTAGTGGTTATGGTGCTTCAAGTGTTCCTTTAAATTAATGTTATCATTACATCAAAAAAAGAAACAACATCTTACAGTCACAAGCACAAATTATCCAGAGGCATTATGTTACTCAGTCTGTGGATACACATCAGAACAATTAAAATCATTTTTCTCCACAACAGTTTTTGGGTGTGCGCGTGTTAATGGTCGACCCTGGGCATAGCTTGTTAGATAAAGCAAGTGCACAAGTGAAATATGAACATACTTTCACACAAGCCAAAGGCTAAATTCATAATCAAAAAAATATCACTGACACTCTGCTAGGTCAAACCCGATCACTATAGCAGATTGTGATATTTACTTTGTTCTGTCAGGAAATATATTTTGTTCACCCCACATAAGAAGAGGTATGGGTTTACATTGATTCTTCTCAGGAACTTCCAATAGTTCCTAAATTCTACTTTATCACAATGTTTTGGATTATTTATGAGTCCTACATTCCCAGTTTGTGTTGTACAGGCTGCCAAGGTAATACTTAATTTCAGGAGACTTTTTGTCTGGGCAAAATCCTATTTTTAGAAGTTCTGGAAACTTTTCCAGTTACTGCAGAATCAATAACTGGAAAGCTGTCTGACTTATTTCACATGGTATAAAGATTTAAAAATTTTTTTAATTTCGCTTACCCTAATTAAATTTTTATCTCTGTGGCATCAGTCCATGAAAGTCAATGAATATAGATATATATGAGTTATAACATAACATTCCACAACTGAAGAGGCAGAACCAATCACAGGAAGCCCTTTAGACTCTTCTCCTTGATGCTTCTTCTAAAGAAAATTAACAAGTTACTAATTTACTTAAGCAGGGGAGAAGGAAACCAGCAAGAACGAAAAGCTCAAAAAGATCAGGGCAGGAGCAAAACCATCAAACACCAACAGCCTAAGGAGGTAAAACACCAGTTAGGGGCCTCATGGACCATAACCACTCAGATGATAATTATAACTAGGCATTACGCTCCCTAATTCACACACATTTGGTATATTGCTGTTGGTGCAGTATCTGAGATATGCTAGATCAGTACAGAGGGCTGTACTACTTTATTTGACACCCTGATAAAATTGGGTTGGTTCTGTGTAATTGGTTAATTTTGGGGAATCTAAGACAACCAGAGACATTAGGTTCTCAAGGTCTTGATGGTGGCCAGCTACCGTAGTGAGTGTGGGGCTTCAGGTAAATGATCCCCTGAATTCCTGTGCCTCCTTGTTTAATAGGGTGCAGCATAGATTAAGTATTTATTTCAAAGTAGTTTAGTCTTTCATTAAAATATTACTTGTGAGTGAAACAATAGAAGGCTATTCGTCACAGATGGCCAAGTGGCTGCTTGCCAATCAGCTTCTTGTAATTTTCATGATGAAAGGCCCAGGAGGTAGCTTCCACAGTAGAAAGAGTAGTAATACTGTAGCACATGGGCATAAAGCCTTGCAATGCGTAACTGGAAACCTCCAAAAATTCTCTGTAAGTAGCCCAGGTTTGCACTAACTTAGACAAAGTAGTCACAAAGTATAAGATCCCTTGACTGCAGTAGAACGCAACAAAAACTTGCTGTACTCCATGAAGTTCTAAAGTTCAGCTGTATCAGAAGGAGCTACATCCTGAACTTTGGATTTTCCTGTAGTAGGGGTATGAAGGAGGAGATGTGTCTGTATAAGTCTATAAGGTTTTTTGTGGTGTGGATTTTACCTCCCCAATTAGAAGAAGTCATATCCCACAAGTTACACATTTTCATGGCTCATTACCACAATAATTTACAAAGGACTGATTTAGCAAGAGTATTTTGAACACCTCATTTTATTACATTTTCAGTTTATTCCTTGGAAAAGAACATACTTTAAAGTGAATGCCTTAGGATGGGGATAGGCAAACCTTTGTCACTCTAGATGTTGTGGACTACATTTCCCATGATGCTTTGCCAGCAATAATGGCTGTAAGAGCATAATCATTTAGAACACAACATCTGAAGTGTGGAAGGTTGCCAACACTTGCCTTAGGATATAAACTATATAGAGTATATTTACACTTTCGTAGAGTGTACCCTGCAAAAACGAGAGCTTCTCGATCTTTTTGATTTACTTCCAAAATCCTCTTTTTTTTTTTTTGCTCTGCTCTGAAAATGAGGTAACATTACATTGTAGAACATGAAATACATTAATGTAAACTCAGGAAAGCTTATGTAATGGCCTGTGTAGGTGGCCCGTGAGCGGAGGTTTTTAATAGGTATGTTGGGTGTGTTTTCCCTGATAGGGTCTAGCATCTGACCTTGCGTCAGGTATCTGTCGAGAGGGTTACTGAGGGACCAAGTGGGTCTCAGAGTAAGCTACAATTTGGGTGAGGTGTTGAGTGCCTGTGTGACATCTGTATGTAATAGCATCAGTTGTCATGTTGGGCTGTAGTGCAGGTGAGAGGGGGAGTCGGTAACAACTGTCCGTGGGGTGAGTCTAGAGGCACCCCCGGTCGTGCTTGGCTACTGTAGGGTTGTTTGCGGGTGGTCATGGCGTGGGGAGGGATGGTCTCCTCGGGTCATGTATCCGTTCGAGTTTTATTAGATGGATTTTATATTTATCAATACATTTCTTTATATTGCTTTCTTTAAAAAAAAAAAAAAAATTACAATTAAAAAAAAAGTATCAGAAATCATTCTGATAATGTACTATGTAAGTTACACTCCTGCCCATTGGAAAAATGAACCTGCTTTCTTGCATTATACTTGGTTAGATTTTGGCTTTGTATTCTCAGGTCATGAATAAGGGCACTTTAAACTGTCTTGGATTGTGCAGACAAGACTCATTTTATAATAAAAATAGCTGAAGTGTCCTCTAAAACGAATCTGTGTAGTGTTCACATCAGTTACACGTGATGACCCAAGATGCTAGCTGACTGATTGCTGCCATGCTTTTCCATTCAGTAACCTAGGATACAGTCAATTGAAGAACATACACAAAGAAGGGCACTTAACAGTTTCCATTCATGTTCAATTGTGACTTGCATTAAAATGCAACTTAAAGTGCCATACTGAGAAATAAATACCATTAGTATAGAATTCTGCTATGATATGTATCTTATGTTATCATGACAATTCTGACTCATACTGTGTTAAAATGTATCATGGATGGATAATAAACATTAAAGGAACATTTAATTTCCTTGATGTGAGTTGGGTGCCTGAAGTCCCCTGGCGCCGTCCCTCTTTTCAGTGCTAGACTGTTTACGAATGGTTTGTACTAATAGAGGTCTCCCGGCAGCCTGCATCCCCTCTCTGCTGTTCAGGCTGGCATTTCAGTATTAGCCAGAACAGTCAATTACAACAATAGAATATCTAGAATTAAGTACAAATTCACCACCTCTTACACCTAGGTGTGCCCCAAACACCTTACACCAACTGTAGGCCAAAAATCAGTAAAGAATCAGTGAAGTTGAAGAAAAGAAACAAAGTGAAGGTAGTCAAACAATTCACACACAATAAATAGGGCTTTCTCTTTAAACCCAATGTATTCCATGCAGTTATCAATAGCCACAGTAATTTTTTTAATCCACTAAAGTGTAGTAATGAATACTCTTATATACATGCAGTGGATTTCGTAATAGAAATAGCTTACATTCACTATAATGTTCTAGAGACTCAATTTCCTCAGTGTGATGTATCATGAAAGATAAAAAAGCAAATATAGTGTAATTCCATTTATTTAACATCAATTAAAATGGTGAATAAAAAGAGTAAAAATGCTTAAAGAAATGTTGGTCAATCAACCAAGGATTTAAAGTCACATCAAGCGACTTTCTTACAAAGTTTTTCAGCTAAAATTTGCTGCATCTGTCCAACCCTTCCTATGAGGCTTTGTCAAAGTTTTCACTATTTACACATGTTTATCCATTTAAATAGTCTTACACACATTTGGTAACAAGTTCTTTTTTAAACTGTCTTGGTCACTAAAATCAATTAAGGTGTCCATTCTAGATGCTTAGTTAAATCGGCCTCACTTATCACAAACGTAACACATATCTAAAATATATCTAAAAGCTACAGTACAGTACCCTTAGTAAATATGAGCAAAGAAGGCTGTTAAGTTTTGTTTTGGCTTTTGATCTTTTATCACAAAAAAAACACAAAAATACTCTACTCTCATGGATATAAAAAAAAATTGCAAACAACACAGGTTTCTAAAAAACCAAACATTTTTTTGTTTTCTTTTATAAATTCTTTATTTTAAATTCGTTTTCGCATTTGCAGTGCAATTTATGCATTACAACAGGTTTTGTGGTGATTTCAATAGAATGCAATGTGAACAATAAAATTTAGGGGGTAACAAGGTAAAAATACGATGGGAATAACTGGGTGGCAGTGTTAGGTCAGAGGAGATGTGCGTGGTGCACTGTGGTTGGTAAAATCTTTGTTAAATATTTATTGGCACCCCTATGAATTCATATGAGAAAAATATATTTGACATATATTTCCTTTGATATTTTAAAATTGTGTAGTACTCCTGGGTGAATAGGAACAGAAAATTGTTCAACCACGACTTCCTGTTTCACAGGGGTATTAATATGAGGTAACACATAGACCAAATTCCTTTAATCTTTCAACACAATGGATAAGACCAAGGAATACAGCTGTGATGTGCAGCAAAAAGTTGTTGAGATTCACAAAATGGGTAGTGGCTATAAGAAAATAGCAAAAGCATTGAAAATGACCAGTTCCACCATCAGTTCAATAATTAAGAAGTTCCAATCAACTGGAAATGTTATGAATCAATCTGGAAGAGGATGTGTGTCTATACTGGCTCACAGCTCTGTGAATAGGATGGGTAGAGTGGCCAAAACATCTCCAAGGATCACAGCTGGAGAATTGGATAAGCTAGTTGTATCTTGTTGTCAGAAAGTCTCCAAAACTATAATATGATGTCACCCACATCACCACAAGTTGTTTAGAAGGGTTTAAAGAAAAAAGCCTCTACTCTCGTCCAAAAACAAACTCAAACGTCTTAAATTTGACAAACACTACTGGAACTCATTCATCTCATCTTAACTTAAATCTGATTGGGTTGTATGGGCAGATGAAACCAAAACAGAGCTTTTTGGCAATAAACAACAGCGATGGGTTTGATGCACACAGAAAGTAAGCCATATGGAAAACGACCTCATGCCCATGGTTACATATGGTAATGGCTCTTTTGTGTTTTGTTTCTTTTATTTCTGTTTCTTTAAAAAATGTTCCAGTTTTCTCTACTAGTGGCCTCCCTAGCCACTAGTCTGAACACACTTTCTCTCACCTGCCTATCATATCAGTTCAACCTGCTATAAGAGGTCACACCCTGCTAGACAATTTGTCTTGACATTGATTGTAGTTACGTTCTGATCCTTGCAAGACTAAAGATCCTGGCTCCTTCTGTAAATACCTGTTCTATTCTGGAATTATTTAATTCAACCTGATTTATTCCTTTTAACTTGCTACTTTCCAAACCTGCTTACAATCCATACATTTGGAGAAAACCTGCTTACTACACATACACTTGGAGGTAACCTAATCTGTGATTGCTATTTATATTACATTTTACTGGACTTGGATTTAATATTGAATTGTTACTGAATTTACGGAAAACTTCTCAATCAACGTGGAGATTACAAACACCTTTCATAATTACAATTATCCTAAAGGACTCTAATTCATCTTTCCAAAATCCTGCTATACAACCTGCAAACCAAAACAGGCTTATCAACTAAATGTCTGACTTATCTGTATTACTTTGTATTTCTGTTTAGTTCTGTCTATTTTGTTTTTAACCTGAAACCTATCATTTCCATGTATAGGTGGTGTTCTCTTTATTTCCTGTAATATATATTCTACGTTATCCTGTTACAAAAAAACCTGCCTGGGGCATATTGCCTAAACCTTTCATTTCAGTAATCTCTTGCTACCTTACCTATAACTTCCTTTATAGGTTCTCTTTCTTACTATTACGTATATATCTCATAGGTTCTGCTTCTGCCTACTCCCTGTTTAAAGGGACACTCCAGGCACCCAGGCCACTTCTGCCCATTGGAGTGGTCTGGGTGCCAACTCCCACTACCCTTAACCCTGCAAGTGTAATTATTGCAGTTTTCATAAACTGCAATATTTACCTTGCAGGGTTAACTCCTCCTCTAGTGGCTGTCTACTAGACAACCACTAGAGGGCACTTCCGTGTTTATAGCACATGAAAAGTGTGCTATACCGTCGCTGGACGTCCTCATGCTATGTGAGGACCTCCAGCGTCGCTGAAATTCCCATTGAAAAGCATTAGGTCTCCCAGCGGCCGTGCATGCTCAATAGGTCTCCCCCGCCGGATGACGTCGGCGGGGGAGGAGCGTGGGCGGTCCCTGACCCAGTGCCGAGGGACATCGTTGGGAGGGAGAGGGGACCTGCAGTGCCAGGAAAATGTTTTTTCCTGGCACTGGAGAGTCCCTTTAATCCCATCTAGGGCTTATTGCCTAAAACTATATTTCTCTGTACACACAATACTTACCTGTTATTTTCCTTTATTAATTCTTCTCTTTCCCCCTTTGTCTTTATTATTTTCACTTCGTAATAGTCCCGCTATTCCTATTTTTATTTTTTCTAGACAAATGATGTCTAAGATAAAAAATAAAGACCCTGAAGTTAACGCTAGTTTCAGTTTCACGTCTGACCTTATCAGAAGCATGACCTTTTGGTACTGTTATGTTCTCTGCCAGAGGACCTGGACATTTTGTTAGAGTACACGATACCATGTATCCTATCAAATATCAACAGGCCGTGGTTGCATCTTCCAACAGGACAATAATCCAAAACAAACATCACTATCAACAGAAAACTGGTGTACTGACCACATAATCCAGTTGCTGACATGGCCATCCCAGTCACCTAAATTGAACCCAATAGAAAACCTGTCGGGTGAACTGAAGAGTAAAGTCCACCAGCATCAACCTTGAAATTTGAAGGAGAAAATGTACAATGTTTTTTTGTTTTTTTTTATAAAATAATGCCTGTATTTTTCTGATCATTTTGGCCATGGGCTTTCTATCATCATCTTTAGTATTATCAACACATAAAGATAAGCAAATATCTAGTTGCCACAAATACAAACTAGGGAACATTGGTTAGTAATCAACCATTCCACTCACATTGTATAGTATTGATTTTTAAGAAATCACAACTATATTTGTCATTTCTCATCACATTGAATTATCAGTATTATCCACATTTGTTTCCAATAAACACCCAAATAAACATCTTCTTGTCAAATAATTAACAAATACCGAAGCATGCCCTAGAAAGAAATATCTTACTGTGTACACAAAGAACAATAATATTAACTGTGCCACATAATATGGGTCTTTACATATGTTGTTGGAGATTTCCCTCTTGGATGGTATGGGATGATTGCCTATCTTGTCTCAATCTTCAATAGCACAGGTTATGGCATTGCCATTGAAAGCATAATATGCCAACTCTTAAGTCTTTAAGGCATTGGCTGATCACGCAAGAACAAGGATGTAAGAACAAAGAAGGATGTAAGGATGTAATGTTTATGCAAGCAGGATTTTTCATTGTTATTAACTAGATGTGGTCACTTTATATCTAGACCACAAATGGCAGAAATGGTTCAGCCACGACTCTGTAAGCCCCTTGATACTTACCGGTATAGAGCAGAAATCACCGTAAATGCTATAATTGTGACTATTATCAGGGGAGCTGTCCAGTGCTGATTTAAGACTCAATTAGGTCTGTTGCTGACAATTATTTTAGTGACAGAATTACAGAATCTAATAGACACAAAACACTAAAACATCTCTAGTTTCTTTTATCTGGAGCCAGTAGTGTTGGAGGATGCATTTTAAATCTACACATACCCTATGTCAATGTATTTCTTCCATCCCTCAACCCAGTTTATCTGTTCATTTACAAGCCCGAAATTTATCAACCCCCTTCTCTCATTAGCTCTCACATACTCTGAATCTTCTCTTCTCAGCATTCACTTGTCCACCACATTTCTCCTCTTCTCACAAGCAGGCAAAAGCTTGCTCTGGGTATGCAGCTTTTGATAGAGAAAGAGGTGGATGTAGTGAATGTTGCAGAAAGAGGATATACCACACTGCCACATCATGACAGGAGGATGTTTGGCTGCTAAAGAGATACTAAAGAGATACAAGCAGCAAGAGCATTTGCACGGAGTGCAATGTCAAGTCAGTTTTAAGTTAATTACTGTATAGCCAGCCAGTCCACAAAACTTTGCTCCACTGCGTTCATGCATTCTAGAGCAACAACATGTGAGTAGTAAGGGGGGAAAAGTGGGACTATTTCAAGGGCATGGGCTACAGGTGTAGATCCAGTAGCCCTGAGGTGGAGCTATCTCCACTTGTAATTTGTCTATCGTTCAGTTCCAATTCATATCATGCACAAAGTATTAAATTCAGTCAACTTTGTTTTGCAAAAGGTGTGGGAATAAGAAGGGGTCTGAGAGCGTTCAACCCGCAGAATGATGTAAATATCCCTAAGGTTTAATGGACCCCTCTATATCATGGGACAATATTGAGCTTCATCCCTAAACATGTAGGGCGTTCTAAAACTTTATCTCCTTTTTGGAGAATTAAATGAGAGCATTAGTTGCAGGTTGGAGTAGATTTGTGCAACCACTTCTGTTTCTTTAACACTGAGACAAAAAAAAACATTTTTGGGGCTTAATTGTCCGTTCCTCGATATGTGCATGCTATGCTGCCTTACCCCAACTTAAAAGCTTTACAGTTTCCCACAGGTAGCACCGTCCTCTGAGAGACCGCATTATCAAATTTGCAGCTGTATGAAGAGAACAGATACTCAAACTCGTTTATGATGGAAATGGAATACCTCTTACATGGAAAACCTGCAAAAAAAATCCCCAAAAATTATAAAGATGATACGTGAACTCTGCTTAACATCTCAAACTGCTCCTTGAATATGGATCTTTAATGTAAACAGCAGGATTCTAAAGCTCGTTATCGCTCGCAATTACAAAGAATGTATGAATTTTAGTCTAGACTGCACTAGAAGGTAAAAAAAAAATCTAGTGCTTAAAACAAAAATCAAATCTGAAAAGTTGCTAAAAAATACATCTAGAATTTTGCACTGAGATGAGCATAAAAAGAGAAAACATTAATTATTGTCTAATGCAATTCAAAATGCAGGAGGAAGAGCACAACATTTGGGAGCGATCATGGAAAGAGAGATACTCTGTGTTTTGAAGAGGGCTGAGCAAGGAAACCCACTGAGATAAACTGTATTGTTTAATTGCTGTATATTCCTGGGTAGAGGCAGGTGTGGATATTTTTAATTTGGCATGAAGAGCATTGTCAGACCATTTCCACAGACGTTCACATCCAGATTTCAGAAACTCTCAAATAAAGTTGTTTTTTTTTTGAGAGATCACCCACACCATGATGTCTCTCTGTGCAGTGAGTAACTCCTTCAGTACCAAATGTCCAGCAATAACCAGAGTTGTCTCATTCAAATATAGACCACTCTGCTGTATACTAACCTGCACAATTTAAATTAACTGCAAACCTTATTTTTCCCATTATTTACTTACTAAGTGAAAATTAAAAGGAAAAAAAATGATTTAGCCTTTGGGGGCAGGATATCCTGTTTGAATGTGTCTCTTCTCCAATTAGCAAAAACGTGTTATAAGATGCAGGTTTGCTCTACACCAATCCAGTGACACTCTTTAAACTTTTGCATCTAAAAATAATAATAATAATAATAATAAGAAAAAATAGGTCTACCTCCTCCTATTATTTAGAACCCCCACCTAATGCCAATTAGTCACCTTGTTCATTTTATCTAAGAGCCCACAACTGTGGCCTCAGGTGGGGGCTGGAGGGGATTTCTAGGTCCCCTGTTTATTTGAATAGATCCCACTTGTGGGGCACAGTTTGGAGCAAAGGGGTGCACTATGTCCTCCTGTTAATTTTATCTAATAGCCCCCACACTTGGCCCTCACCCTTGGTCACAGTTTGCACAGTATGTGCCCCCCAGTTTGCTATTTTAGCCAGTGCTTCACCATGGAAGACCTGTGCCTGGTCTCCATTTATTGTATTAGCGACTGGGCAGTGTGGCAAAAGTAACTTTGCCACTGGCTTTTGGAGGGGCCTGTTTGCCAGCCTCCTACCCTGTGACTATAGCCCCTGTGATAAACCTTGGTTAAAACCACTGTTTTTATGACTTATAAGGTAACACTTCGAACTCCCGAAGCGGTTCAAAGCGGCACTTCGCACTCCCGAAATAGACCGAATGCACAGCCTGATTCTCTGGAACTGTTTTGGGAATGGGACCATGCATACGGTCAGTCAAAATGTGACTTCCATAGAATTTCTGAACCCCTAAACTGATCTGGGTGATTTATGGATATGTTGGTCACCCAGATCAGGGCTATCAGGGGAAGTAACATTTGAGGAGATATTACGTGGTTTTTGGGGTACTTTTGGGGTTTTATAGAAATATGTGTTTTTTCTGCCTGGAGATAATTGAGTTAATACAGTATCTGACTCAATTATTTCCTAGGCAGAGGGGAGGGATTGTGTGCTGTGTGTGGGAGTGTCGTGCCTTGTAACCTTATTGTTATTGGTCTGTGATGTTGTAAATCAGTCTACATCAGGTCCTTGTGGGCGTACCATTTGCATGGGGATTGTCATATAAGGCAATCAGTTCCTCCTCTTAAGGGAAATTAAATCCTCCCTCCTGCCCCTACCATGCCGTGTGTAGGGGCAGGGGGGAAGATTTCATTTCCTTATTTACGAATACTATTTTTTTAACGTGGTATTGGTAAAGTTGTCTGAAAGATTAAAATTATGATAAAGTTTTTTTTTTGTAATATTGGTCTTTCAGCTTCTTAGTAGATAGCTCTCTAATCCTTATGTGGGATTGCCATAAGGATCTACTAAACAGCTCTCTAATTTTGTACCTTTACATATAGAAATCCCACAAGGGTAGCAATTTAGAGAGTTATTAACTAAAATCAACACCGTTGCCCACGGAATGGATTGTAATTTAATTTGTCTAAATGAAATTCTGAAACGAAAATAATGACCGAATATCATCCAAAAAAGAATGAACTGACAAAATTCGGTACAGCCGAAATAGACAGATTACAGATTTTATAGTGCAGAAAGATCATCAGACTTCTTCTCATCCCTCCCCCCCCCTCCGATCTGCAGAAACACTTAAAAAGACAACTTTTAATCAGAAAAAAAGTTAATAATGTATCCTCCTGAACTTCTTTGTAATTAACTTTTAAATGAGAAGTCATGCTACAGCTGTCGTTTGCAAATGCTGCTTCCTTGTCCATTATCGATGATCATATGGAAGGAGGCATTAGTAGCATAGAACTTGAAATTTTAACTCCTGATATATCAGGATTAAAATGCCAAGTTCTGTGCTACAAGTTATATCTCAAGCGTTACTCGTCTCTGCACCACCTGCTGAAGAGCACAGGCTTTTGCACTTACAGAGGGGAGCTCCAAGACAGTAGAGAGATCCTCTTTCTCTCCAACTGGTTCATTTGGTTCCAGCAAACTCGTGTGCCATGCAAAGGTAACCTACATCCCATGCATGACCTCTAATGTAGTATAACAAAACTACAGAAACAGAACACCAAACACAGTACATTAGCTGATCTTATGGGATAATGCAGGATACTGGATCCTCATCAGAGGCATTTGTATACAACTAGGCACAGTTTAACATCTGTATTTTTCTCAATTTTTCTAAATCTTTTTTTAAATTTTTTTTTAATCCATTTTCATTAGCAAAACAAAGCTTTACAGTTTTCTGCAACATAACTCTGCCACGTTAACCATGTCTTCCCTTTTCACAAAAGACTGGCCTCAACTTCATTGTAGGTATGCAGCACAGCAAATGATTGGCCTCAACTTCAATGTATGTATAAAGAACAGCACATGAGATCAATGTGTATTGAGCTGCTAATAAGTTCGCTCTAAAAAACTATTTTATAGTGCTAAGAGGAAGTTGGGCAGATAATAAAAGGATGCTGTAGAGCTGTCATGTCAATAGCACAGCTCTCAATGATTAATCATTGGCTGCTCACCATATATCATTAAAAATCATGAAGTCTTATTATATGTGTTATCCATTTAAAAAATCAAGAAATTTAAAATTTAAAGGGATAGTATGGCCACCAAAACAGCTTTAGCCCAATAAAGCAGTGTTTGTGTCTAGACCCATGCAGTCTCTCTATTCCATTCACTGCCATTTATGAGTTAAATCACTGTTGTTTCTGTTTAAGCAGCCCTAGCCATACCTCCCCTGTCTGTGACTGACACAGCCTGCATGAAAACAAAATGGTTTCATAGATAACTTACTTTAAATGTTTTTTTTTTTTTATCTCCTGCCCTGTAAATTGAACTTTATTCCCATACAGGAGGCTTCTGCTGGGTCTAGCAAGCTTTTAACAGAGCAAGAGATAACAAATTTAAATTGAAACAGAGTTTGCAATAAAGGAAGTGGAAACATTAGATGACTTTTTCCAGGAAGTGTTTAGAAGGCTGTATATGTCACATGCAGAGGCGTGTGACTAGGGTTGCATAAACAAAGTGATCTAACTCAAGAGTGGTAGAGAAATGAGCAGTGAGACCGTGGGGGCATGATCTATACACCAAAACCGCTACATTAAGCTAAAGTTGTTTTTGGGACTATAGTGTCCCTTTAAGTTTTGTTTATTGCTTAAGTAAATGTTAATCAACTGGACATTCTTCATGCTAGATCTTCAGAGTTACTCATAGAAGCCTAATATAGATCTTCAATCTAAGCATGGCAGAATCTAGACGCAGTCATTAACAGTAACGTTTTCCTCAACTAGGACAACTTTCATTCAGGGCAAGTAGAAGTGTATATATTTTTTTTATATTCTTTTATCTTATGCATCATATTAATTTGGTGTTATAATTACTATACAACATAAAAATGAAAGACAACACAATTGAAAATTATTTTGTCACCTGAATCATAAAGCGATGTAATTCACATCTTTACTGGACCATTAATTTTACACTTATCTCTAGAAAAAAAAAACCCACATTAAAAAAACATTGTATACATTTGCTTGATGTTTGATTAGCACAATGCAAAGAAAATATGTCTTTACAGTAACTTGCAGAGGGGGGTGAAAGTTGCGTCTTCTAGTCCAACAGGCAATATGCAAAAGAGAAACAAGTTGAAAAACAATCCCATGGCTTAGTATAGCCAGATATATGGATAATGTGACATCAATAGGCACACTTGCATATTAGAGAGCTATAGTCCAACTCTGTTATTTATGCTTGAGTAATGCTTCTCTTCTTACGATATGTGGTAAACTTCACTCTCAGTGGTATAAATTCCCATGATACAGAAATGAAGACAATGAAGGAGATAATATATTGTGTAGTATATACTGCATCTTAGCACAGTTTAAAAATATAATACTTAAGTGTGTGCACTCACATATAAGGTGAGCCCTAATTGACTCCCCTTTTGATATCATAAAGTTCTATAATCCTCACTCTTGGATATTTTTCATGCAAGTGTTTTCCTGGTAAGTATGTAAGAAATAAACACAAACATATAGTGTATACTGCAAGTATCAAGTAAAAGCGGATAAGAAAAGATTCTACTCACAGATGTCTGAGCAATATGGTGTTACTCCATCCACAAACACTTTTAAAAAAGCCTTTCTGTGAGGGTGAAATGTGTTAGTGTATTGTTTAATGTATACTTTTGAAATATTTATATACTATTTACTATACTATACAATAAAATAGTTTTTAACTTGAATCCTAACTTTTGTCTATGAGACTGGATCCATTATATCCGTGGTGGTTATATATACCATACCACCTATGCTTTGTAGATTGATCAACTACTACCTTATATAGTATCTTTATGTTTTCATTTATTTATATTATTTATATTTATACCACTGAGAGTGATGACTTAATCATATCCGTAAGCAGCGATTGTACCACACAAGCGCAAAAACCAGATGCGGATTAAAGTGTACCCATTAATTTCAAACTATCTGTATATTTGTCTTTACTACACCATTGGATTTTAAGAGTGGGCATGACGTCACGTCCACATCTATATATAGACGTCCTGCCACACAGCTGCATAGTTCAGTTAGACCACGCAGCAGGAGGAGGTAGACTAGGATTGAGGGAGGTGAGTCTCCCTCAGTTTGGAGCTGTCAGACCGCGTGGCAGGAGGGGGTCTGCGCGGCTCGGCAGAGGTAAGTAATGCCACAGCAACCTCATATTCCTCCACCCCATCAACCGATACAGGAGGTGGAGAAGTGCGAGGTCCAGTAAACCGATTACAGATCAGAGGTTTCAACAGGGAGGTATGGAAAACATAAGGCATACGCATGGAACGAGGCAAGTTCAGAGCATACGATACAGGATTCACTATGTGCAGTATGCGGAAAGGACCAACGAAACAAGGAGCGAACTTCATGGAGGGTACACAGAGATGGATATTTCAGGTAGACAGTCAAACCCTATCCCCCACTACATAAAAAGGAGCTGCACAACGATGCCCATCAGCCTGTACCTTCACTCTCTGACCAGCCTTAGCCAATAATTGTTGAACCTGCTCCCAAGTACTACGCAAACCAGCAATGCGTTCATCCAAAGCTGGCATTCCCTGTGAGGAGAATGCAGTCTGAAGAACAACAGGATGCCAACCATAGACTACGTAAAACAGGCTGAATCCAGAGGATTCATGAGTAGCGTTATTGCGAGCAACCTCAGCCCAAGGAAGCAGGTCAACCCAATTATCTTGGTAATGAGAAACAAAACTATGTATGCACTTCTCAAGAAACTGGTTGGCATGTTCAGCAGCTCCATTAGTCTGAGGATGGTAAGCAGAGGAAAAGGACAATTTAATACCCATCTCCGAGCAAAAGGCCCCCCAGAAGCGAGAGAAAAAAAAACTGTCAGATACAATTTGTTCCGGTATGCCGTGTAGACAGACTATGTCACTGGTGGAAATCCTAGCCAATTCTTCTGAGGAGGGGAGTTTCCTCAGGGGTATGAAATGAGCCATCTTAGAACACCGATCTACGACCATGAGAATGACAGTATGAACACTGGAATAAAGTCTACAATACATAAATTCTACAATAAAGTCGATAGACAGTTGGACCAGGGTTTACTGGGTATAGGTAAAGGTTGGAGCAACTACCCAGTGAATGGTCTTGTCACAAGCAAGCACATAGTCCTTTATAGCCTTCTTTAGGGAAGGCCAACAGAAGTCATGAGTTACAAGGTTGGTGGTCTTGGTTAAAACCTGTCCACCGGTTTTGCTGTCATGACATAAGGACATGACTTCCTGTCTGATAGTAGGGATAACAAACCGTTTATCATTAGGTTTGTCTTCAGGGGACTTAGATTGGGTAGCTAACAATAAAGAAGATACGTGTCAGGATTCCCCCACGTTGTATTGGAATTCCTCCATATTTGAAAACAGCCAGATCGACATTTAGCCAGGTCCCTTTCTAAATTAAAAGGAAGCATCACCTGATCTCAGGTGTTCAATCAATCTTTCTCTGTCAATCTCCTGTGGTCTTACTACATGGCTGCCGTCAGGGCCGGCCTTAGTGGTGTGTGAGCTGTGCGACCGCACAGGGTGCCATAGACCAGGGGGCACCCTGCGGCCAACACAGCTAACACATGGCCGGCAAGGATTAAAAAAAAAAATAAAAAAAATTGTGGTGGGGCAGAGCTTACCGTGCGGTGGGGGCGGAGCTTCCCGTGCGGCAGGGCGGAGCTAAAAGCGCCAGATAACTGCTGCAGGGGAAGCAGGAGTCCCTGCTTCCCCACTAAACAGTCTCCAGGAGCTGCACTGCCTCCACAATGAACTCCACAGGTAACTGTGTGATTGTCAGTGTGAGTGTGACTGTCTGCCTGTGTGTCTGTCTGTGTGTGTGACTGTCTGCCTATGTGTCTGTGTGCGTGACTGCCTGTGTGTGTGTGTCTGGCTGCCTGTGTGTGTGTGTGTGCGTGACTGCCTGTGTGTGTGTGTGTCTGGCTGCCTGTGTGTGTGTCTGTGTGTATGACTGCCTGTGTGTGTGTGTGTGTGTATGTGTGTGCCTGTGTCTGTCTGCCTGTGTGTGTCTGTGTGTGTGACTGTCTGCCTGTGTGTGTATGACTGCCTGTGTGTCTGTGTGTATGACTGTCTGCCTGTGTTTGTGTGAGACTGTGTGTGTGTCTGTGTGTATGACTGTCTGCCTGTGTATGACTGTCTGCCTGTGTGTGTGTGTGTGTGTGACTGCCTGTGTGTGTGTGTGTGTGTGTATGACTGCCTGTGTGTTTGTGTGTGTGTCTGTGTGTATGACTGTCTGTCTGAGTGTATGACTGCAGGTGTGTCTGTGTGTATGACTGTCTGCCTGTGTGTGTGTGTGTGTTTGGCTGTCTGCCTGTGTGTGTGTGGATGTCTTCCTGTGTGTGTATGGCCGTCTGACTTTGTGTGTGTGTGTGTGGCTGTCTGCATGTAAGTATGTGTGTGTAAAACTGTATGTGTGGCTGTGTGTGTGTGTGTGTAAAACTGTATGTGTGGCTGCCTGTGTGTGTGGCTGTCTGCCTGTAATTGTTTGTGAGTGTGTTTATCTACCTGTAATGGTGTATGTGTGTTACTGCCTGTACCTGTGTGTTTCTGCCTGATCCTGTGTATGTGCCTATCTGCCTGCGACTGTGTGCATGTGGTGGATTTGACAGTGTATATGTATAACTGTGCATCTGACTGTGTGCACATAACTCTGCAAAAATATACACCTACATTCACACACAGGCCTAAATGCATGTTTTTATCTGAATTAAATAACCATCACACACAGCCAATTAACCCAGCACAAATATCACATACAACCAATACACGCATATCACACACTGTTAATATACCCATTACAAATATCACACACAGCCAACACATAGCATACATATCACACACAGTCATCACACCTACTATCACATACACAGACAACACAAACATTACATCATACATTAAATAAATAAAAGAAAAGAGACAGCGCCAGACAACCTATAAGGCAGCAACCCAAAAAAGGGAATCCCCCAAAACCCTAAAATACAGGATAAAAGCAAAATATAAAAGGAGGGCTGCGCCAAGATAGACAATGTCCAATCCCAATAATAATAATAATTATTAAAGATAAAAAGTCCAACCTAAAAATGTCCTCTTTGTTGTCCTAGGGTACAGGAACGCGATCTTCGGGTATTATATAAAAAATAAAAAGAGAGAACAACCGATAGTGCAGAATGTATGGTTCAAATGAAGTAAAATTTGAATTATGATAACGAACTCACAATTTTCAGAGCTTCTGTCCAGCTCTAGGGTAAAGCGCACACAGCGGTATAATCCCCGCTTATGGGATGTAGGATGGGTTCGTCGGGGTATCCAAAACTCAAAGAAAGCAGAAACAACCAGATAGTGCTCTCTGTATAAATATATATCGTAGAGAAGAATAAAAAAACGTACAAGTACAGAGCAGGCCAACTGCTCTTTGATGCCAGCGCTGGTGGAATAATCCCCACCTAGGATTTCTTTGATTGTCGGGAACTTGTAGAGGTGATATTAAAATCAGGATAAAATGTATATAAAATATAACATATAACTAAAAAGATATGTATAAATAGCCAGGGTAAATGTATAAATAAAGGTAGTTGGGACTATCAAGTAACCAAAAACTTTAATATTTATTACACAAAATTATATTTCCATAACGCGTTTCGTCTTACAGACTTTATCAAATGGAATGCAATACAATACCTGGCAGATAGTGTTTATATAGACATAATTCAATTTAAAATTGGCGCCAAAAGAATTTCAGCCAATCAAAGTGAAGATACTTTTTACATCTCAAATTAACAATATTAGATTATTTACAGATAGTAAATAGGTTAATGAAGCATATTCAGTGTTTTTTTTTATTAAAAACGAAGGTAAGAAGGGTTATAAAATCAAAAAAGCAATTAGTCATGTGATTATCGGCACTTCCGGTTTTCGGACGTATAGCCGCACAGCCTTATGGGTACTGTAGTTCCCCATACGGCGATCTTATGACGGGAGCTATAAAAGAGGACCAAAAATTTAAAAACCAAGTTGGAGCAATGTATAAATAATTCATATTAAGGCAAGTCACATAAAGTAAAAATAACATAAAAACGAGGACGGGGAAACTATAAATTATGCGGCACTACTAATTGCTTTTTTGATTTTATAACCCTTCTTACCTTCGTTTTTAATTTTGCATTACATCATACATATATTTTGCATTACATCATACATGGATGACGGGGGGGAGGGGCGCTGTGAAGATTTTTCGCACAGGGTGCCTAAAGGCCCAAGGCCGGCCCTGGCTGCCGTTTCACTGCTGAACTCTGCTCATTTGAATTCCTGTGTACTGAACCTCTGGCTTTGTTCCTGGCTATGCTCCATTCTACTCTGCCACTCAAGAAACAGACTTAACTTCTGTTACCTGCATCTCTTCAGTTACTTCAAGGAACCATAAATCAATATACACTGGAAGGACTTCAACTCCCATAATTCATTAAGGGAAGATAAATTCTCCTATTATTGTATTTACTAATTGGTTCTAGCCACAAGTTTCTGGGAAGGATAAGGGTTATCCCAACTTTTAGGTTCAAGGTGCCCTTAATATTTTAATATTTTTCCAAGGCGCCCAAAGTCAAAAAATGTTCTGTTGGCAGAAATGCATGCTGTGCAAGCGCAGATCCAGAACCTAATCTTGGGAGGGGCACTGGTAGATTATTTAAAGAAACAATCCAGGCATAATAACCACTACAGTGCTTTGTAGTGGTTATGGTGCAAGTAGTGCCCTCCCAGAGTAAGTAGTCTAGGGGAGGTAATTGTGTGTTTGGGGGGGCAGTGTGTGTATGGGAGGAGCAGTGTGTGCGTGTATGGGGGGAGTTATTGTGCTTCTGTGGGGTAGGAGGACAAATTTATAAATATATATATATATTTGTTTAAATAAAAATTATTTTCATGTCCCCCCTCCCTGCTTACCGTTGCCTGGGAGGAGGGACAGTACTGACCCCTGGTGGCCTGTGGGAAAGCCCTGGTGGTAAAAGTGAACTCTAGCAGCCTCAGGAGCTACTATAGTTCACTCTCGCGAGATTCGGAGCGTTGTCGTGGTAAGCGTGGCAACACTCCGAGCTCACGAGAGGAGAACCCGGCAGAGCTGCATGTTAGAGCTCCCCCAGGTCCTCTCCCCCTACCTACCCTGCATGCTGTCAGCAAATTGCTAGTGGGCCAGAGAGGGAGATCTCTGAAGGAGGCACAGTTCCCGGTCCTATCATCATAGCACCGGGAAAATAACCTGTGGCTCCCCTGTGTGCCTGTCGGAACTGCTGGGTTATCCAAAGTCTGCCTCTGAGATTCTACTTGCTATATCTTTTTGAAAAATCAATTGACAATTACTCAATGGTGTAAATTATTGCTATTAGAGCTTACTAACTACAACCCCTTCACATACCAGGTTAATTCATTACCAAGTTATTTCTTTATACTAAGAGATTGATACTTTTGTACTACAGGGGTCACCTGCTTGTCAACCTTATTGAAGTCTTATGGACAATATTATATTTTACTTAGTGACGGTATCAAATGTATTATTTCATCTACAGTTGTGTTCCAAATAAATTTTCTCCCGAGAGCATTACAATACGGAAAGGACAGTGTATATGTATATGTGGCTACTATTCTTTCCTGGGGAATGATAAAACACTCCTTTGGCTTCTCCTCTTCACTCACACCGAATTGCCTGGACAAAGCATCAGCTTTGGCATTGCGTGGTCCAGATTCAGGATGTCTGAGGATAGGAGCGGAAAAAAAAGCTTTTTTCAAGCTCTCAAAGCTTCCCTTGCCGTAGGCGGCCAAACATAGTTGTTTGCAGCCTTCTTGATAGGGGCAATAATAGTAGAGAAATTCTTTATAAACCTTCTATAATAATTGGTGAACCCTATGAACCTTTGGATAGGTTTTAAACCCTGAGGCAAAGGACACTCAACAACGGCTGACAATTTCTTGGGATCCATACTGAATCCAGAGGCCAAGATGACATAAGATGACATAACCCAAAGAATTGACTTCTTTTTGATCAAACAAACACTTCTCTAGCTTACAATATAAACCAGTGGTTCCGCAACGGACACACAGGGGCGCCACAAGATATTTTCTGAGCCTCCCTCTCCCCTGTCGGCTCTGCAGGACCGGATGGGAGATCCAAGATCTCCCTCTCTGGCCCGCTAGCAGTGTAATGCTGCAGCCGGCAGGGGAGGGAGGAAGAGAGAACTCGGGGGAGCTCTACCCTGCAGCTCCGTCGAGGTCTCCTCATGCAAGCTAGGAGCATTGCCAAGGTTACCACGGCAAAGCTCAGAATCTCGCGAGAATGAACTCTAGCAGCTCCTGAGGCTGTTAATGTTCACTCTCACCACTTGGACCATCAGGGCTTCTCCACCAAACCACCAGGGATTGTCTAGTACTGTCCCTCCTCCCAGGCAAAGGTAAGCAGGGAGGGGGAATATCAAAATTATTCTTTTTTTAAAATATATATTTATTAATTTGCCCTCCTACCCCAACAGACACAATAATTCTCCCCCATACACAGTGCCCCCCATACACACACACACTGCCCCTATACACACACACTGCCCCCATACACTCACACACACTGCCCCCTATACACACACAATGTACCCCTCACACAAACACACACACACACCAATGCCCCTATTCCCTACTACAGCCCCTATCCTGGCAGACCACAGGTAAGTTGTCAAACTGTTCTTAAACAGTTTAACTACTTACCCTGGGAGGGCACCACAGCACTCTTGGCCCCATAATCACTACAGCGTGCTGTAGTAATTATTGTGCCTGGATACAATATGGCAAAAGGTTAATTTGACTTGGGACGCCTTGGAAAAATATTGAAATATTAAGGGCGCCTTGAACCTAGAATGTTTGGGAACCACTAATATAAACAATTGTCGAGGAGGAAATTTTAAAAATACTTATTCACACTTGAGTGATAGAAACCATGGGTGGTGGTTCAATCTACAATTAAGGAGACAAAAACCACCCGTGGAGTCAAAAGAACACCTTGACGGACACTCCAGAAGTGTCCTGGGGCTTATAATACAGGTACAGAGTGGGGATACTTCATTTTGGATATCAAGTATCTTTCTCCAATGGCAGGTACAATTCACAAGGCTCTGTAACACCTCCTATGTTTGGTTCTGCAAAGTGTGAGTGTAAATTTGTCACCTATATTCAATCTTATTTACAAATTAAATAGCCCTTCTAGTAATAAATTGTCATGACCAATTATTTACACCAGGCTTTTTCATAGGGTCTGGATGTTTGTGTACACACACGGATGATCTTTTACCTCCTTAGAACATTCTTCTATATGTATCACAGTATAGACATGTAGGCACAGAGTGAGGAGGTGTATATCCACCTTTATGATATAATACAGAATGTTCCTGAGTAATATTTTTAAATAAATTCTCTTTCATGATTGGTGGTAGTTTATATTAGATAAATTTTCTCAACGATTTTTGTAATGGTACAATTAAATGCATATAGCCCAGGGGTTGTAAAGAAGTGTAATGACTTTGAGTAATCAATGATTAGTAATTGTCAAGTGCACACCCAAGAAAGCACATATTATTATACAATATCGTTCCATTCTTAACTCCGTTTGTTTAATGAATTCAATCTTGAGCTCCAGTGTGAGCTTAGGAGGGCTCTACACGTTCGAATATCCGGGTTAATTATCACTAGCTGTACTACAATGTGTTTCCTTATTTCTTAACACATAGGTTATCTTTGTTTGAACCCCATTTTTTATTCAAAAAATTCTTAAATGGTTAGTTGGGTCCGGTAATTTTTTATATCTAACGGACATTTGCATCAGTTCATTATAGAATTTGTTTTGCTCTTAATAACAGAGGTGTAGTAAGAAAAGAAATATATATGGATTTAACATAGGACGATTACACTTTCGAAAAACTTCTCATAAATAAGCACGTTAAAACTATAATCTACTATGTATTAGTCCCAAATTTGTGTAATCAACCTTTATAAAATAACCTCTTAATAGTGAATTGCCTTTAATATTGAGCTTGTTTATAATGAATAGTGTTTCGATACTAACTTCAATGGGAATCACAAAGAAGATATTCACTGTAGCGTGGATATCACGATAATTCATATTTAACGAGGATACATTATACTAACAACTACTCGGTCCCCCAGAACAAGCATACTATAGGGTTAATAGTCTGAATTACAGATTGCCCTGCCACTTAATGCACTTTGATAGGTGCATTTTAAACCCTCATTAACATATTGAAACGCCCATCTTTTTTTGGCGCGAAAATAACGGACAGTAGTATATCACTGATTGGTCCAGGAACTATCATCTTAGAGGAGGCATTAGATATATAAATAAGGTCTTCCAGAGTCATTTCAATTCTATCCCCTGACGAAGGTGCATGTTCTAAGCACCGAAACGCGCGTCGGGTTTTCTGTCTCTTTTTATTCACTATTTCACTCGGGCACTCTCACCATGTGCAGGCAACCAACATCCTAAGTATGGTTCTGCACATTAGCACTATGTAACTCTTTAACCTCTTTTCCAGCCCTAATAACCCTTCATTTAGAAAGTAACCGTTGTAGGAGATACATTGTTATCAGAGATAGTTTTTTTCCTTTCTTTTTATAAAGGATCTCTCACTGGTTACCTATTAACATTATTTTGATATATTTCTCTATAGAGAATCTCTGTTCATATGACATCTTGTCTAGAATTGTGTTACCACAGAGCTATTTAAACATTATTTGGATATAGAGATATCCTTGAATAGTTTCTCTTTACAATTGGTACACTATTATTATAGAGTTGCCAGGGCAAGTGATTTAAATAGTCTTTATATATGGCTGTTTCTTCAGGGATTAGGACTGGTACCCGTGATCTAATTGATATTTATCTATCATTACAAATAGACTGTGACCTATCCAGTTAATAATAAAGTCAGAAGTCTGAGATTTATTAAAGTCACGGTAGAATATTCAAGAGGTTTAGCCGGAAGGCTTGGAATTTTGTATTTCACATTGGATGGCTCTAAGGTTTGGGATGGATATTCTTTTATTTTTATAGTTATTATTATTATTATTATTAAGTTTCTTTTCGGATTGAATTTTGATTATTATATTTCCAGTTGATACCCGAACTGCTGGATTGTATATTCCAGCGATTCGAGTGTTTTTTTTCTCTTTATTCACACGTGATCATCAATAGGCGTGAGTTAAACCTAAATATAAAAACAATCCATAGCATAATACTGTTATGTAAATAAGATTGAATATAGGTGACAATTTTCACTCACACTTTGCAGAGCCAAACATAGTAGGCTCTGACTATAAAGGCTTTTCAAAATCTCTTATTCCGGTATTTCTCCTCTCCTCTACACCTGGTTCACAGGGTTAAACTTTGTTCAAGTAATTAGCCTCCTGACATCTGTTGCAGGTGTTACAGAGCCTTGTGAATTGTACCTGCCATTGGAGAAAGATACTTGATATCCAAAACGAAGTATCCCCACTCTGTACCTGTATTATTATCCTGCTGATTCCTGCCACTCTAAGAAGTGGAGGAGAGGAGAAATACTTGAATAAGGGTTTTGAAAAGCCCTTATAGTCAGAGCCTACTATATTTGGCTCTGCGAAGTGTGAGTGTAAATTTGTCACCAATATTCAATCTTATATACATAACAGTATTATGTTTTTATGCTATGGATTGTTTTTATATTTAGGTTGAACTCATGCCTATTGATGATCAAGTGTGAATAAGTATTTTTAAAATTTCCTATTGCACTTATCTCTGCCTTTTATCTTGGTCTGTATCATTGTAACGTGTCTTTAGAGTGGTTTTAGACACTAGGAAGTCGCCCTTATTTGTATTACTAGCGCCACTTTGAGCACCTTGTGTCACTTGCACTTTTGTGTAAAGTTATTGTGTACAATTGTCGAGAAGTATTTGTTAGACCTTAGAGACGTGTAAGTGGTGTGTATATATCAGAATATCGTCCAAGTACACTATCACGAACGAATATATGAAGTCTCTGAGGACATCATTGATAAAATCTTGGAAAATCGCCAGAGCATTACATAGGCCAAAAGGCATGACTGCATATTTAATAATGCCCACTTCTGGTGTTAAAGGCGGTTTTCCATTTATGCCCCTCTTTTATCAGTACCAGGTTGTATGCACCCCAAAGATCCAGCTTGGTAAAGACAGAGGCCCCTTTTAACCTGTCAAAAAGCTCCGTAATAAGGGGAATAGGACACACATTTTTTATCGTGATCTTATTCAACCCTCTATAGTCTTTGCAAGGGTGTAGAAAAAGAAACCAGCCCCAGCCGGAGTGGAAGATCTACGTATAAAACCCTTCGCTAATGAATTTCCTATATACTCCTCCATAATGGTACTCTCCTGGGAAGATAAGGGAAAAAGCCCTTCTTTAGGTGGCATTGTATCAGTTAGGAGATCTATGGCACAATCACAAGGCCTATGAGGTGGTAATCTGTCTGCCTCCCTCTTATCAAACACCGCCTTAAAGGTGTATATAAGAGGAAGGCATGTCTGTAGACAGCGCTGGGGCAGTAGGGACATTAATGAGACGAACAGGAGTGACCTTTTTTTATACACATCTCCTGACATGTATCACTCCATGAGATGATCTCACCCTATCTCCAATCAATAGTGGGGTTGTGTAGACATAACCAAGGGTAATCCAGTAATATTGATGAAGAAGGGAAGGTGATCACCTGAAAACATAAATCCTCAGTGTGTAACAGACCAGAACGCATACTAAACTGTTCTGTCTCATGGGTGATTAATGGAGAATATTAAGGTCTAGAATCTATGGCCCAAGGGTGTCTCCTTCTTTCTTAGGGCTCGTAAATGGGTCCTGACAAAACCACTGTCTATTAAATTGTCAGCTGCTCCAGAATCTATGAGGACTAAAACTTCTATAGACTTCTCATCCCAAGTTAAGATGATTGGGAGAAGTAGTCTTTTATGAGCCAGGAAAGGGAATTCTGATGTCACACCCAAGGCCACAATATAGGAATAGACCCTCCTTTCTCCTATACTGTTTCTCAGCCTCAGACAATTTGGTCACCCCTAGTTGCATGGGCTCAGTATCTGTAGAAGGAGGAACATCAGGAATAGGCCCTAGGGGTTATAGTAACAGTAGGGCATCTAATACGAGTCCTCTGTTGGGCTCTTTCCCTTAGTCGATTAGCGATGTCGATTAGATGACCGATAAGGTCTTCTGGAAGGTCTCTGGCTGACACCTCATCCAGGATGTTATTATTAACCCCCACCATGAATGCAGAATTTAAACCACTATTGGTCCTATTCACCTCAGAGGCAAGAGTGCAGAAACTAATCACATAATCTGTTATGGATCCGTTTCCCTGCTTAATCCTCATAGGAGGTTTAGCTGCACTCTTTTCTCTGCCAGGTGGATCAAACACTTTATGGAAGGCTCTTATAAAGGTCTTGTAATCATAAACAAAGTCCCTGTTTACCTCCCATAATGGATTAGCCCATTCCAAGGCCTTGTCTGTTGACTGGTGCATAAAAAACCTGACCTTGGACCTTTCAATGGGAAAAGACCTGGGAGACATTTCAAAATGGAATTCTATCTGGTTTATGAACCTTCAACAGGGTTTAGGAGGTGGTTTATGAACCTTCAACAGGTTCTAGGAGATGGTGTCAGGCTGGTGGTCATCCTGTTCTGACCAGACACTTCAATAACCACATGCACAGGCTGGGTAGGCATAGGTGGCGAAGGTTCTCAGGAGAGACGTGGGCTTTTCGGGGTAACAAGGTCTGGAAGGCTTCAGTGAATTGGTCCATTCTATGGTCCATCTCCTCAAATTTAGCCTGGCAAGGATTCTGTGGAACTCCCATTCCTGCAGGGTCCATTTAGGCCCTATCGTAATGTCACTTGAGTCGTAACCCAACACGCACAAAAGAGGAAACCACAAAAGGTGGATCCGAAAGACATATTACCGAGCCTTAGAATGGCCAGACAACGTAACTAAAGTGGAATCTGTTGGCGCTTTATAAATACCAGTAATAAATAAAAACAACAATAACAATCAGGGTCAAGAATAGAAATATAGAAACAAAGAATGTGACGGCAGATAAGAACCATTCGACCAATCTAGTCTGCCCAATTTTCTAAATACTTTTATTAGTCCCTGGCCTTATCTTATAGCTAGGATAGCCTTATGCCTATCCCATGCATGCTTAAACTCCTTTACTGTGTTAACCTCCAGCACTTCAGCTGGAAGGCTATTCCATGCATCCACTTCCCTCTCAGTAAAGTAATACTTCCTGATATTATTTTTAAACCTTTTGCCC
>OW240924.1:50090053-50212553 GCA_933207985.1 Pelobates cultripes | reverse complement strand
ATGTCCTTTATAGCAACTTTTTACCAAGTATCTGGAAACATTTATTAATTTGGAAGAAGACACAAACCATATGCGGATCTATTTTATAGTAGTTAAAGAGTTTGACTGTTGACAATTTGTAGGGGAAATTCAAATTCCACTTTTTCGATTTATCTCTGCAAAACAACAGTGGTGTAGGAATCAGACTGATTGCTACTACTACGTCTTGTAGTCTTGATTTTACCACGTAAGATTATAGTGTAGTGTAATGTGCCTACGAATGTAACAAATTGTCTAGAAGACCATACTGTAAAAGAGCAGGATGCATATAGTTACATAGGCTGACAAAGAGACATGCACCCATCAAGTACAGCTTTTCTGTTTCTGCTGTTGATCCAAAAGAAGGCAAAAATAAAAGTTTGAAACACTTTTCAATTTTGCAACAAACTAGGAAACCAATTCCTTCTCGACCCAAGAATGGTAGTCAGATGTCTCCTTGGATCATCCTCACATATTAAAAATGATATCCCTTAAAAGTATTCATCTAGTTGTTGTGTAAACATATGTACTTTAAGGCAAAGGAAAGGTTTTTCTTAGACTAAATCTCCCTTTTCCAGTCTATGTGTGTGAACTTGTGTCCTATGTGTAGTCCATTTTTGAATAGGTTATTTAGATAATAATTTGTATTGGCCCTGAATATATCTGCATGATGCTATCCTATCCCATCTGAGGTTTTCTAAACTAAACAGATTTAAATTTGTTAATCCAGGGCTCAACACACAGGCCTAGGATTTGTGATCCCGTTCCCTCTGAGATGGGCGGCGAGCTGCACGTACTGTAGTCATATAAAGCCACTCCGGTCCCAGCATCACTAAGTGGCCTGTGAGGGAGTAGAGCAGGAAGAGCACAGCCCCCTCACTGCCTGCCTACAGTACGTGCAACTGGCTGCCTGCCTCCACTCTCCTCCAGCAGGCTGCCCCCTGGGCCAAGGGAAAACCAATCCACTCCACCTCTCTCTAGGTGGAATAAAACTGAATTAATTCATATAATAATTTGTGAGTGTGTGTGTCTCTGTCAGTGTGTGTCTCTGTGTGTGAGTTTGTCTGTCAGTATGTGAGTGTCTGTCTGTCAGTGTGTAAGTTTGTGTTTGTTTGTCAGTAAGTGTGTATGTCTCGGTTATCAGCCCCCTCCAGTCGTGTGGGAATGGTGTTTTTACTCACTTTTTTTCCCCACGCCATGCCGGTCTCTCTAAGGCTGGCCCTGCCTCTATGGACAAGATTATCAATCTTTACATTGAAAAGCATGCAGGGACAGGTTGTAGACACCAGCACCACTATATTAAGTTGTAGTTGTCCAGGTGACTATAGTGTCCCTTTAAGAAGTGTATGTTTGTAGTTAAAAATAAAGCTTTGTAAGATAAAAAAGAACTGCCTAATTTTTTTGGAGCTTTTTTATTTTTTTGGCTCCGAGATTCAAAACAAATTTGTCAAGTCCTGTGTTAATCTTCCTTCATAACTAAAATGATCTATTTCTTTTATTAATTTGGTAGCCAGCCTCTGCACTTTTTCTAGTGTGATACTATCCTTTTTTAGAACAGGTGCCCAAAATTGCACAGCACATTCAATGTGTGGTTTTATCATTGACTGATAAAGAGACAGAAGTATATTTTCATCCTGAGAATTAATGCCACTATTTATACATGACAATACCAAACTTTTCTTCACATCTGATGATTGACATTGCACAAGGTTAACTAGTTTGTTGCTCATAACAATTCCCAAATCCATTTCATGTGTAGCTATCCCTAATTCACTACCATTTAGAGTGTAAGTCACTTGCGTATACTTTACCCCGAAGTGCATACCTTTGCATATTTCTACTTTAAACTTCCTCTCTGTCAGGACCTGCTCTGTCCTGTTCAGATGTCTGACCTTGGCTTCTGGTATCCAATACTCTTTTTACAATTCTAGTTTAGTTTTTCTTGTTTTCTATTCTATGTCTGGTTTTCTTTATGCTGGTTTTTTTGGGTTCATTCCTTTATTGCATTCCTGGAATTCCCAGTCTCCTGGATTCCTTTATATGTTTGTTTTATGTTGACACATCCTTTCCTTTTCCATTAATCCTTTTGTTTCAGTTGGTTCCTGCAGGCAGTTGCTCCAAGTCCTCTGCCCCTTTCTTGCAGGTAAGTGCTGTGTGTGTTTTATTATTGTTTATTTAGTCATGCATATCTAGGCAGGTAAGACCCACTTTACTTGCAGTACTTTGGCGCAGTGGTGGGCTGCATACATCTTGGCCATTTATGTATGTCTAAATCTCCAATGTTTTACATATATAGTACTTAGTTGTGTCTCCTCTTGTTTTGCCTTATATCGCTTGTCTTGCTATTTATATTCCCAGTCCATGTACAGTCCTGTCCTGCCCATTATCTGTTTATGTTTCCATTTTGTATTGTGTACATGTTCTGGGTTCTGCTTTCTATACTTCTCTGGTTCTGGGTTCTACTAGTTTTGTCTTGTTTTCTTGTTTGGTTTCTATTCAAGTCTTACCTTGTTTCTAGTACTGGATACATCTCAGCATTCATCTGCTCTGGCTTCCGTATAAGCTGCATCAGGGTCCTGGTAAGTGGCCGCACAAACGCTGGTGCTAAACACCAGGGGGCGTGCAGTTACCCTACACCAGGCCTTACTTATCCACTACCACGCTGAAGACTCCTCATCAACTACATCAGGCACAGGGGTCCCGGTCTTTGGACTGCCACCCGTGACACTCTCCCATTTGAGGGTAACCCCTAATCTATTTAAACTCTTCTGCGGTAAAGTAATATCTTACTCCTATTGTTACTTTACAGAGTTTTGTGTCATCTGCATGACACTGCATGACACAAAGCATGACTTTCAATACCTATTTTAAGATCATTTTTAAGTATGTTAAATAGATGTGGTCCCACTTACCATTTTTGTCCAGCTTGAAAATTTTACATTAATGACAACTCTCTGAACTCTGCACTTTTTTTTTTTTTTTTTACTTTTTTTTTGGTTGGCAGTTAATACAATCACAGATAACATTAATCCAGCACTGTGAGGCAATCATAAGTTATGATAAGATACATGACATTATGTAAAGACATACCTTTGGGAAACAGGAACACAATCAATTCTTCATATACCTCAGAAGGAGGCTGTGTACACAAACTGCCAGGTATGTTACGTAATATTAAAGAGAAAAGATACGATAGAAACAGGACCCTTCAATGCCATACACACTCAAGGACCTAATGTGTGCACTATCAATAAGAGATAACTGAGAATCTTGAGCAGCTCACATCCAGTTCCTTCACTACATTAAAGGACAGGATGCAAAGTACAAAAATAACTTGCATTAAAGGAGAACAAAAGAAGATGGTCGCCAATGGTGCTGCCAATTCCGACCATATCATGGTCCAGAAAGGCCGCAGGCAGGGGAGTGGGAAAGACCAGGTGACCCAACCCTAGAAAACTTGTGGATGGACAGCCCCCAAGTCGCAATCCACAAAATCACTACCTTACAAGGACTCCAAAATCTTCTCAAACTTGTGTAGTAAGTTTCTCACCTGAGACATCAATTTGGTCCATGAGACAATTGTCTTTTATTTTATCTATAACCACTGAAATAGAAGGTATAGTAGGTTTAAGCCTGACTTGGGCCATATCTGTCTAGATGCCAAGGTAAGCTTATGTAGAAGATTTTGCTTAAACTTAGTCCACTCTCTAATGGCCTATTCAACAGATACACCCATTGATTTATTCCTGGTCTACGGTGAAAGATCTGTTCCAATATATCCCTGACTTCTTTCCAAAGAATTGGAATTTGGGGGCAATCATGCGTGCCTTTATGTCCACACCACCTCCGGCACAAATCCATTGGGATTTGTTTCATGCGATACAGTTTTACTGGTGTAGTTTACCAGCAAAACATGTAAGGAGACACAAATAGAGGATGCATTCGCTTGCCACATATCTTGGCATTCGATTCCTTCCAGTTCTTCCACTAAATTTGTCTCCCACTGTGTGTACTCTATCTTTAAGTCAATGTTCTACCCAAGAACAAGAATTTTCATCTAGACTGATTTTTTAAATTTTGAACACCAACCGACTGTGTCAAACCGTATCAGATGCCTTGGCAAAATCCAAGTAGATCACATCCACTGCAACACCCTGTAGATCACATCCACTGCAACACCCTTCTACTTACTTCTTCGTAGAATGCAATTAAGTTAGTTTGACAGTACCTATGTTTCATAAAGTCATGCTGATTTTTGCTAATAACCGTGTTCTTCCCAATGAATTCCTAAAAAAGTATTCCTTAATAACACTTAAAATACTTTCCCAGCTCAAAGGTATATAATTTATTTTAATTACCTTTCTTTAGTTGCTGCAGGACCTTTTCCTAAATCATCCAAACACAATATTTCTGCAAGTTTTTTTTTTACAGCAATAATTTGCATATCTTTTGCCTTAGGTTAATTTTTAATATATACTGAAGAAAAATATTTAATATGTTTGCCTTTTCCTTGTCTTCATTAACTACCACACCCATCTCTGTTTCCATGACAAACTTTTTTTATGGAATTTATGTACTTTAAAGATTTTGGTGGTGTTTTCTGATTTTTCTAGTTTAGCCTATCTAATTGCATTTTTTTCATGCATTATTGGCTTCCTTGTGTCTTATATAGGATGCCTCTGATTTGTCTGATTTAAATGCTTTCAATGCCCTTTTATTATTTTTGAGTTTTTGGTTTACTTTCCCACTAAGTCACATTGGATTGAATTTTTTACCCAATGGTACATACATAGATGTGTTCCTTTCTATAATTTGTTTGAAGATATTCCATTTATCCTCCGTGTGTTTTCACTAAAGAGTTTATGCCAATCAATATATTGTAAAACTGACCTTATTCTTGTACACCTTTAATATGTATTAGCTACTTTTACACAGCAAGGCAAAGGAGTTTCTTTCTAGAGTTTCCAGGTCTAATTCTAATTCTTCATTTCAAATTTATCTGTGATCCTGAATAAAAGGAATTCTTATCAGTGTCAACAATAACAATATTAAAAACTTTTTAGAAAAGATGAAACATTTTTTCAGAAGTTTGAGGAAACATTAAACTGTAGATTCCTATTTTTAGTCTCTGTTTTCTGTCTGAAAGCATTTTTTCAGTCAACAATTGTATTGATATGTCTTTTTTTCTGAAGAAATGTTTTTTGGACAGTGGCAAGACTTTAGCTAAAAATTATTTCGCCGAGATTCTTTAATATACCAGAAGGCACTTTGAGTGATTCCTTAATATAATTACTGGAAAAATGTATCCATGAAAAGAAAGGAGATACATCAGAAGATTTATCAAAGAAAGAGTGGACCACTCTCTTTACTCCATCTACATAGGTCATAAGTGAAATGCAATCTCATCCTAGAGAGTGCTACATCACTATTTCAGAGGTCGGTAATGAGGGGTTTTACAACATTTAATAAATGTTTGATAAACAACCACTTAGAGATAGGTGAAGGTGTACTGTGTAACATAGCTTCTGGTGAGAAAAAGAGGTTTCCAATATTTCTTCCACCAATCTTCTATAGTCTTTCAAAATTTCGCAATGATGGAACAGGTATGCAATGCTGATCTCACCACTCCCCTGAAGCACCAACACATGTTTCTGTGAGTGTGAAATATTATGAGAAGAATCTGGGGAGCTATGCCAGTGAGATAGAATATTAATATTAATCTCCTGATAAAGAGAACCGAAGGAGTTCTGATGGGAATTATGATGAATATTATGGACCACATAGTTTCTTCAACCACTCTCTCTGTCCTCTCAGGTTTTCTGCTATGTTAATGGCCCTCCTTCTGGTAGAGTTAAGGAGTACAGTGACACCCCTGGCAAATCCATCACCCTTTTCACATATTGTGGTCAACTGTCGTTTAATATTTTGGCAGTCTAGGGCAGGGTTTATAAAATGCAGCAATTGTGGATGTCTAAATGCATCTACTCCAAAGTGTCTCCTATGAGAGATTTCAAGCCATCTTGGGTATACATATACTTGATGTGTGTTCCAATATTTGTGCCTCAACTACGAAAGCATGAGGCACCTATGATTGTCCTGTCTGAAAAATCTGGATTATTTGTTAAATGGGTCAGTGGTTAGGGTGGAGATTTTCGTCTGATAGACTGCAATGATCTAAGAGTGGGGCATTGAGGAATGAGAGTTTGCAAATAAACTATGGTTGTGTTTGTAATCTAGTTAAATCCAGAGAGTAATACTCCTCTCTGCTGCCAAGTTGTCCATTTGTGACCAAAGTATTAGACTTTCTTTGTGATGCCAAACAATTGTCCAGGGCAAATGAGAAGCGTTATAATGCCTCTAAAAATATGGCATCCCCAGTCTCTTTACCTGTTTTGGCAGGGTAAGGACATTTTTTGTAATTCTCCAAACATAATTTACTGCAGCTACATTCAGAACTTTAGACAGAAGGTTCATCTTTAGAAGATTAATGCGGCCAAGTAAACAAAATGCTTATGGCTATATTACCTATTTTTAATTTATAAATTTTTATTTCCTTTTTATAAAACATTTTTTCATTTTTACATCAGGTACTTAATCAGTGTCTATATATGTCCTTTTCAAAAATAATTGAAAAGATCTATCATTTTTATCTGTATTGCAATAATCTCTTCTTTTTGGCCAATTATCTTTTTATGAGGGTGTGTAACAATTCAATATACCTTTTAATACTTATTATTAGTTTATTGTGTAATTTTAGCCCTGTCACTGATAAATGCTTTTAGATGTCTATTTAGTTTGTGATTCTGATTAAGTGAAAGTTTCTTCAAGTGTTTGTGTTGCTTTCATAATTTTTGTACCACAATCCCCTTTATTAGAACACGTTGAATTTTAAAGAATTCTATTCAGTTATTATTTTTTTTTTATTGAGAAAAGATATGATGACAGACATTTAGTGCATTAGCAGAGATAAAAGACATGAACAAAATGGATCGGGAGAAGATTTTTCCTCAGTGATTGCATATAATTGAATATTTGCCTCTTCAGAAGTCTGGTCAGAACGAATCACATGGGGTGTCCTTACAATGCACCTATTAGGTGTTATTTTATATTTGTTACAGTTTAAAAAGCAACATCTAGCAGGATGTTGGGTACGTACTTCACCAATAACTAACTGCACCCCCCCCCACCAAAAAATCAAAAATATAAAAAAAGGAGTTTCCTCTCAAGCAATTGTAAATAAAAAGTAAACAGACAATGCCTGTAGAGAAAACATATATGAAATTGCTAAGTGAAAATGCCTAAGGTCCCATTTTAACTCCTACTTTGCAAAATGAAGCGCATGATAGCATTTTTTTTTTTTACAACCAGATTGTGCTCATTGTTCTATCCATTCATGGTTGATGCTTTGTACACAGTTTATAAATCTGCAAAAGTGAAATTAATTTAACAGTTTACTACTTAAAATAACTAAATATCAGACAAAAATCTATGAAATGCAATCATTCTTTTGCTTTATAATGCTACCACCAGCTCAATGACGTGTCTTCAACCTGCACGAAAACCAAAAGACTTCAATGTCTGCTGGGTGGTCCCTATTACAAATGAACGACTAGCCAAGCTGCTATACCTAGAAGTCAGAATCAGAATCTTCACTCTCTGATCTTGAACCTTCACAGTTTGAAACTTTAGCTCAGCAAAACTCCAACGTAATATTCTATTTTAAATATAAGTAGAAAAGATGTCTCTTTCTCTCTGGAAACAGCTGTGATACTAAAGTCTTGTGCCAGTTGGCAGGGAGATCGCTGAATTCCAATTGTAGCATATTGAACTCAAAGTTCTACCAAGCATTAAAGAGTTTGAAGAAGAATTGAGTGAAAAGTTCACAGAATGTTACTTTAAAATAGATTCTGCCAAATGGTTATTAAATTCAAATAGGGTCTGTTTATCCATTAAAAAACAACATATACTGTGCTTGTGATTTCATTACAAACTTCAGGGCCAGCTACAGACTGACTAATTGATGCCCAGTGAAAAAAAATTTACTTGTGTGCCAACCACCCCAGAATTAAAAGTTTTATTAACAATGAATATATTGTTAGAATCAAATGAAGCATCTACAGATGAACACTAAGTTATGGTATTAAAAGGTGCTTATCTAGTCTAAAAAAAGAATTTTAAAAAAAAAGTGGATTTTTTTTATTCTTAGAAAGTCTTTTAGATTTTTTTATTTTATTTTTTTACAAGTTATTATGTATTTCAGCAGCTTTGGCTCAGATGCAACTAGAAGAAAAACTATCTTCCATTTTAAATTAATAAAATATGTGAGTAATCACCTAACTTCGAAGTAATAGTGGTCTTAGCACAGTATGACTATAAAATGTGACCCACATATGTATATAACAGAGTTGGGGGTTTAACCCTCTAGGGACAGAGGCAATTGTCCAAGTTCTGAACCAAAACAAAACCTAGAATTTGCGCTATATCAACCATAATTACCTCTTTCATATTAAGTGCACCTACACGTATTATATATCATTTGTTCAGGAGAAATAGGCCTTTCGTTTAATAGTAAATATTTATACAAGAATAATAATTTAATATGAATAAAATCTAAAACAAGTGCAAGAAATTAAGGAATTATAATTTTCCACGTTCTGCATGGCATTTTAACTGTGTACGTCATAATACGGTAAACTTTTACGGCAATAAAACACATACATTTGTATGCTGTGATGTCCTGTGAATACAACGATGCCTCCCATGTACAGGTTTTATGGATATTGGAAGGTCACAGGGTCAAATACAGAACTTTCCCATTTCAGTTATTAAACATTGAAATTTGCCAGATTGGTTTGCTGGACCCATGTTGCCTTTGTGACCATATGGCAGCCCAGGAATGAAAATTACCCCCATCATGGAATATAATTTGCAGAAGTAGACAGCCCAATGGGGTATGGTCAGTTTTTTTTAGTAGCCACATATTTACAAGCCATGGTCAAAGTAAGTATTTTTCCTGGCTAATCACAGCAGCATATACATCATAGGTTAGTTCTGCCCCTCAAAGCCGATAGGACAGGAAAAACACCAAAGGCTTTAAAAGGAGGCTCCATTCCTAAGGTTTTCAGTCTTTTTTGTATCCTACAGCCCTTAGGATGTGAGCATTCTGCTCCCTTTACTTATGGACATGTATGTTTTTTCTCTTCATTACTTTGTTTGTTTTTGCTATTTTAGGGTGTCTTTATACTATGACGCCTTTAAACTGTGATGTCTTTAAACTGTGGTACATTATGCAGCTGTGACTTAGGCTGTGATGCCTTTTATACTATGAGGCCTTTATACTGTGGTGCCTTTAAACTTTGACTTTTGCAACTTGTTGCCTTTTAATTACCTTGCAGGCACTTTTACGTTATGTTTTATGCTTCCCCTCTGTCCCGGAAATTTATTCCCTGTTTCCTGGGTGTTTAGGGGCCGTGTATGCTGCAGACCAAGCTCTCTTCCCGGTCTCTAAATGGCAAATGCACGCGGAAGAGCGCATGTGCAGTTTGTGCCTTAAAGGCCCCCATACCGATGACTTGCATAATGGGAATACAAGTTGCAGCAGCCATCTTGGATAAGGCCAATTGCCAGAAATTACCTAAAATGGAAATTGGAAAATGGAAATGGAAATTACAATAAACATCTCAAACTTATTTGGAAAGCATTTGCAGGATCTCCAGAGATGGGTAAGTGCTGTTTTCAGACAGTTTTAAATCTGTTTGACTGGTTTCTTGGTAATAAAATTTGACAGTGCCCTTTTTTACTTCAGTACTTTGCCACAGGTAATATTTTTTTCTACATTTATTTATTATTTGTTGTCTGAATCTACACCATGTTCTGATTGTGATGGGAATGCTGTGGAAGGAAAACCATTATGCATTGACTGTCTTCAGAAGGTAGCCTTTTCAGCATCACCTTTACCTGCTCAGCCACAGGACATGTTGGCATAGATTACAAAGGCAGTTGCAAGGTATTGTCTAAATCTACACCATGTTCTGGTTGTGATGGGAATGCTGTGGAAGGAAAACCGTTATGCACTGACTTTCTCCAGAAGGTAATCGCTTCATCATCACCTAGACCTGCACAACCACATGACATGTGGGCATGGCTTACAAAGGAAGTTCCAAGGTATTTCCGAGGCCTTACAGGTAAAAAAAAAAAAAAAAAAAGAGGCCAAACTTCACCCTGTGGAGGAAGGTATTTCCATCCCCTGGAATATATCACCTAAAGTGGATGCACTGATTTCCAGGGTAGCCTGTGGGACGATGCTACTGCTTGACAACTGTTTCTAGAACCATGAAAAATGTGATTAAAGATCTAAAAGCTACTACAGAGAGAGATATTAAGAGCCAAGATTGAAGATGCAGTCTGAAGTCTTCAGGTTACAACTGACTTCTTCACAGAAGCTTCCCTAGATGTAATTAGGATATTCTCTTGAACAAATTACTTTATCTATAGCACCTAAGAAAGCAGTATGGTTCTGTTTCTGGGATTATGACTCATCCTCCAAGTCTGCCCATTACACCATTCTATTTAAAGGTGAGCTGCTGTTTAGGAAAGCTTTGGGTGAATCCATTAAAAAGGCGGTTGAGGGCTGCAAAGTATTTGTACCTCAGTACTGAAGATCCAAGAATCCCAGCTCCTCACGGTCAGACAGGAGAACCTCCAGTGACCAGCATTTCCGAGATACATGAAGTTACTGACCCTGCAGGAAATACTCTAGAGGTAACTCATGGCAGTTGGTAAACCTGCCTTTCGAGGTTTTAATAGAGCTATGAAGTAGTCATTTTGCTCTTCAGCAATGAACTTGTGTCTGTCCACCAGTACTAGGAGCCTTATTTTTTCTGATCAGACATACCTGGTCTCGTCACATTCTGGAGACTTGGGTGGTATCCATAGTATAGATTGATATAGACTGGAGTTTTTTCCTTCAGACACAGGAGTCTCTGTGCCAACAAGAGAATTCAGACAGATGAATCAAAAGGTATAGCATTGAAGGAATATGTAAGAAGAGGTGATTTATTAGGTCCCATGACAAGAGCGGTTCCAGGAACAATATTCGCCTCTCTTCTGGTGCTAAAAGAAAAGACACATGGAAGCCTATACTGGACCTAAGAAGGGCCAACAAAAGGCTGAATGTCAGAGGGATGGAGTCAATCAGATCCATATCTCAAGCAATTTGGAAGGATAATTTCCTCATCTTTATATATCTCAAGGATGCTTACTATCACATTCCAATAGCCCTAGATCTTCAGCATTATCTCAGAAGAGATCTTCCAATTTAGTGCCCTACCATTTGGCCTCATTGCAGCCCCAAGAACCTTAGATGTGCTTATAGTGATATTGAGAGTCCAGAACACCACCTGGTTCCATTATCTGGATGATCTACTTCTGGTAGCCTCAGACCCACAGAATGCAAGCACACAAAGGAATATAGTTCTTTCAGAACTCCTGAAATTTGGCTGCTTGATGAATATCAAGAAACGCAGTTTCACACCAGCTCAGAGTTTGTGTAAGTTTTCTCTTCCAGTTACTTAATTTTCGCTTGGTAACAGCAAGAAAGTATATGCAACTACTAGGAAACCTGGCTTCCACCATCAGACTTGTCAGATGGGCCCAATGGCATCTCTGGATTCCTCAAAGGTCCTTTCTATCTTGGTTCAACAAGAGAAAGATGCATTGGAGCCTATGTCTAGGTCCGGGAGCAGAGAGCCTCCACCTGAGCTGTATCTTCTAAATCAGTCTGTTCTCTCTTTCTCTGAACTTATCTGTTATATGTACATGACGTTCATCCCTATGTCTTATCTGTACTCCTTTCACCCTTTCACTCCCTTGCTACTACTGTCCAATGAGTGTTTGCACATAAGCACTTACTTTTTTTTTTTTTTTTTTTATTGTGCAGGTTCAACATAATGTCCACATAGCCACAACAGCTTATGTAGTCATACTTTGCAACATATGTTAGTACAGTAGCAGCATATATATATATATATACATAGCACTTTTTATGTATTAATTGTGTAGTTGCGGTGTCGTCTATTGTTTCGGGCATGTCCAAGACCTGGTGGGGTCTGTGGGTACGTCTACTTAGTGATTGTCTTGGACATGGGTAAGCACTTACTTTTTAATGTTTAAAAACTCAACTAAAGAATAAACTATACAAAAGAAGGAATCAGCGCTAAAATAAACCAATACTATAAATAGGTAAAGTAGAAGGCAGCAACCTAACAATAGGGTTCCCTCTAGGCCCTATAGACAAAGGTAATACACAAGACAAGACAGAAGAAGTTTGCACCAAAGTTGACTATAGTACAGCTAAAAAGAACAAAGTATATGTGGTGTTAAAACAAAGTCTTTAGTTGGGCCTGATGGGGCACTGACGGCCTATGTGGAGGAATATTCTCTATATCAAGTGAAGGCGGCTTTCCAGGATCCGTATGTAAAGAGAGAAAAAGATAATAGTGCAAATATGTCTGATAAAAGGGTTTAATTGCAGGAAGAAGAGATCAATGGTAATCCTACTCACGTGTAGTAGAGCTGAACTAGCTTTAGTGTGGATGGCATACAGCGGTACAATTCCTGCTTATAGACTACGTAGGGAAGTATTTTAATCTGCATGTGGAAGAAAAAGACAGATGATAGGGCAGTACGTCTGGTAAAGATGGTATTTACAACAATAGAGTCTAATATAGTCCTACTCATGTGTAGTAGAGCTTGAAGCAGCTCTAGTGTGAATGGCGTACAGCGGTATAATCCCCGCTTGTAGGATACGTGTAGAGGGTTGAGTCTTTTACCGATATGTAGATCATAAGAGAGAAGAGAGACAACTAATAGTGCTCGCTGTATAAAATTGTATATAAGGAGTATAAATAATAAAATGTGTACTCACATAGGATTGAGCAGGCGGACTGCCTAATGACTCAGGCGTGAGTGGTATAATCCCCAGCTAGGATGTCTTTGGAGTAATACTCAGGAGGAAGAATAAAATTAGGATACCAAGCAAAAATAAAAATAATGAATAAAAAAGTAAAATGGCACAATCAGAGTGAGTTAAAAGTAGCCAAAATACCTTTATTTGGAATACAGAATAAAATATTAAAATATCCACAACACATTTCACCTATGATGGCTTTCTCAAGTGGAGACAAAACAACATAGGCTTATTTTGATAACCAACACGTGTCTGGTGTCTAATTCACGCTTCTCCAAGTGCACTTGTAATAATAATTTGGGCTTCCTCTGAATATAACAAATATCAATTTTTGGATCTATATCAACTTGGTGCCGTGACCCCAGGATCTGACGGTCAAAAGACTCGGACACTAGCGTACAGGTGGACGTCCCTCTGACAGCGAAATCAGCTGCAGCAAGGTAAGGAAAACTTTTATTCTACTTTTATCAATTTCGCTCGCAGATTCACATCCTACTGGTCTGTCTGGTCTGTCTGGGTAAGGAACAACTTAAAAATGTCTGATCTAAAGAACTTGTTTTCTGTAGTATTATGGGTATATTCAGGTAGATTTTGTGTTATGTCTTGTAAAAGGAATCTTGAGGTAGTGGAATAGATATGTGGGTTTTAAGTTATTTTTATTGTTTGCTTTGTCATTTGTTTTATAATTTGAGTTAGAATCTTCCAAGGGCAGATGATCTGATCTGTGTTTAGAATAACGAAGACAAGACTGTGAAACTTCCACTGCAGTGGTCCTAAGTGTCTTATACACTGATTTTGTACAGTGTGTCTTGTGTAAGGATTAAATGAAAGCCCTATTTCTCCTGAATAAAATGATATATAAGTGTGGGTGCACTTAATATGAAAGAGGCGAATTACGGTTGAACAGACATATAGTCAAATTCCAAGTTTTGTTTACGTTTTATTTTGATCAAAACGTGTACATTTGGCTCAGTCCTTAACCCCTTAAGGACCGAGGACGGTTCAGGACCGTCATCGGCATTTTTGCCTTGCCGACCGATGACGGTCCTGAACCGTCCAAACGGTCTGGGGCTACTTACCTGATCGCCGTCGTTCCCCCGGCGGCGATCAGCGTGGCTCCGGTTGTGGGGAGACTGCCTGCAGCCCAGACAGTCTCCCCACGGCAGATTAGGACCCCTGTGGCCATGTGATCGCTCAACACAGCCATCACATGGTCACAATAGGTGTCCATGTGTCTGCCTGCAGGGGGACTGCCTGTACTGACAGGCAGTCTCCCTGCAACTGTAAAATCAAAAAAAAAATTAAAGTTAATGGTAATAAAAAAAATAATAATAATTATATATGTATAAATATGATATATAGACATATATTATATCTATATAATATATGTCTATATATCATATATATAATGTCATACTAAGTGTATTTTTATATTAATATGTACTTATATTAATATAAAAATACACTTATAATTAAATTACACACGTATATATATAATATATATAATAACTATATATATTGTATATATATATTATTATAAAATATAACTAATAAGTAATTTAAATTAAATATTTTTTTTAAAAAATAATAATAAAAAATTTAAAAAAAATTATATAGCTATATGAAATTTTATTCTAACTGTATTTTAAAATTAATATATATATATTTATATCAAAATACACTTAGAATGAATTTGTATATATATCTATGTATATAAAAATAAATAAAAATAATAAGAAATATACATAAGTCCATATACAAAATTACATAAATAATTATATAAATATACACGTAGACTTCAAATATATAAATATGCATATATATTTAAATTCTACGTGCGTATTTATGTAATATTTTTACATAATTCAGTAATTTTATTGATTGCAATTTGAGGACCTGCCTGCCAACCCAGGCCGAAATTCCAGAGAATTTAATTTGCTAGCACTGTATTTTACCCTGTAACGTTCTACGACACCCTAAAACCTGTACATGAGGGGTACTGTTTTACTCGGGAGACTTCGCTGAACACAAATATTAGTGATTCACAACAGTAAAACATATCACAGCGATGATATTGTCAGTGAAAGTTACTTTTTTTGCATTTTTCACACACAAACAGCACTTTTACTGATGATATAATTGTTGTGATACGTTTCCAGTTTTTAAACACTAATATTTGTGTTCAGCGATGTCTCCCGAGTAAAACAGTACCCCCCATGTACAGGTTTTATAGCATTTTTGAACGTTACAAGGTCAAATATATGGGTCAAATATTTTTACATTGAAAATGGCCAGGTTGGTTACGTTGCCTTTGAGAGCGTATGGTAGCCCAGGAATGAGAATTACCCCCATGATGGCATACCATTTGCAAAAGAAGACAACCCAAGGTATTGCAAATGGGGTATGTCCAGTCTTTTTTAGTAACCACTTGGTCACAAACACTGGCCAAAATTAGCGTTCAATTTAGTTTTTTTACTTTTTTCACACACAAACAAATATGAATGCTTACTTTGGCCAGTGTTTTCGACTAAGTGGCTACTAAAAAAGACTGGACATACCCCATATTGAATACCCTGGGTTGTCTACTTTAAAAAAAATATGTACATGTGGGGTGTTATTCAGAGATTTATGACAGATAATAGTGTTACAATGTCACTATTGATAAATTTTAAAATGTATGTTTTGAAACCGCAATATCCTACTTGTACCTATAGCCCTATAACATGCAAAAAAAAGCAAAAAAGCACGTAAACACTAGGTATTTTTAAACTCAGGACAAAATTTTGAATCTATTTAGCAGTTTTTTTCATTCGCTTTTGTAGATGAGTAAAAGATTTTTCAAGTAAAAGTCAAAAAACATGTATTTTTTTCAATTTTTCATCAGATTTTTGTATTTTTTTTAAAATTAAAATACATGAGATTATATAAATAATGGTATGTAAAGAAAGCCCATTTTGTCCTGAAAAAAACAATATATAATTTGTATGGGAACAGTAAATGAGAAAGCGGAAAATTACAGCCAAACACAAACACCACAAAAGTGTAAAAATATTCCTGGTCGCAAATGTACAACATCGCAAAAACAGTCCAGTCCTTAAGGGGTTAAGGGGTTAAGAGGGTTTTAGATTTAGTGCTGTGTTTTAGAGACTGATGGTTGGGGGGACTTGGACGTACAGGTTGACTTACTGTACTGATTACGATAACTCTCATTATCTCACTCAGGTGTGATTTTATACAATGAATCCAGTTCTAGGACCTATTATTTATAAAGTGATTTAGCTATGTGTTTTTTTTTTTTATAGGAGCTGCATGCTACATGCCAATACTTTCTGTATTCAAGATAACAAGTATATGTTTTAAACCTTGTAAGAAGTGCCCTTTTTACATCTTCAAACATTAGAATATATAGGAGCATTAAGTCGCCTTTCTAGTAATCACACACATATTACTAGATGCTTACCCCACTCGCAGGGGTACAGCAATAATTAGGAGTAGTGAAAGGACTAAATTGAGCATTTGTTTATGAGCTGTGCTTTAGCTACAGGTGATCTGACTCACACAAATCACTTACCCACTACAAATATGCTTTTAGTATTCAAAAGACTGATGGCTCTGTTCAACTTTATCCAGTTAAGATGTTTTTTTATTTTTTATTATGGTAAATGGATTTCCAATACTCAGGCTAATAAGAGAAAACGGTATGGTTAATCATAAAATGCAAAATGAACTTGACGCAGCCATCAGTAGGAAGCAGGTGGCAAAACAATGCCGGATTTTAATTTCATTTATTAAGGCGAACTGCGGAGAGCCGTTTACTTTCATTGGCTCAATAGTGAAACATTTTAACCTGACAATGCTTTTTAATGCAGCTTTCCTTGAATTCATCAGTTAGTTTAACCCACGTGTGGCCAGAGGAACTTAAATTTACTATAAATATTTCTATCAGCAAATTGACTGTAGAAGCAAGGTGTGACAGAAGAAAAAAAGCATAAGGAAAAAAAAAAAACCATTATAAAAAAAACAAAAAAAAAACTAATAACATTATATTTTAATGTGTTGCTTGTGAGTGCTTCTCCAGAAAGTTTGAGAATCATCAATGATTTGTTGGACAATTAGCATGCATCACTAGATAATCTTGCTCCCAAAATCAGAAATGATGTATTTTAATGGATAACCCCATTGGATTAATCAAAGCCAATTATAATAAAGGTCAGAATGCATTCTAATTAACTACTAACAATGCATCAATGAGTAAGCCTTGCTTTGAAAGTCAGAAGCTAGAACCTAATTGCAAAGAACATAACTCCCTGACAAACATGTTTGAGGTAGGGTAGAGATGTCTAGAAAGACTGGGGTGAAACGGTGACTTTATTAGACAGAGAACAGTGGTAAGGAAGTCTGAGGTCTAGGAAGACCATAGTCAATCTGGTCTCAGGGTTAGGGCAGGTTTTTGTTTTTTTTGACACACAAACTTATAACACAGATCTTCTCATGTGTATTTTGTAAAGTTGGTGTGTGCTATTCCTGTTTATTTTGTGTTCAGCTACATCTGCTGACTGAGTACAACGATGTCTTTGGCACTATTTCGTGAAGCTGCAGTGTCATATAGGAGACCTGTCCATTTCAGAATTTACAGTAGAATTTTGAGAGGCAGATTTGATGGCCCATGTTTCAATTTGGGGCATTATAGCAGTTTGACTCTTAGAAAAAGCTCACAAAGGCCTATCATTTGTAAAAGTAGATATCCCAGGGTATTTTAAAAGGCATATTTTAACCCTTCGTGTAGGATCCTTTTTTTTTACTAGTTTGTACCAAGTCTAGTAGCAATTAGCATTTTTTCTGCCTTTTTGACACACACTTAAGTTATTAATATGTTGCTCAGCTATGTCGTCTTAGTACAACAAAACCCCATTTGTACCTTTTTCAGGGCTATATGGATGTTGAAGGGGCACAGTGGAGCTCAAGCCATATCAGTTTTTACCAAACTTTGAATTTTGATGCTGGGCCCATGTGTAATTTTCGAGCACCTCAGCAGGTTTTGAATTCAAGCTACCCCACAAAGGCCTACCATTTCTAAAAGTACTCTTAAAGGTATATTTTAACAAATACGTTGCTCACGGCAGATCACTACCCGACCGCCTTTCATCCCGGTCCCCAGTGTGTGTGACGTTCCTAGAGATGCTGGCCACTGCGGTTCTGATTTTAATAGGGAAATATCCATTGCCCACATTAAAGATGGCTCATACGTGCGTACGATGTCACGTCATAGACGTGCACGCACGTTTTGGGGTCAGAGGCCACATACAGCCAATTACAGCTTTAGGAGGGTTATTTAAACCCAAATTACCTTTTGATCAGTGCCCTGTCATGGTTTCCCTTTGCTGGTTATCCGGGAGTGTGTTCCTGATTGTATTATTCTGTTTTTTTTACTTTGGCTTCGTTTTGACTTCCCTGATTTCTGTTATCCTTGACTTTTGGCTTTCCCTCATCGTTGTCTCCTTTTGTATCCCTGACCTCGGCAAGTATTCTGACTATTCTTACATATGTTAAGTCCGGCCATTCTAAGGTCCAGTTAAACGTTATTCTTAGTCCTAGGTGTGATGTAATTCTGCAAGCTGGAACAAGTAATCCTAACAATATTTAGCAATCCTTATGAGTGCTACGGCTGTATAACACCTAATATGTTGCTCAGCTATGTCGTCTTAGTACAACAATATCCCCATGTGTACCTTTTTTAGGGATATGTGGATGTTGAAGGGGCACATTTGAGACACACCAATTTTACATTTTTCAAAAGTGGATGCTGAGCCTAAGTCTAATTTCAGCAGCTCATGATTGCAAATTACCTCTCAATGGCAGCATCTATTTTTAAATACAAGAAGCTCATCAATTAAAATTATGAACAAGTGCATACTATTTGCTGTGAAAGGGGGAATATTTGGCCTAAACTTATCAGGCGGTAGAATCCAGTCATCTGCGTGTCAAGGTTAATATTCCCCAACATGCAAACCAGAGAACAATAAAGGCAAACACAGATAGACGTATTACCGGACCTTAAAGTGGCCGGACTTAACGTAGGAACAAGAGATAAGAATAGTCAAACACGCCAAGGTCAGGAATACAGAGATACGGGAAAACGAAATAGACAGAGCCAACGTCAGGGAGCCAGAAATAGGAATAACCAATAAACAAGCCGAAGTCAGGAACCAGAGAAAAGACAACTACTCAGAACGCACTCTCGGGCTATAATAAACCACGACAGGGCAAGAAAGTGATGTCAGAAGGAGGTTAATATAGGGAAAGGTGAATACTGGTAGGCAGGGACAGAATGGAAGGAGGTATAAATAGATAGTGGCAATAGGCCACTATCTCTTTATATTTGCGTCCACGTCATCCCTGCCGGTTAACTTGTGCGCGCGCGCGCGCGCGCACGTCCCCGGGCGCTCTCCCAGATGCGCGCACGCCCCCGGAGGCGCACACGTGCGACGCCCGCCAGCAATCCACACCGCCCGAGATGAGAGGTTGAACGGCGGGAACGAGACGGCGCGGGACACCCCCCCGAAGGAACGCCCACTGGAGGAACACCGGAAGGGAGAGAAGGAAACCTAGCATGGAACGCCCTAAGAAGCCGGGGCGCATGGACCTCAGAAGCAGGAACCCACGATCGCTCCTCGGGCCCATAACCTTTCCAATGAACCAGGTACTGAAGCGAACCCCGGGAGATGCGGGAGTCGACAACATGTTGGATCTCATACTCCTCTTGACCATGAATTAAAACAGGAGGAGGACGAGGTTGGGAACGGGAATGACTGTTGCATTTAAGCGGTTTCAGGAGGGACGTATGAAAGACGTTGGGCACACGAAGGTTTTTGGGCAAATCCAAAGCATAGGAAACAGGATTGATCCTTCGCAAAACCTTGTAAGGACCAATGAACTTAGGAGCCAACTTCATTGAGGGAACGCGTAAGCGCAGGTTACGTGTGGATAACCAAGCTCTATCACCAGCAACATAAGAAGGTGCCGCCCTACGGTGCCTATCAGCAGAGGCTTTCTGAGTAAGCCGAGTCTTCTCCAAGATGGCATGAACCATTCTCCAAGTGTCATGTACAGTGGATAAGTGTTCATCCAACACCGGTATTCCCTTGTGAGAAAACGAAGCCGGAAGAAGATTAGAATGACGACCAAACGTGGCAAAGAAGGGACTGTGACCAGAAGCAGAGTGCGTAGCATTATTCCTGGCGAATTCAGCCCAAGGAAGAAGGTCGCCCAGTTGTCCTGGAGTTGAGACGTAAAACAACAGAGATATTGTTCAAGGCTTTGATTAGTCCTTTCAGCAGCACCATTCGTTTGAGGATGATAGGCTGAAGAGAAGGCGAGTTCAATGCCCATGTCTTTACAAAAACCCCTCCAAAACTTTGAAATAAATTGTGAACCCCTATCAGACACAATGACATCTAGCATTCCGTGTTGTCGTATTATTTCCTTGGTGAATATACTGGCTAATTCAGCAGAAGAAGGCAATTTTCTCAAAGGTACGAAATGCGCCATTTTAGAGAAACGATCAACTATAACCAAAATGACAGTAAAATCCTTAGATTGTGGCAACTCTACTATAAAATCCATAGACAGATGAGACCAAGGAACTAACGGCAAAGGAAGAGGATGAAGAAGTACACATGGAACTTGATGAAAAGGTTTAGATTGGGAACAAATGGGAACAAACGTCACACGATGATACGTAAACTTCAACTTCCTTTCTAAGAGATGGCCACCAATACTGTCGTGTAATTAAATAGTCTTAGATACCCCCAAATGTCCAGCCATTTTACTGTCATGGTAATGGCTGAATACTTCCCCTCTCAGCTCTGGAGGCACGTAGAATTTATCAACAGGCTTATCACTAGGTGCCCTATCTTGGACCCTTTGGATCTTGTGCAGAAGAGGGGAAGAGACTCTGATTCTAGTCAAAGCAATGATTCTCTCAGGAGGTATAATGGATTCTGGTCTGACCAAGAGTGGCAAACTGTCTGGAAAGAGAATCTGCTTTGGTGTTCCGATTACCCAGTCTATAGGAGATTACATAATTGAAGCGGGAAAGAAAAACAGCCCAGCGGGCTTGTCTGGGCGAAAAGCCTCTTAACGTCACTCAAATAAATAGTATAAATTCTTATGATTGGTGAGAATCATGATAGGAACCGTAGATCCCTCAAGTAAGTGACGCCATTCCTTGAGAGCTGATACTATGGCTAATAATTCTCTATTACCGATATCACAATTCTTTTCAGCAGGTGTCAGCCTACGAGAAAAGAATCCACAAGGATGCAACAGAGCAGTAGGGGATTCCCTCTGGGAAAGGATAGCCCCCACACCAGTCTCGGAGGAATCAAACTCAAGGATGAAGGGTCTAGAGGGGTCTGGATGTACCAGGACAGGAGCTGAGGCAATAGATTTCTTCAAGAGAGTGAAATAAGCTTTGGCTTCCGCAGACCAATTGTAATACTTATTTTGTAATATTTCTTTAATTGGAACTCAACTGCAGCATTTCTTGGTTGCAACAACAATAAGGTTCACCTCCTTTTATATTGGTATGAAACTATGGTCACTGTACCTTTAAATATCCATGTAGGTAAAATTAGGCTTTGTAGCAATCCCTTATGAGTAAGAGGAATAATTAGACAAAGTGACACTTTAGTGAGTTTTAGATACTGTGTAATATAAATAATAGTAATTGACTTGTTTGGTAAAAGTATTACTTAACTTAAAGGCAGTTCTGGCACTGGAAGGGTTAATTCACCCAATGAAGGAGAAATTAGAAGTCCGTTTCAACAAGCTGAGAACTAGGAGTGGAGAGTGGGGAAGTCCGTTTTAACAAGCCGAGGTCTGGGAGTGGAGAAGGTAGAATTCAGAGTTACAAGCCGAGGTCTAGGAGTGGAGAAGGTAGAAATCCGTTTACAAGCCGAGGTCGAGAAGTGGAGAAGGTAGAAATCCGTTTACTAGCCGAGGTATAGAAGTGGAGCAGGTAGGATCAGAAGTAGAGCAGCTGATCTTCATGCAGCACCTGTGCGAATAATTCAGCCCTTTGAATCTGGCGCGGTCCTCCTAAGTATCGTGGAGGGACCGCGTCAGAGAAAGGGGCGGGGCTGAGCGCCGTGAACCCGGAAGTGGGTTCCGGCGATAAATTACATGCCATGCTATACCTGACAGTACCCCCTTCCCATGGGGCATCCTCTGGGTGCACTATTTCGGTTTGGAGGGATAGCGTTTGTGAAAGGCAGTAACTAACCTCCTAGCATGTACATTAGATGAATCTTCCCAAGTGTCTTCATCAACTCCATAACCTTTCCATCTGATAAGGTATTGTAAGGAGCCACGGTGGACACGAGAATCCAAAATTTTGTGAATTTCATATTCTTCTTCACCTTGGACAATGATAGGTTCAGGAGTTGTTACTATTTCCCTATAAAAAGGATCAGGGATGTGTGGTTTAAGTAAGGAGACATGGAATACTGGATGAAGTTTAAAACTTGGAGGAAGTTTTAGTTTAACAACGTTATCATTAATGATAGTAATTACTTGAAAGGGACCAAGAAAAAGAGAGCTCAATTTCTTTGAAGGACGGCTTGTGGTAATATTCCTTGAAGAGAGCCAGACAAGATCCCCTACCTTGTAAGGAGGGGGAATTCTTCTATTATTGTCAAAAAACTTTTTCTGGTTATTTTGGGCGAGTTGAAGATTCTCCCGTAATTTGAAAAATAGAGAAGACATAAATTCATTTTTTGATGTAACAGTAGGATTGGATGAAGTAATGGTTTGGATGGGGAATGAAGACGGATGAAAACCATAGTTGGAGAAGAAAGGAGTCATTTTCGTACTAGAATGATATTATTGTAAGAAAATTCGGCCATAGGTAACCATGTGGTCCAGTCATCTTGGAGGTATGAACAATAACATCGAAGATATTGTTCCAAACATTGGTTAACCCTTTCTGTTTGCCCATTAGTTTGGGGATGATAAGCGGAAGAGAGTTTGCGTTGAATTTGAAGGGAGAGACACATCTCTTTCCAGAATTTGGAGGTAAATTGTGTCCCCCTATCAGAAATAATTTCTTCAGGAAGACCATGAAGTTTCACAATATTGTCAATAAAGACCTTAGACAATTCTACAGAGGAGGGTAATTTTTTTAAAGAAATGAAATGGGACATTTTTGTGAAGCGATCCACAACGACAAGAATAGTGGTGAAATGTTGAGAAGGTGGAAGATCAACGATAAAATCCATAGAAATGGATTGCCAAGGTTTTTCTGGAATAGGTAAGTTAAGTAGTAATCCAAAAGGTTGATTATGTTCTGGTTTAGACCTTTGACAGATAGGACATGTTTTGACATATAATGCAATGGTTCTATCCTGGCGAGGCCACCAATAATATCGTGAAGTTAGTTCAAGTGTTTTCTTTATTCCAGGATGTCCAGCTAGGGGGGAATCATGAACCATCTTAAGTAATTTATTCCTAAGAATGGGAGGAATATAAATTCTATTTTTAAAATAAAATAGACCATCCTTTTTTGTTAGTATAGGTGTTTTGGGAAGTTCAAGATCCTTCTGATTCAAATTCTTTATGTCATCATGAAGAGAAGAGAGGATTCCTATTATTTTGGTAGAAGGATAATCATCAGTAGTAGTTTTAGAAGGAATTCGAGAAAGAGCGTCAGCCTTTTTATTTCTATTTCCAGGTCTGTATATTAATTGGAAGTTAAATCGGTTAAAGAATAGGTTCCATCTAACTTGTCTAGCTGTAAGGGTTTTGTTAGTATAGAGATATTCAAGATTTTTATGGTCAGTATAAACTATTATAGGTTGTTTTGTATCTTCCAGAAGATGACGCCAATTTTCGAAGGCAGCTTTAACACTTAATAATTCTTTTTCACCAATAGGATAATTTTTTTCAGCAGAGCTCAAGGATCTTGAAAAAAAGGCAACTGGATGAAGTGGATCTTGTGGAGTCTTTTGTTGAGAAAGAACTGCTCCGATGGCTGCATCTGATGCATCAACTTCAAGAACATATAGGAATGTTGGATTAGGTAGTTGTAGAATAGGTGCAGTTGTAAATCTTTTTTTTAATTCGTCGAAGGCTGTTTGAGCATCTTTATTCCAATTAAAAGGACGTTTACTACTGTTGAGGAGGTTAAGAGGATGTGATACATCCGAATAGTTTCTAATAAATTTTCTATAGAAGTTTGCAAATCCAAGAAAACGTTGTAATTCTTTTGTAGTAGTAGGAGCAGGCCAATCAATAATACATTTGATTTTGGAATTATCCATCTTCAAAGAATGAGGTGAAATAATGTATCCTAGAAAAGAGAATTCAGTAACCTCAAAAAGGCATTTTTCTGGTTTAGCGTATAATTTATGAGTTCTCAGTCTAGATAGAACCCATCTAACATGTTTCCTATGTTCATCCAAATTGTTAGAATATATTAAGATATCATCTAAGTAGATAATAACACATACATCCAGAAGATCTCTAAAGATATCATTGATAAAATGTTGAAACGTTGCAGGGGCATTACAGAGCCCGAAAGGCATCACTAGATATTCGTAGAGACCATATCTTGTCCGGAAGGCGGTTTTCCATTCATCATCCTGTTTTATTCTAATGAGGTTATATGCGCCTCGAAGGTCGAGTTTAGTGAATATAGTTGCAGTTCTTAACCTTTCAATTAATTCATTTATTAGTGGAAGAGGATAACGATTTTTAATAGTTATTTTATTTAAGGCTCTGTAATCTATAATAGGACGGATGGTTTGGTCTTTATTCTTCACAAAGAAAATACTAGAAGCAGCAGGAGAGGTCGAGGGTCTGATGAACCCTTTGCGTAAATTTTCATTAAGATATTCTTTTAAAATTTCTAACTCCTTTTCAGAGAGTGGATAAATATGACCATAAGGAATAGGAGCTCCGGGTATGAGATCTATTGGGCAATCATATAGCCGATGAGGAGGAAGTGTTTCCGCTTCTTTTTTACAAAAGACATCTGCAAAATCGGAGTAGAATGGAGGTATAACTGGTTCTACAGTAGTTTGGAGAATAGGAATGTGTTGTAAGCACGTTTTTTTACAGAAATCAGAAGCAAAGGAGATGGAGAAGGGAGACCACTTAATTAAAGGATCATGGTTTTTTAACCAATTAATTCCTAGAATGACGGGATAAAGTGGAGATTTAATAATATCAAATGTAATGAATTCGAAATGTACGTTGTTGGTAATCATTCTTAGAGGGATTGTTTCATCTTTGATGGGTCCTGAGGATATAAATGAACCGTCAATAACTCTGATTGGAATAAAATTGGTTTTTTGAACACAAGGAATTTTATTTTTTGAAACAAAAGAAAAATCAAGAAAAGTTCCATTAGCACCAGAATCAATGATGGCCTCAGTCACGATTCTTTTTGTATCCCACTGTAATATGAGAGATATAGAAAAATAAGTAGATGCTTTTCTTTTTTGAAAAACGTTCAATATAGAGGTAGATGAATGAAGCTTACCACCTTTTGAATGTTTCAGTAGAGGACATTCGGAAATTAGATGTTCATTCGAAGCACAATACATACATAAGTTTAGTTGTCTCCTTCTTATTCTTTCTTCAGAAGTAAGAGGACTTTTTATTATACCTACTTCCATAGGTTCAGTTTGTGGAGGAATTTTTTCAGGTAGTTTTAGAGTAGTGAAAGGTTTTCTCCAGGTAGAATTAGTAAGAACCCTTTCAGCTTTTCTTTCTCTTAGACGTCTATCAATACTGATAGACAGTTGAATCAATGCATTTAAGGTAGGAGGAAGTTCTGTACGAGAGAGTTCATCTTTCACAGCTTCAGATAATCCGAGACGGAATTGATTGCGTAAAGTAATGTCATTCCATTGGGTTTCTGTAGCCCATCTTTTGAATTCTGCAATATAATCTTCAACAGGTCTATTCTTTTGGTGTAATGTTCTGATGGTTAAATCAGCAGTAGTTTGTTTAAAAGGATCTTCATATAATAAAGACATAGCTTCAAAGAACTCATCCAATGAATCCAATATGGGATCATCATTTTCCAAAAAGGAATGGGCCCATGCCATAGGTTCACCTCTTAAAAAAGAGATCACTGAACAGACTTTGGATCTTTCGGTGGGATAAGATCTAGGTTTTAAAGCAATTAGTAGTTTGCAAGAATTCAAAAACTCTCTGTACTTTGTTCTATCTCCATGAAATTTTTCTGGATTACAGACAGCAGGATCACCAGCCGATTGAAGAGCGGCATGAGGAAGATGACCTTGAATGTCTCTAACATAGGTTAATATTCTCTCATTTGTAATTTGCAGTTCCTGTAACCCTTGAGCAATCGTATCCACTCTATTGGTTAGGGCAGAAACTTGAGAGTTAATATCTGCTGGTTCCATTGAAGGGGCTGAATTATTCTGTAATACTTATTTTGTAATATTTCTTTAATTGGAACTCAACTGCAGCATTTCTTGGTTGCAACAACAATAAGGTTCACCTCCTTTTATATTGGTATGAAACTATGGTCACTGTACCTTTAAATATCCATGTAGGTAAAATTAGGCTTTGTAGCAATCCCTTATGAGTAAGAGGAATAATTAGACAAAGTGACACTTTAGTGAGTTTTAGATACTGTGTAATATAAATAATAGTAATTGACTTGTTTGGTAAAAGTATTACTTAACTTAAAGGCAGTTCTGGCACTGGAAGGGTTAATTCACCCAATGAAGGAGAAATTAGAAGTCCGTTTCAACAAGCTGAGAACTAGGAGTGGAGAGTGGGGAAGTCCGTTTTAACAAGCCGAGGTCTGGGAGTGGAGAAGGTAGAATTCAGAGTTACAAGCCGAGGTCTAGGAGTGGAGAAGGTAGAAATCCGTTTACAAGCCGAGGTCGAGAAGTGGAGAAGGTAGAAATCCGTTTACTAGCCGAGGTCGAGAAGTGGAGAAGGTAGAAATCCGTTTACTAGCCGAGGTATAGAAGTGGAGCAGGTAGGATCAGAAGTAGAGCAGCTGATCTTCATGCAGCACCTGTGCGAATAATTCAGCCCTTTGAATCTGGCGCGGTCCTCCTAAGTATCGTGGAGGGACCGCGTCAGAGAAAGGGGCGGGGCTGAGCGCCGTGAACCCGGAAGTGGGTTCCGGCGATAAATTACATGCCATGCTATACCTGACACCAATTGACATGATTAGCTCCCTTCTTGGTCATAGCTGTGATTGGTGCTAGAATCTGGGAAAAGCCCTTTATAAATTTTCTATAATAGTTAGCGAATCCAATGAACCTCTGTATGGACTTCAAACCAATGGGTAAGGGTCATTCAAGAATAGAAGATAGTTTTTTAGGGTCCATTTGAAATCCATCAGTAGAAATTATGTACCCTAAAAACTGAATAGAAGTCTGATCGAACAGACATTTTTCAAGTTTGCAATATAAGCCATTAGCAAGAAGGGCCTGTAAAATATTTCTAACTTGTTGGTGATGTATTTGAATATTAGGAGAATGAATAAGAATGTCATCAAGATACACAATAGCGCAAGTGTGCAAATAATTTCATAAGACATCATTGATAAATTCTTGGAAGACTGCTGGGACATTACATAGACCAAAGGGCATTACCGTTTACTCATAATGACCACTTCGAGTATTAAATGCCGTCATCCATTCGTCTCCCTCTTTAATGCGAACTAGATTGTAGGCTCCTCTAAGGTCTAATTTGGTAAAGACTTTAGAACCACGAAGCCTGTCAAAGAGCTCTGTTATCGGTGGTATAGGATACACATTTTTTAGAGTAATTTTATTCAGACCCCTGTAATCTATGCAGGGACGCAAATCCCCCTCCTTTTTGGCAACAAAAAAGAAGCCAGCCCCTGCAGGGGAAGAGGAACGTCTGATAAACCCCTTATTTAGAGATTCTTGTACTTATTCCTCCATAACCTTATTTTCATTTTGAGAAAGAGGGTAAACCCTCCCCTTAGGGGGCATGGTACCAGGGAGGAGTTTGATAGCACAATCATAAGGCCTATGTGGAGGAAGACGGTCTGCCTGTATTTTATCAAAGACTTTCGCCAGGTCTTGGTACTGAGGCGGTACGTTAGTGGAAAGTGGAGTAGCTGATGGAACATTAAGAGAACAAACTGACTTAAACATGAACGATTACAGGAAGTACTCCAAGACAGAATTTGACTTTCTCTCCAGTCAATAACAGGGTTATGTTTTTGTAACCATGGAAAACCAAGAACCAAAGGGCAAAAAGAGGAAGAAATGACCTGGAAAGACAACTTCCTTTTATGGGTAGCACCTATTGATAAAATAACAGTCTTGGTTTGATGCGTAACATAGGGGACTGTTAATGGTCTACCATCTATGGCCTCAAAGGCTAAGAGTGTTTCTTTCTCCTCCAAAGGAAGAGAAAGAGCTGTAGCAAGTCTTGTCAATAAGGTTGTCTGCAGATCCAGAGTCAATGAGGGCCATAGTGAGATGACTAACACTTTCCCAGAATAGGGTTGCAGGCACAAGACATCTGTAAGTATTTGTTTTAGGGGACAGAGACATCACACACAAGGCCGGTCCCCTGAACGAGCTTAGGTGGTAGAGTTTTCCGGACGTGATGGGCAATTGTTACGCAAATGCCCCTTACGACCGCAGTATAGGCACAACCCTTCTCTTCTTCTGTAAGACTTCTCAGCCTCAGGGAGTCTTGTGTTACCTAGTTGCATGGGTTCAGAATCAGATTCAGGGGCTGGCAAAGCGGGTAATCTGGTTATCATTTGAAGTGATTCTTCCTAAAGCCCTCCTTTGTCTATCTAAATGAAGATGCTTCTGTATAAACCCTGATATCAATATCTGACATATAATGTATAAGGTCTTCTAGGAGTTCTGGTAAATCCCCTGGCTGCCACTTCTTCCTGTAAGGACTCATTAAGGCCCTCAAAAAACACAGCTGAGCACTGTTATTCCAAGTCAATTCAGAGGCCAAGGTGCGAAATTCGATAGCATAATCGGCCGATGTTCTAGATCCTTGTTTGATTTTTAACAAGGCTCTGGCTGCTAGTCTCTTTCTGCCTGGGGTATTGAACACATTACGGAAAGTCCTGAGGAACAATTCAAACTTAAAGACAAACACGTCATTATTTTCCCACAAGGGATTTATCCAAGCCAGGGCTCTACCTTCTAAAAGGTTCATAATGAATGCAATCTTGGACCTATCAGTAGGGAATGAATCAGGGGCTACTTCAAAATGTACGCCCACCTGGTTCAAAAATCCCCTGCATAATGATGGATTCCGGGAATAACGAGGAGGGGGAGTTAGACGAATAGATGGAGTGGAATGAGTCGCAGATGGTAGAGCAACAGCACCTTGAGAACTACTGTCCTCTACCTCTGGTTGAAGACACGCAGTCCTGGTGAGGATAGTTTGAAAGACTTGGGCAAACTGATCCATTCTATGATCTAACCCGTCTATTCTATTTTCATATGCAGCCATTTGTTGTCCCAGGTTTGCAGGGTCCATGTCCCTGTCGTAATGTCAAGGTTAATACAAACCAGAGAACAATAAAGGCAAACACAAATAGACGTATTACCGGAACTTAAAGTGGCCGGACTTAACGTAGGAACTCAGGTTATTCTTATTTCTGGCTCCCTGACCTTGGCTCTGTCTATTTCATTTTCCCGTATCTCTGTATTCCTGACCTTGGCGTGTTTGGGGGACCCTTTGTATTATCACTAAAGTGCATAAATCGCAGTATGTCTTCATATAAGGGCCTACTCATTGTCTGGGAAAAAATGGGGGTATTGCAAATGGGGTTTTTAGACCAATACATTCTAATGGTGGGCTTTTTAATTATCCCTATTAGCATTGTCAGTGCCCAGAATTGTTTCAGTTCTGGCACTCTAGTGGGTTACCATCTCTCTTTCCTGGCGATGAAAGACCCTTGATTGTGTGCCAGATACTACTCAGCGTACAGATTAGTCTGGGTATCTCTCCAAAAATCTCATCCCCCAAAAACAGCTGCATACAATCCAGTGCATTATAGCCAGACAGGACAGTCTGTATGCCAGGATTGGCAGTGAACTCTGGAATGTCTGGTGAAACATTATTAGGGGGTACCCAGTCACCTGCACCATGTTCAGCATTAGGGGAATCAGCGATTTCTCCTGATGGTCCTGCAATATCTGGCACATAGTCCCTGTCCCCTGCGTCACTCTCTGAGGCAATGTCTGTCGCCTCTGAGTTGGCCGCTAACAGGGCATAAGCCTCCTCTGCGTGATACTTCTTAAACATAATAAACTTTAACTAAATAACTAATAAAATAACTAATTTTTTTACTTTTTTTTTTACTTTTCACCCCTAACTAGCTTATCACTAAATTCCCCAATTCCCACTTAATTCCACCCACCCCAATTAACTAAATCACAAATTGGTAAAATAAAATATTAAAATTTAACAAAAAACAGATCACAGTAAAGTACTGTTATCTGTATTTTGATCACTGCTGGCAGTGATCAATCAGCAGGGAAAGGGTTATTTTTTTTAAAAGAACAGGGAGAAGGGGATCTGGAACCTCTTCAGACAATTTATTCTCTTCAGGGACAAAATGTAACAACGATCCATCTCTCTCCACTTCAAGGTGGGTTTTGATCACGTGCGCTGGGACATCAAGATTGGTTGTTGCTGGTCTGCCACTGACTCGGAGGCACCCAGCAACAGCATTAACCCCAAGGTCGCCGGCACCGCGGCGATCTGGGGTTAATTTCAGCGCATGACGGACCCAGTTCCTCATGCGTTAAGTGATTCCCCAGCATGACGGATTGGGTCCGTCCTGCATCCTTAAAGGGTTAATGAAGACAGTGGACATGACAGGCACCAGGAGTCAATCGCACCAGACGTGGACATGACAGGCATGTGATGCAACAGAAACCCATGTGCTCACAATGTTATTTTCCTTTTCTGAACTACAGCAAGGCAATAAAAGGCAATCCTCTTTTTAGGAAATCTTCATGCTTTATTTTAGGGTTGTTTTTCAAATAATGCCTTCTTTATCAGTAAAGAATACATTCTTATCTCCATTAGTGACTGATAACTTGTCCAGTTCAGGTATTGAACACGTTGTCGTTTAGTCGCCCCACACTTTCAATGGCAGGTGGGCTTTGGGAATGTTTATAACTATTGTACTTTCCTCTGTCAACTGTTTTGTATGTTTTTAATATATGTTTGCATAAGAGAATCTTTTTTTTGTGTTTGATAAAACCACATGGATTCTGATTTCCTTTGATGTGCAGTTCTCTATCTTTTGGATAACAGCAAAAACATATGTGAGGAAGGCTGAACTTGATGGACGCAAGTCTCTTTTCCTCTATGTAACATGACACTTCTATAGAAAAGTTATAGGATGAAAATATATTATTCTACATATTCATTCAATGCAAGTGGCTCATTCAGTTGTCAAAATTAGTGAGACACTTTTAAAGATAGCTTTGATAATAATCAACAAAGCTTCAAAGAGATGTACAAAGTGCATTGTCTCACGCTTTTAAAAAAAATAATCATTTATAAGAAAAAATATATACAAAGCTATTGACTCAGCTGTTGTGTTAGTGCAGTTATTTCAATAACCGAACATATTCCTTTTCCTTTCAGTCATAAAATGAAGTGAGAAATTCTTTGAAGAATTTTGATGACTACAAATCTTACACTAATTGAAATAATAAAGATCTATGAGAATGACTAAGTGTCCAAGGAGACTGGAGCCTACACATTTCTTTTAAGAGACATCTTGAAATGGTGTAATAACTACTTTGTTTCCAAAACATTGTGAATAGACAGGCAAAATTCTAATCATGTTACGGAATCCGAGAGAGAAAGAAAGAATTTGTGGTGATCGCCAAATATCAACACTTTCAAAGTGAAACGTTTTTAGCATTGCAAGATAATAATGAACACCCATATATCCTTTGTTGGTCATTCAAAAAAAAACCCCCAAAAAACCCAGATGGAATATCCATTTTTAAAAAAGACTCATGCCTTTATTAGCATGGTGTTTGGATAAAACATTTATCTATAGTGATGGTGAGGCTGTGCAATGGGTGCCTGCACATACTGCATTCTGGGTTTGAACCTCATCCATTGTGGCATTTAAAATGGGTACATATGCATCTTACTGCAAGTACCGGAAAACAAGTTTCAGGTAAGTATATCCTTGCATACATTCATTTGCTGGTAATTTCTGTAGCGCAATTTATAGGTTTAAATTATAATTTCCAGAAGATTTTGTCACCCACATGGGTAAAATTGTTTACAGCAAAGCTATGTTAACAGTGTCAGGCAACCCGGGGCGCTATGGGCATGAGGTTCTTGGATGGTTGAGATTGATAGTTGATGAAGCAGACAACAGTTAAAGGGTCATGCATATTCATGTCTGTGCATTATGTTATGTTCTGTTCAGTGCCATGTACAATAAAAAATTATTTTTAATATATTTTTTATCAGTTAGAGACCACCAAAATCTTTCATAAGCACAGGTGAATAGATTTTGTTAATAAATGTAGTTTCTTTGGAAACCTTCCTTCATGCATTAAGTGATTTCTCTCCAGCAGCATATTCATGCTGCATACTTAAGGCAGTATTCTTTTCATTTGCTGCCTGTCACCGCAAAGACATCCTATGTGTCCATAGAAATTAGTTGATCTAGCAGCCCTGTCCTGGGAAGAGTAGAATCTGCACAATGCTAATCTGCACAAAGTCAATGTTTTGCCGTCAAGAGAGGGCTGGCCTGTGGACTGGGGGGAAGAAAATAATATTATTATTTTTTTTGCACAAAACTCAGAGATCTCCATATTAGTGACATAGAGCTTGCAGTATATAGATTTGACAGATGTAAGCTGTTACCTCCATCAGTATGTCCTACACAATACGACAGGAGGTTCACAGAGATCTGTGCATGCAGGAGATACAGACTTTATTGCCACCAATGACAACTACGGTGTTCTGAATGTCTTGATCGTTGTCACATCTCATTGGCAAACACCTCCAGACATATCATATGTATTCAATGAAGTCTGGCAGTGTGGTCAGCCTCAGATACCACAGTCCACCAGGAAATATCCCAGTGAGTGAGTCCATATCCGAACAGCATTGAGAGCACGGTCTACCAGCCCATGCACAAACTTACAACGACCACTTTAATGCAACATATAAAATATGTCCTGCATGCAACACCTCCCTGGTTCCTTTGCACATCCATCTCCAAATATCTATTCATAAAAAGTGAAATCTTGGGATTTTAAGCTTTAATTTCTATAATATATTTTATACGCTTAAAATCCCTTTGCTCTGATCTGACCACACAGCGTACATTTCTATTACAAGGATATGTTCCATCACAGCATACAGTAAGCATAACACTCCTGCTCCCTCTAGTGGTCAATAACCATAAACTCATGTACAATACATTGCCTTGCAGGCATGCTTTAATGCAGCTTTGTCACATTTGAGATAAGAATATTTTACGGGTTTCTTCTATAAGCTTTGGATTGCTGAGAGTTGAGAAGGGAAATGAAAATGCCAGGCCAAAATAGCTGAACTGAGAATATTATCCAACTCTATGTACAGCTTTGCTGCCTTGTCCTGAAATATGAAAGTCTAAGTCAGCTGTACACAATTTATGATTTAGTGGATAACCACCTTTGAACTCAACAAAGTATTTCTGTTTTTACATTTAATTATTTGTTGCAATGTGTGAGGTTCAGGGAGCACATATTAGAAATATTTATCAAAGACGCAAATTATGAAATTTGAGACTATATTACTATTAAAGTATTTAACACGCATAATGAATACTCATACATCTATGCTGTGTATGTAATCAAGAAAACAATAAAGAGGGTATTTGATGAAGCAGGGGGAGGGAAGAGAAAGGGGGTGCAAGATGCGAGGAGGAAGGAAGAAATTGATAATTGGGGTGGAGGAAAAGGGAGCAGACAGAAGGGAAGAAGCAGATGGGAATAGATGGAGAGAGGTACACAGCCTATCTACTGATGGGATTACACGGTCGGAAGGGAAGAGGGTGAGATGCTTTGAGATGGGGAAATTAAAGAAATATGTAAAGGATAGAAAAGGAAGTAGAGGGTGGAGAAAAGGGGGTTTGAATGATACGATGGGTATGTAAAGGAAGGATATTTTGGATCAACAGCAAAAAACAGATGTGAGAGGCTGAACTTGATGGACACATGTTTCTTTTCAGCCTATGTAACTATGTAATTAGGTAACAATGAAGATGGATCTGATAAAGGGGACGTTTGGGAAGATTTAGATAGTAATATAGTTACATATCAATATAGTATCTGATGGGGGAAAGGGGAAAGAACAGCATTAAAATAAGAGAGGGATTGAATACTGTGATAGAAACATAGAAACATAGAATGTGAGGGCAGGTAAGAACCATTCGGCCCATCTAGTCTGCCCAATTTTCTAAATAGTTTCATTAGTCCCTGGCCTTATCTTATAGTTAGGATAGCCTTATGTCCATCCAACGCATGCTTAAACTCCTTTACTATGTTAACCTCTACCACTTCAGCTGGAAGGCTATTCCATGCATCCACTACCCTCTCAGTAAAGTAATACTTCCGGATATTATTTATAAACCTTTGTCCCTCTAATTTAGGGAGGAAAGGGAAGGGGGATGGTAGAGGGGATCTGATGAAAGGGGAAAATTTTCTAACAAATTATCTAGAATGTCAAAGTTAAGCTGAAAGAGCCCAGAGACAAATCTAAAATTTCCAGATTTGTGAAATTCATGCCAAAAATTTCCATCAATAATGTATATATAATTAATTTTTTAACAAGCATATCAAAATGATTTCACTATAGCATCACTGATTTGTGAAAAGACACATTTACATTCGTGAGAGGACATAACATTTACCATGATTCCAAGCTCCAGCGAGAAATAAAATGTATTAATGTCATCCTAATGATGTCCACATGACCTTGTCTCTTGAACAGGGGACATTGAGATGCCTTGAGAAAGGGACAATGCTTCAGTAAATTTGTACATTAATGCTTTAAAATGGGCATACTACGTCAGGGGTGCTTTCATATAGATTTCTGTCAATATACATTTATACACATTATCAAAAATAAAATCACAATTCATCCTTAACTATACATGTGTTAATACAAAAATGATTCACAGTAGAAGCAATGCCATATCAATGAAACCTGTGCATTCTTAATTCAAAGCAATGACTGACACCATTAAACACTAATAACTGTCGTGGATTCATGAATTCTGCCTATCAACAGACTTACAGTTTCATTAAGTGCAGCTGGGATTATTTTAATAAAAAAGAGCTTTTGTGGATTGTATTCAAATATTCAGTGTTTAAAAAAAATAAAACATTTGATTTCATTTTGACACGTTATATTCGTATTCTTGGTTGTGTCCCATTTAAAATATACCTAAAGATTGAGCTATTTGAATGGGATTTCTCTTACCATTTGTACCAGACTAAATCTGCAAACTCAACAACCACTGAGCAGTTATACGTTTTAGAATAATTTAGGAAATAAGAAAACATTACAGAATATTTATAAAACTATTTATGCACTGTCAGAGGTGTATATGCATGAATTTCTTCTAAGTTAAATATTCAAACAGATGAATTTAGGAGAAATCTTTGGAATGCTATACTATCTGCTCGATTTATGAGTGCATGTAAAAAGCAACGTAAGAAAGAAAAATACCTACATTTGTATCTGTTTTAAAGATCCATTAGATTTAGTAGACTGGTTCATTGTATGAGAAAGTAGTGTAAGTGTACAGTTCCAGTGTAATCATTTTTATGGAGTAAAGTAGTAAAAGTATTAAAGGCAGCATTTATATGAGATACACCAAACCTGCAGTAGCTTCATCACAAGGAAGCCAACAATCTGCTCGCACAGCTTTACTACTAGCGAGAGCTAATTAGTAAATCTGTAGGTTTAGTAGCAGCAGGTAAGCAGTGACATGGTTGGAGCCAATCTCTAACTTCTACTTATATTTAACAATAGGAGCTCAAAAAGGACAAAAAAAAGATTACGTTTCGGCCTAGAGACCTTAGTCATCAATACATGACTAAGGCCTCTAAGCTGAAACGTTGTATCTTTTTTTTGTCCTTTCTGATCTCCAATAAATATTTTTTTGCCTTCACACCTCATTGTGACGCCTGTGGAACTCTACTTCTTGTTGTTCCTGGTGGGCCGCGGACCCCCCTCCATGGAGCGGCTATGTAAACATACTTGTGTGCAGCACTCCTTGACTATGTAATAATGGGAGCTGTTAGTAATTGTTTTTTTATTGGTGGTCACCAGATTTCCCTACCGCTACTTGTGAAATAGCAGACATTAAACAGCCACTACTGGCTATAGGTACAAGTACTTTAGCAAGTAGTGGCTGGCTGGTAAAAAGTAGCAACAGGTATGGAGTTCTAGCGAGGTATAAGCTAAATGTACCCAATTTCTGCACATAAGGTGATTAGTCTATCTAAAAAAATAACATTCCACGTTGCTATTTCTGTGTTTCTTTCTGGGAGTTCTTCAATCCACTAATAGAGTTTCCTACACCATCATAACTGATTAGATATGGACAATGGTAAATGCCATAATTTTTAACTAATGCTAAAATTTTCAATGCCGACCTCTAATAACCGTAGGGGGAAATGTGTTCCTGAGTCAAGTGTGAATTGTCAATAATTTAAATTGCTTTTGAAATTTTATGGCAAAATAGCTAAACTGACAACATAGCTGAGTTGGAGAATTGTATTCTTTTTGGTTTTGGAATTCAATTGAACAAAGACGTGTTATGTTTTTTAACTATACAGCTTTAAAAACATATCAATTGCTTCCCAAATATGAAAAATTTAATCTTGTCTGTTTCTGCTAATGCCTACAGTGATCATTGGTTGACATAACACTATGTTTCTTTCCAACCTGGTCCTTGGAATCCACTCCTTGTTTGAGACTATTCATCCAACTGGCTCTTATGGCCAAAGTATGACTCACTTGACATTGTAGATGGCTGTCTGGGAAAGGTAGTTCACACAAATCTGCAGTGCCAACTTTGGCCATTACTGCCCTAGCCCATTTGGTATTTTACTTTGTGACTGTGCATGTCTTTGGGTTCTTTATTAGATTCCACTCCAGCAATCGTGCAAGCTATTACAGGCAAGGCCCTCATTATGCTTTTGTTTGTGGATTTCAATACCTGTTATTACTGTCTCTTTCTGGGTTTTAATTAGTTGTCCTATTGTGCAGTGCTGTGGAATCTTCTTCTACTTTATAAATAACAGTAACAGTAGGACACTGGTGTTTCACAGCAATCCGAGTTCCTTCGTAAGGCATTGCTATTAAATAAAAATCCTTTTCAATCTGCAGTGTTAAATCATACAATGACTTTTAATGTAAAAATTCAGGTAAATAAAAATCACTTATATTAAATAAAAATAAACTATATTTTTATAGAAATATGAAAAAGATAACAAACTCCTCTCCACCACAAGATCCTAATGGATTTGTTAAAGAGGCAGTTTTAAAACAACATCTTATGTACACAAGCACAGAAGAAATGCACACCATGATGGTTGTTTAGTACAGTGTACAGGTTACTGAAATACAAAATATATAAAACACAGAGACTACAAAGGGGCATTACAATAGTATCTCAATATACAGTCACTCAATTTTCAACACTCTCTCATACAAGTCACTCAGTTATTAAAGGGACACTCTAGGCACCTAATCAGTTAGACACAGATGATCAAGTTAATAATCTCACAGGAGGAGGATTGGGCTGCAGTGGTAAATCTGGCTTCGGCATGGGATTATTGGTAAATTTAACTGTGTTTTTAAACCTCAGCTACGTATATATCAGGGATAGGATACCCTCGGCAGTCCAGATGTTGTGGACACTGTCTCCTCTGATGCTTTGCAAGCACTATGGCTGTAAGAGCATTATGGATAATGTAGTCCACAACATCTGGAGTGCCGAAGGTTGCATGCCCCTGGTGAATATATATATATTACTGTTGTGCATCACCTGCATGTCTCATGATGGACTTTGAGAAGTCCTTCTTGGGCATAGAAACTTTTCCCATTTCCATGACAATCCAACTGAGCTCCCAGCTTGACTTGCAAATGAGCACAGGCAGGTATCGTGCATCAGACTTAGTTCTGCATATTTAGAACTTAGCCATAATATATATATATATATATATATGTATGTATATATATATATATATATATATATATATATGTATATTAGTGTAGTGTTCCTATGTCCTAAATTCATGCCTTTGCTATTGCAGATCCATGCTTAATAGTGTTTTTGTCAGTTACCTCACCCATTATCAATCTATTGTAAGGAGTCTGCAGGAAAACAATCCCAAAAATGTCAGCGAACATGCAAAAATAAATATATTTACTGTAATTCCCACTATGTTACAGGCAATTGCTAGTAAGTTTTTTGTTTTGCTCCAGAGGCTGGCAACTCCACACAAAACAAATCCACAATACAGAGTGAAAAGAATAAGCACACATGCATTGGCAGAAATCCATTAAAAAGGGACAGTTGGATAGCAACATGCCTTCATAATGATATTGACAAATCTTATTAAAATAGGCTGCCCACAAAAATGTAAGTATCTTAACATTATACCGATAAATAGGGCAAAGCACACAGCTCCCAGTTATCTGTTCAAATTTGAAGACAGGAGATTTTGTCTACTGCATTAGAAAGGGTGATTTACAGTAAAAACAGTTACAATATGAAATATTTAGTATAATTTTTAAACAATAAATCCACAGACAATTTTGCCAGCCCACCACATAATACATCATACATAAAAATAGGAAAAAAACACAATCGTTTATTAAGTAAACTCTAAATTTTAAATCTGAATTTTAAAAATAGCCATGATATTGTTGGAGTTGGAGAATGTTTCCAGGTGAGCTATTTTTGCCTACGTTTTGACGATTCGCTACCATTTAGTGAGTAATATGTTCGTGCTGAAACATAAAATGCAAATATGCAAATAAACATTGATAAATACATTTTAAAACTTTTAGAGTAACTAGAGTAACTTTAGTTTAAATGTATAAATGTGTATTTGCTGTTAGGTTACCTGGCTTTGTCCTTATCGTATTATAACAAATAAAACTGTATTTAACAGGTGGTTTCCTGCAATGCTTGCTCTTTAGCCCATTTAATCCACACAAAGTGATAGCTGTCTCAGACTGTAAGCCTTTGAGTGACAAGCAAGATATCTGGTATTGAAATGGTTAATGTATCTCACCCTTGCAATCATATCATATTCTAAAACCATTAATTTTGGCAGCAAAGGGGCTGTAAAATGTAAGGTATCTTCGTGCCTGGCAAACACTCAGAATACTGATTTGAAACGGCCATATTGCAGCTCACGTACAACTTAAGTGCAAAATAAAACCACTATAATTGCAGTAATCTGAGCGAGAACATGCCCATTTAGGAGAGAAGTTTGCAGATTGAAATGAGCGAAAAGTGGTTTTATGAAAAGAAACATACTTGGTGGGTGAGGTAATTCGATCTTTATACAAGTAACTACTTCCTCGTCAGCCTCCTAAAGTTATCAAACATCGAGCTCCGCAGGCACTAATTTCGGGGTCTGCTGATAAATTATATATTAGGAAATTTTTCCACGTCTTTAATGATTACTCTTAAATGGCTAGGGAATCTGAAGCAAACTTTCAGTGGTCAAAGATGCAGCGGGGAAGTGATTGTAGCTGTGGATCCTTAGAATATAAAAATGATGTAGTAATATATGTGAAATGGGAGATTTTAACTTGTTGCAACTCTCTGTCAAAGTCTTTTCACTAAACCCTTAGGATGGTAATTTACACTTATGCTGGATGAATTGGCTTTGCTTCGAACAATGTGTACACCATTCCCATAGCAGCTAGGTTCGGCTCTGGAATAGAGAGCTATTTTACTTCTTAGGGGATGCTAAAATAGAAGTTCTCCAATTTACAGGTTCAAACCATTCTGAAGTATTAAAAAGTTTATATCGTAATCAAAGCAAAAAACACTCCCTAAAAATCTCTGGCCAATAATTGCATTTTATTAGTTAATAAAAACATACATTTTATGGCACATCAGACCTATTTATTGCAAATCTAAAAGTGGAATATTTATTTTGGATTTTATTTCCCACTCAGTATTTAAATGTGCCCATTCCATGCCTTCTTGATCTCTTCCACTGTAATAGTCCTATTTCCACCACATGTTCTTCAGCTATTCCATGCATCTACAACCTTTTCTATAAAAAAAAAAGAAGAGCTGCATGCTCATAGCACAGCACGGAGAATCCTTTTTACCCAGTCCATGATATGCAGGAGGCAATAGCGCTCTTAGACACCCTAAGCCTCCCACGGGATGCTTTGCAGGGTAATGGGCCTCGAGGGGCAACCACACAGGCACACGTATGGGTTTTGTTTAATACTTACTGTTTCATTGATAAATGTTTATAACGCACCCAGCATCCCATAAGGACAATTCCACCCCCCCGCCTCCACTCAGTGGCCGTTAGATCGATACCCACTCTATTTCAAAGTGAGGTGTAATTGCTTCTTAGCAAGCTACCTCCAGACCTGCTCACTAGAAACGCTAGCTATCTAATTCGTAGCACTAGTCACGCTACCAAACACTAGATGTCTCTTTTACTTATGTTAGGGCGAAAGCAGTCTCCTCCGCATAAAATAAATTCGCACTGACGTACCCGACATACATATTCACATGCTCAGTACATCTGATAACCTACCCCAAGCGCCCAAGTTTTTACCTTCAGGGGATTAGTCCACGGTACATGTCGCAAGACAGAACTTATGACCCCATCCCCTGAACTTTAGTTATTTTTACTATAACATTTAAAACCGTGCAATGTATATGAAGTGCCATGAAAATGTATTGTATACTAGTTGAACCGCTTGTTGCAGCTGTCTTGGCCAGACAAGCATATTTGTAAGTCTTTGCACACCAAAAATACAGAATTACAAAAAAACAAAAGAAGAGATGTGAGACTTGCCAGCCAGAGTTGTTTTGGTTTTAGTTTTATGGCCCTTCTCGGTATTATTAGGGTGTTGAAGGCCTTTTTTAGTGGCCATCACATGGTTAACCCTCACAGCACAGAGTGTTTTTTAGCTATTTGCCCGCTGGCTTCTAGTTCTGCCAGCAGGCAAACAGTACTACAAATTATCATTTGCTTGCAAAAAGCTAGTGTATGATGATATGCTAATGTGCATCCTGCTGGCTGCATTCGGTCCCAATTTACTTTAAAATTGGTGCTTTGAACATATTCTGATCCTAAACTTTGTATAGGATTTGGGTGCGAAAAACACGTTTTTTTTTTCAACCTGATACTGAACATTTCTGACCGAATGACACAGATTTGGTTGGAATTCATGTTAATAAATATGAGGATTGCCATTCCAGTTTGAATTCGTCCATTTTCACCTAATTACAAAATCTGGTGTTTAGTGAATTACACTAAATGTCTGGAGTATTAGACACAATGTGTGAGTTCTTATATAAAGTGGAAAGTGTATTTCAAAATTCCTTTTTTCATCTTGCAATGCTGTGGGCTATGCTGGGTCCTTTACAAATACATATACACTGTCTCTGCCACTTACAAATATACATTCAAACAGATCATTGAAAACCATATCAGTGTTTTGGGCAACAGATGGTTTTCTAGCTCCCTAAACAATTCATGGTATAGAAATATAGCAAATATGTGCACAATGTGGAAGATGTTCAATACGAAGCTCTATACACCTCAAAGTGGGATCCCCTTTACTACTTTAAAATCAACAGTATACATACATAAAACGGGTGGAGCTTCTTAAAATGACAATATAACAGATATTCTGTAAAATAGAATAAAGACCATAGTGCAATACAGTAAATAAAATTGAAAGTATATATGTAGCAGGTATTCCACTCACAAGCCTGGAGTCATAGTTTCATATGACTCAGATGATGTGTGCCTTTGGACCAATTTAGGATGTCCAGATCCTTCTTTCTTGCAGGATTCCGTCTGTAACCACCTTTAACCAACTTCCAGACCAAAAGACGTCAGGTCAACAATAGGTTTCTAAAAGGTGGGTGCTTTATTTATAATAAAAATCTTTATAAAAGAAAAGAATTAACATATAAAATCAAAAATAAAATGTAACAACTTTAAATGGGGCTATATAGTCCTTAGTAGTCGCCAAAACGCGTTTCGCCTGGTACAACAGGCTTCCTCAGTCGGCTAAATTGTCCACTGTTTCGTCTTTTCAGTTATTTAAACAGTCCGCTCAATTTCACTTCCGGGTTCCGGTTTTCGCTTCCGTGGAGCGCAATTATGCGTTCCAATGATGTAATTTCCTGCTCCGTCACTTCCGGGTTAGTGCCTTATTCGGTTGGAACGCATCATGCGTTCCAATCATACCATTTCCTGTTTCGTCACTTCCGGGTGCTGATCTCGGTCAATTGGAACGCATAATGCGTTCCACCGGCATCATCCTCCATTACTTTCATTCAATTCACTCTGACAATTTATTTTTCACGTATTTATATGTATCAATGTGTGTCATTAATGTGGAAATCTATTCTATGCATAATTGTACATATACTGATAAACTCTGCATACATATTAGAAGATCCCAATCTATATTTTATAATAAAGGATGATGCAAATCCCTTTAAATCTTTATACAATGTACAAGACATTATTCTTAAGATGTTTTATGGAAAAAGAGTGATTTACATATTTTAGAGTGCTCTTATATTATAAAGGTGACATAAACATTTCCCATTAAAGTGCTTTTATATATTAAAGTGCTTTTAAGTGCTTATATGGTGTTATTTAGATTTCCACAATAGTATTCAAGAGTATGTCATTTCAAAAACTAAAAGAAAAAATTAATAAAATAGTATCCTTACTAAGAATGCATATAATTTGGCAAAATACACCTGTATCGAAAAAATGAGAGAAAGAGAATATAAAAAAAAAAAAAAAGGTTTTTAATTCATGAAATGACATAACTCAAAGTCTTGATTTAAGCCATGGGGTGCCATAGTGTTAAAATTAAAAATAAATCTCATTTCTTCTATTCCTATTTTCCTAATGTAATCTCCTCCTCTCCAATCTTTCTTAACCAATTTTATTGCACAAAAGAACAATCCTTTAGGATCTTGGTTATGGAATATCTTAAAATGGTTGGAGACGCTATGTGACTCTAATCCATTTTTTATATTCCTCGTGTGCTCTGCTATTCTCGTATTTAAGCATCTAATCGTTCTTCCTACATATAGGAGATTACACTGACACTTCAGAACATAAATGACCCCTTTGGAGTAGCAAGTTAAATGATCTCGGATTTGAAATTTTTGATTTATCCAAGGTTCCATATCTATTATATGTCACTTCCTACTTTTAGTATTTCTGCATGCTAGGCACTGACCACAACCATAAAAGCCTTTATTTTGCCTTAGGAAATTTTTTTCCACCAAACTTTGTTTATCACTACTTTGTACTAAAGTGCTTTTTAAATTTTTTGCTCCCCTGTAAATGATCTTAGGTCTTTCTGATAAAATATTTTTTAAGACTGGGTCGTCTTGCAAGATGTGCCAATGTTTATTTATAATTTTATTAACTTTTTTATAGTTCCCATTAAAGTTACAAATAAATGGGACATCGTTGTTCCATTTTTGTTTCCCCTTTTTATCTTTATATATTAAAAGGTTTTTTCTTGGTTTTGTGCGAACATCTTCTAGAGATGTCTGTAGATCTATTTCTGCATATCCTTTTTGGAGAAATTGGGTCTTTATCCTTTCTGCCTGTAATAGGTAGTCTTCATCATTGGTGCAATTGCGCCTAATTCTTAAAAATTGTCCTCTAGGTGCGTTCCTTAACCAGGGTGTGTAGTGACAGCTCTCTTTTCGAATGTATCCATTTGCATCCACATCTTTAAAATGATTCTTTGTGTTAATGCAAGTATTCGTGATTTTAATATCAAGATCTAAAAAATTTATACTTTCCTCACTTATTTGCGCCGTTAAAACAATATTCCAATCATTTTTATTTAAAAATGTGATAAAAACATCTAGCTCTGTCCTAGTTCCCGTCCAGATGAAAAATATATCGTCGATGAAACGACGATAGCACACCAAGTCCGCTACCCAGGCATGTCCTCCAAATACAAACTTCTCTTCCCAATATGCCATGAATAGATTCGCATAACTGGGAGCGAACTTGGTGCCCATCGCCGTTCCCCGAATTTGAAGATAAAAAATGTCTTGAAACCAGAAAAAGTTGTTTGTTAAAATCAGGTGAATACCTTCTAAAATATATAAAATCTGTTCCTCTTTAAAATTATGTTTCCTTAAAAAATATTGCACAGCTTCCAATCCAATCTTGTGTGGTATGATACTATAAAGAGAGGTTACGTCACACGCAACTAAAAAATTGCCCTCTTTCCAAGTTATCTCTTCTAAAAGCTTCAAAATATGTATGGTGTCTTTTAGATAAGCGGGATTGCATACAACCAGAGGTTGCAACAATTTGTCTAAGTATTCTGATATCTTCGCTGAGACGGAGTCAATTCCGGATATTATTGGTCTGCCCGGTGGATTCCTCCTATCTTTATGTACCTTTGGTAAATGGTAGTAAACCGGAGTTTTAGGGTGCGGAGTAGATAAATACTTAGCTTCATCTATTGTTAGTATTTCCTTTTCTAAACCTTTCTTAATATATTCATCAAATTTCTTTTTTATCTCCTCAATTGGATTTTTCTCCAATTTTTGATATGTAAGAGGGTCAGACAAAATTCGTTCGGCTTCTTGCACATAACTTGACCTTGAAGATATAACAACCCCCCCCCCCCTTATCTGCCGGTTTAATAACCATCTCTTTATTCTGTTTTAATTCCTTGACCACATTCTTTTCTTTATTTGACATATTGTATTGGTATTTATTCAATGGCCTAATTTGTCTTATCTCCTTCGTGACCATTAATTCAAATGCTTTAATTTCATCAGAGATGAGGTGTTTAGGAAAAAAGTTGGATTTTGTTTTTAAATCCGTATGTTTATACTCTGATATCACCTTTTTTTTTTTTTTTTTTTTTTTTTTTTTTTTTTTTTTTTTTTTTTTATATTCTCTTTCTCTCATTTTTTCGATACAGGTGTATTTTGCCAAATTATATGCATTCTTAGTAAGGATACTATTTTATTAATTTTCTCTTTTAGTTTTTGAAATGGCATACTCTTGAATACTATTGTGGAAATCTAAATAACACCATATAAGCACTTAAAAGCACTTTAATATATAAAAGCACTTTAATGGGAAATGTTTATGTCACCTTTATAATATAAGAGCACTCTAAAATATGTAAATTACTCTTTTTGCATAAAACATCTTAAGAATAATGTCTTGTACATTGTATAAAGATTTAAAGGGATTTGCATCATCCTTTATTATAAAATATAGATTGGGATCTTCTAATATGTATGCAGAGTTTATCAGTATATGTACAATTATGCATAGAATAGATTTCCACATTAATGACACACATTGATACATATAAATACGTGAAAAATAAATTGTCAGAGTGAATTGAATGAAAGTAATGGAGGATGATGCCGGTGGAACGCATTATGCGTTCCAATTGACCGAGATCAGCACCCGGAAGTGACGAAACAGGAAATGGTATGATTGGAACGCATGATGCGTTCCAACCGAATAAGGCACTAACCCGGAAGTGACGGAGCAGGAAATTACATCATTGGAACGCATAATTGCGCTCCACGGAAGCGAAAACCGGAACCCGGAAGTGAAATTGAGCGGACTGTTTAAATAACTGAAAAGACGAAACAGTGGACAATTTAGCCGACTGAGGAAGCCTGTTGTACGCGTTTTGGCGACTACTAAGGACTACATAGCCCCATTTAAAGTTGTTACATTTTATTTTTGATTTTATATGTTAATTCTTTTCTTTTATAAAGATTTTTATTATAAATAAAGCACCAACCTTTTAGAAACCTATTGTTGACCTGACGTCTTTTGGTCTGGAAGTTGGTTAAAGGTGGTTACAGACGGAATCCTGCAAGAAAGAAGGATCTGGACATCCTAAATTGGTCCAAAGGCACACATCATCTGAGTCATATGAAACTATGACCCCAGGATTGTGAGTGGAATACCTGCTACATATATACTTTCAATTTTATTTACTGTATTGCACTATGGTCTTTATTCTATTTTACAGAATATCTGTTATATTGTCATTTTAAGAAGCTCCACCCGTTTTATGTATGTATCATGGTATAGAACACACTTTAGACAGATCATGGCTATCTAGATACTAACTGACTGTCCTCAGACATCATAGCGGGCTGTAATGATTATGATGCTTGGAATGATCCTTCAAAGTACTTAGACATATAATTGTAATACACTGAATAGAACCTTCTAAACATAAACTGAATTCATTACATTCCATTTCAGTTATAGGATGCTCCAAAATCTGACAGTTATATGTGTCCACTTCCATAGCTCTTGCCTGACATGAGACATCAGTGGACCATTTATGACGTTCCGGAATAATTCCATCATCAGTACTTGAACATCTACGATCTAAGCCCACTATGTGAAAATGCCACTCATATTTTATATTGTTACATATTGTCAAATCTACACAAAAGCTTTAGTGCCACTAATAAAATGTATTTTAGTTGCTTATAGGACAAGTATTCTGAAAAAAATCAAAATGAGACTGCTCATCTCATTAGAAACTAAACTTTGAAACATGACAGAAAAAAATAATCTTGAAAGCCTTCTAGGACGTATTAACCCAATGTTTGGGTTAGTGAAGTGAAGGCTGTATACCACTGTAGGAAGTCCTTGAAGGGTTTCTATGCACACATTGAAATATCAAACAAACATATACCATGCACAAAGCTATATTTTCATAGTTTTATTGTTTTAACTTAATTACTATCTCAAAACCATGTATGGAATTGAAAAAGCTATTGTTTGCGTTTAACACAATAGACTTTAAGAGCTTTTAAACCAAGAAAGTAACAACATATATTGGAGTAATACAGTGAATATATGTTAAAGGATTACTCAACCTGTATTTAATCTTACATTTTTTTGTTTATAATGCCGTACTAAGTATTTGTCTCTTCTCCCCCATGCTTTGATGCAAAATGAGCATTTATACTGACTGTAAGCAGTGCCATTACATTTTGGAAGAGTTTACATCCCAAAAGGCAAGTTGGTATCCCAAAATTTGAATGCCATTGTGGTCATTTTTCAAGAATTCTCAAAATTAAAAGAATGTTAAATTCGGCATCTTGAAAGATGTCTATGTCAATGAAGGATGAGCTGGTATTCACATATTTTACTGATATCAAACCTAAATTACTGTGACAAATGATTAGTCTATTACTATTTTTCGTTTTAAAACTCATCTACATTAAAATGAACAGACTGTACATGAAAATCTGTAAACTTTCCCCCAAGTTCTACACAAACCTATACTTCTTACAAACGAGGAAAGTAATTTTACTTATTTCTATAAAAATATGCATGATTTTTAATAACATCGCTTTATCACATCTTTCACGAGCAACATCACAATAGGCGGACTGTTCAAAAAATAAAAGTCTGGCAATGTAATTTTGTAAACAAAAGTATTTAGCATAATTAAAAATGAAAATGGAGATTTGGAGTTATTTGGTTTATTAAAGATGATTTTGTTGTATGGAACCACACATGATGCTCATCTTAATAATGCATTCACCTCTGTGTCCAATGACTTACATTACTTAGCCATTTAAACTAAGCAGGTGTAACTATCTGATCTCTATGCAAATTAGGAAAAAAAGAACCACTAGTGCATTAATCAGAGAACTGTTTTAGGAGTATGCTAATGGGTGCAAGAATATTTCAAACTTCCATCATGCGGTTTAATCACCAGCTGGAGATCAAAAGCCACCATGTGATTTTATATGCTATGGGCAGCATCCAAATATCCTTACATGGAATGAGATCAATGTCAAAATTGGTAGATACAGCAAAGCGCTCGCAATAAAAAGCTTTTTATGTGTCTTGTTCAAAGCATTTAAGTGCCTTTTAGATCACTGATTGAACCATGCTTACTATAAAGTGGAACCCTATAATACCAAAATACATTTCCAAAATAGAATTCCATTATAGGAGAAAGGGTTTTGCTGCAACAGGAGAGATAATAATTCTTTCACCATGTAATGGGATAAATTAAATGTTTGGTGATAAACAGAAAATGTTTGTATTGTTATAGAAACACTCCATATAGTTTATGGGTATCTGTGTGTGTTTACAAATTATATACAGAATAGTGTGCGGACAACAGCTCATTAGAAAGTGATAAGTCTATTGAAAGGACATAGAATGATACACAATCAACTGTACACAGTTCGGAAATTGTGCAGAACAGGCTGTTATATATTCACTTATTTTCTTCAAAACTGTATGCTGTAATGACAGACTTTTTATTTACGGCTAGCGTCTCTCTGGAGAATGTGTTTATATATTGAGAAAGGATAATTTTAACTGTATCACTCTTCAAAATGACTTTATTTATTGGGAGCACTACAGAATTAAAAAATATATATTTTAATTCTGGACATCATTATAGGCTGAGTATATTATAAAGTGAGGTATTTTTGAAAGGCATTGGGGGATAAAATATGGTTGCTTTCTTGATGGGACCTCATCAGCAGCAAACGTGACTGCACTGCTTAAGATTGAACTTTTCATCTTTTCACCTTTTTAGGTCACAGCATACATGACGAGGATGTAGATCTACCAGCGATGAGTTAGCAAGACCAGGGGTCAAGCCAGCAGCTATGGCTACCCCAGCTGCGCTTTTCCTTCCAGGTAGGTATCAACCCGATTGCCTGTCCTGTTTTCACAGGCAGGTATCGACCCCTCTGCCTGTGCGCCACCATCCAGGCAGGTATCGACCCTTCCGCCATGCTCTGTCTGCTAGGGAGGTATCAACACCTCTGCCCAGGGCCGGCACATCCTATAGGGAACTTAGGTAGTCGCCTAGGGCGCACAGGTCCGGGGGGCGCCAGATTTGAGTGACCTGGTAGGAGGTAATCGCACAGCGTACCGGGTACAGGAAGTCTGGCCGGGTACAGGAAAATGAAGCTCCTGTACCGCAGTCCACGCCACCCGTCCACACTACAAAGAGGTAGCAGACACACCGGGGAAGGGAGGTAAAATGGCACTAAGGGACACTGGGGGGGGGAGAGAGCACTAAGGGACACTGGGGGGAGACACCACTAAGGAAAAGATGGGGAGGATAGACCACTAAAGGGAAAATGGGGGTAGGGTGGTTAGGAGAGACCACTAAGGAAAAGATGGGGTGTGAGGAGAGACCACTAAGGGAAAGATGGGGGGGAGAGGATCACTAAAAGGAAAGATGGGGGAGGAGAGACCACTAAGGGAAAGATGGAGGACCCACTAAGGGAAAAGATGGGGGATAGACAGCTAAGAAAGTTGGGGAAAGAGATGGGAGATGGGGGACCACTAAGGAAAAAGATGGGTGGGGAGACCAACAAGGGAAAGGTGGGGAGACTCTAGGGACAGGAGGAGGTATAGCACTATGGAAACGGGGGGGTGCAGAGGAGAGCACTAAGGGTCAGGGGGAGCATTAAGGGATAAGGGGCAGAAGAGAGCAATAAGGGACAGGAGGGGAGAAGAGATCACTAAGGGACAGGGAAGATCATTAAGGGACAGTTGGGGAGGAGAGATCACTAAGGGATAGAAGAGCACTATGGGACAGGAGGGGATGGGAGAGCACTAAGGGGCAGGAAGGAAGGGGGGCACTAAGAGACAGGAGGGGATGGAAGAGCACTAAGGGGAGGAGGGGAGGGAAGATCACTAAGGGACAGGAGGGGAGGCGATAGCACTAAGGGACAGGAGGGGATGGGAGAGCACTAAGGGGCAGGAGGGGAGGGGAGAACACTAAGGGGCAGTAAGGGAGAGCACTAAGGGACAGGAGGGGAGGACACTAAGTGACAGCAGGGAAGACCTGTAAGGGACAGGGGGAGAAGTGGAGATGAGACCACTATGGGACGGGGGATGTGGTAGAGATCATTAAGGGACTGGGGAGTGTAAGACACACATAGAGGCTGAGGAAGGGGTGAAAGAGAAGCACAGAAGGGCTGGTAGGGGAGACAGAGACACACAGAGTTGCTTGTGAGGGAGACACACAGAAGGGCCTGGGTGAAAAAGAGACACACCAAGGAGCTAGGAAGAGTAAGACACAAAGGGGCTTCGGGGAGTAAGACACGCAAAGGGGTTTGGAGGATCTAGGAGGCATACAAAGAGGGGCGGGGAAGAGACACACAAGGAGCTTGTAAGAGATACACTAAAGGGGGGTGTAAGACACAAAACAAAATGAAAAAATATACAAAAAAAAATTATATTAGCAAAATAAATATAATAAAAATAAAGAGCTGCTCCCCTCTCAGCCCCTATCCAACCCCACAAACCCTCTCTTTCACACTACACACACACACACACACATACACTGCTTCTCTTAATGCATCTCTTACACACACTCATTGCACCCATTACAAACACACACACACTGCATTATATTACATACACAGAAACACACCTTGCATCCCTTACACATACAAACACAGATTTACACAATGCATCCTTTACACACAAACACACACACTGCATCCCCTATACACACACACTACATCCCTTACACAAACTGGTATCCCTATACACTACATTCCATAAGAACACACACACATTACATCCTCTACAATAACACATAACACATACACTCCACTCCCTGTGAGCGAACTCATGGGTGGGCCTTGTAGGCATACTCATAGTAAGGCTCTGGTAGCCCAGACGGTGATCTGTGTAAGGGGCCCAAAAATGGAGCTGCTTCCTGTTAGTTGATTTCTGTGAGCACTGCCTCCAGAGAGCCTGTTTTAACACCAGACCAGTGGAGCCAGGCAGCAGCCTGAGCCCATCATCATCCTCTTGTCCTTAACTGGTGGTAAGTAGGCAATCCAGTATATTATTAGTGGCACTAATCTCTAATTTAACTCACATTAAAGGGACACTATAGTCACCAAAACCACTGCAGCTGGCGGGCGCATGAGGGAGCACTCTCTCCTGAGCGATCTCTGCCCAGCTCCCTCACGCGCCGCTTGGCAGAGAGCGCTCAGGGGAGAGTGCTCCCTTGCGCGCGCGCCAGCCCGGCCCCCCAGGAGAGGAGGCTAGCCACACTGGCGTACATAACGGGTCGCAGGGCGGCCGGGCCCCCTGGTGGGCCAGGCCCGGTCGCAGCTGTGACCCCTGGGACCCCGGTATGTACGCTACTGTATGCAAATATACCTGAATATGCAAATTAACTAGCAGTGCTATTCCAGTAGTGCACATAATTGTTGCAGCCAACAGGTGGTGCTACACAAGCCCCACAGCCAAACAGAGGATACACAAGACGTCCCCAAATAACATTATGATACACACAGCTATAATGAACACAAGGTGACTTAAACATAAGAGTCATCCAGGGACCTACATGAAGTATCAGACATAGGGACTACTGTCACATGGACAAATCAGTGAAAAAGTAGTGGATTAAGAGGGTCTTCAAGTACATGGTGCTGATTGATGTGACCAACATCACGAGTGCAAGTTGTAGTAGAGGAAGCCTGGCTCCATGCCAGAGAGCTTCCTGCAATACATTTTCCCCAACTGTTGGTGATATAGGTAAAGGAGCAGTAGCAGGCAATCTGTGTGCTTCTCTGGGTTATTATGTGAGTGAGCGTGGTTTTTAATGTGTAAAGGGGAAAATACAATTTCTGGATCAGGTTTTGTTCCCTCGGAAGAATACTGTGTGAACGGGCAGTTGTGTGAATGAGGAATTACTGATTGGGTGAGAGTGATAGCTCTCAGCCAATCAGCGTCACCACTGCTCAGTGGCACGCCATGCTTCCTTAAAACTGTAATTTTAGATGCCTGATGCTGAGATCGGTGCTGGAGGCAACTTGGGCTTAAACAGTTCAAGAATGGTTTAACCCCTTGTGGGAGTGCGCACGGGGGCCTACTGGTACTATAACAACTTAATTTAGATGAAGCTGCTCTGGTGCCTTTTAACTCTGAAGTGGCTCCGAATGTGAGAGAACAATTTATAGTTTACAGACATTATCATTTATGTAAAACAATTTTACTTGTTATTTCTTTTTTTTATTTCTTTTTTTATGGAAAACTCACCAGTAAATAAATAAAGTATTTATTTGAGCTTATTACCTGTTTTGTCACTGTTTAGAATCTTAAAAGTTTTCCTAGAGAATGACACAAACACACCTGGTGCACAGTGTATATACATTCTGGATTTCAGTAGGTCACGGATAGTTAAAGAAGCATTTATGTTGCAGGTAAGAAGCTCATTAATTTAAAGCATTTGTAAACTGCTTGTCAGCACTCCGTAGATACTGAAATGCCAGCTGTATGGTACAACCGATGGGGTCAGCCAGGATTAAATTATTATTGCAAGTACTGTATGTCTAAGGCAGCTCAAGCGTAAAACAGTACATCATTAACTCTTTGATTCAGTTAAAAAAAATGAAAACAGCAGCAGGACTTCTTTGTTTTATTCATTTTATATTGAAAAATATATTTAGTTTCTCAACAATAACTGGTGCAAACACGGAGAGGGTAGGGGCTGGAGCTATTTAAGTTCTAGAAAGAGTTTTATACATAATTTAAAGATGAAGATGCCCGTTAAGAAATGAAAGCTACAGGCTGTAATACTTAATATAATTTTGTAAAATGAAAATATATGTGAAAATAATAAAACAGACCTATAGTTACAGGAACACAGTAATGATGTTTTATCACACATAGCATTCATGGCTGCTATAATGAGAGGGGCATCCAACAGGCTCTTCAGAAATTCCAGCAATAAAACACAAGACAAAAATAATTACTTTACCATAGCATATCAACACTCAAAAGCAGGAGACCACACTCAGAGTGACATGAACACCAGCATCTCCTTGTATATTTAATGTGGTAGACCCTCACTTACTTATTGTTCCTATGAGCATTAAATCACAACGTTTCAGCCGACAAGGTATTAATCATGTAATTAAAGACACAAATGAAAATCAGTTTATACCCAAAGCTCATGCAAATTATCGTGTGGTGCAGTGACATAATAAAATGTCGACAGGTAATTGACAGGAATATACAGTCATGTGACACACATAACATTATGTGTGACTTAAATGAATGAGTAAATACATGCATAAGAAGGGCAAAAATATACAATGAGAAATTTTCAAAAACTTCCCAAGGAATATGCTTAAATAAAAAAGATTTACTTCGCTTTCTGTTAAAGCCCATTCATATTTTGGTTATTTGAATTGGAGGAGGGTATAGATGCTATAGTGGGGAGATAACGGGCCTAGTGGAGAGATAACGGGTTTAGTGGGGAACAGAGGCAGTGGTGAGGGAGAACGGAGACAGTGGTGGGGGGGACAGGGGCCATAATGGGGAAATATGGGCTATAGTTTAATATGAATTAAAGCATATCTGTGGGGAAAGTTCAGCGTCTCCATACTGTCACGATTACTATATGACTCAACAAACAGAACTTTGTAACACACAATCAACAAGGACAACATACTAGACCTTAGAATGGCCAGACTTAACGTAATAAAGAATAGTCAAAATACTAGCCGAGGTCAGGGACTTAGAAAGAGACACAACGAGGAAGCAAGCCAAAGGTCAAGGATACCAGATATAAGGGAAGGTCAAAATACAAGCCAAAGTCAAATACCAAAAAGAACTAGAACAAGAACGCACTTTCTGACAACCAGCTAGTGGAAACCACAACAGGGCACTTACCAAATGCTATTTTGAGTTTAAATAACCCTCCTAAGGTTATGATTGGTTGTACATTGCTTTTGACCCCAAAACGTGCCTGCGCGTAATTTGCATGACATCACACCCATGTCGGCGCCATTTTTGTTGAGGAAGGAGGCAGGACTATAATGCTTCGTGGGACCTCAGCGGCCGGCGTTCCTTATAATGCCGCACTAGTCGGGGATCGCTCCACGAGGGTGCTAAACAGCAAGCTGACTTGCCTCAGGTAAGTTATTTATTGTGTGACCGCAGCGATCGGAGGCAGCCACACTGTATGGAGGCGAGGGGGACGTGACACATACATTATATGAAAAGAATGTTGTTTGATGTGCTATTCAACTCTATAAGGGTTTTTATTTATAAAATTCAAGCTAAGCAGTGCAGTCAACCTAGAAACTGGTGCTGTAATTTATTTTTTCTTTTGGTTTTCATTTTTTCATTCCTCCTTTAAGCAAACTTGTATCACTCCAATGGCCGTTTAAGTGCAAGCCCACCAGCCACGCCAATACCTCTTAGGTGGGTCCTACACTCACAATTCACCTTGCTGTCTTCAGCTATGAGGTAAAAATCTCTAATGAGAGAGGCATTTTTCTAAATCCGCTACACACCTATTTAACAGGGAACACATGGGGTGGGTGGCAGCACTATAACATAGCTGTGCCACATGGAAAATGCAAACATACAAAATTAAGCCCTGCACTCAAACTCCCACTACTCCTGGGTGGCAGCAATGACTATAATGCTGATCAGTCAAAAGAATAATACAATAAAACCAAAGAAAAGGTATTTGCTTACCTAAGGTGCGTTTCTTTTTTATCAGTGGGTAGTTGCAAATTGGCACCCCTGCCCGGTGGCAATACGCTATTCCAAAAACTGAGATTTAGAAGCTACGTGCCGCCTAGGGAACTTGCAGATCGGCACTTTGGGGTTAAACCGTTCGAGAACAGTTTAACCCCTTAAGCTAAGAGTGCTCCTAGGAAGCTTCTGGCACCATAACAACATCATTTATATGATGTTGTTATGGTGATTAAGTGTTACTTTAACCCTGACTCTAGCTTGAAAGTCCACCATTCAAACTATTATTAATTTTATATTTAATTTGGCTTTTTAGTAGTTTGTGTCACACATGCTAGTTTGCCACTTTCTGTCAATCTTTGTCCATTAATGCTTTTAATTTGGCTTAATAAAGATTCTGTTTTAAACATATTCCTCTCTATGCTCTTTCTGACTTTAGGTCTAAGTTCTTTAATTTTTGATCAGGGTTACAATCTTTGCATAATATACAAAGACCCCTGAAGGTTAAAGAGCTGCTTTAATGATTATACTCTCACCCTTGACACTTGACTTTATTTATATTTAGTATATTTTCTTCATTGTGCTGAATCTGAATATCTCGTTGCAGCCCACGTTGTTGTCCTCTTGCCATGCAGATAAAATAATGTTTATTTTTGGTAACAAAGTCACTTTACAGAGCACTATGTTACAGTTTGTATTCATATCATTGTAAAGCTCTATATGGATTGTTCTTATCTGTATTCCTGTTTGGCTACATTGTGTTGTGCTGTATATTAATTTATATTATATGTACAGTTTCATAAGCTCTCTTTGGGTTTTAATTATTTATTATTTAAAATTGCTGACATTTTATGCACTATAAAGCTCTCTGCATTGATTTTTATTTACATTATTGTATGGATGCTGCGTGATATGCTTTTGTTATTGTTTTGATATGACTATGATTTTTTATGCTATGCAGGTCTGTATAGGTTTTTATGAGTCATATTATTATATGGCTGCTGTGACTTGTGTGTAATATTCTTATTATTGATTATAAAATGTCTATGATGTAACATCAAGGAGGATCAGGACAAGGCAGAAATTCTAAATATTGTTTTTCTTGAGTATATAGGCAAGAAGAATCTATGGCCGTAGATTTGCAAAGCCCTGTTACAAATGTCTTTAGAGGAAAAATGTAATTGGTTAACACAGGATACAGGATAAAGTACTACGATAAAGTGATGGTATTCCTCCATGAATACTTAGTGAGCTTAGTGTAGAAATATCCATACCACTGTTTTTAATCTTTCAAGATTCTTTTCTTTGAGGAATTCTACTAGATGATTGGAGAAAAGCAGATTTGGTGCCTATATTTAAAGAGAGGTCAAAAGCTCAAAATAGAATCTACAGACCTGTGTGCTTAACATCTGTTGTTGGTAAGTTATTTGAACAACAATATCATTAGGAAGAAGCAACATGATTTTATGAAAGACAGGTCTTGCCAAACTAACTTAATTGAGTTCTATGAAGAAGTTAGTAGATATGTAGATCAGGGTGATCTAGTAGATATGATCTTCTTGGATTTTCCTAAGGCATTTAATACAGTTTCACACAAATGGTTAATCCTAAAATTGAAATCAATTGGTTTATATGAAAAAAAAAAAAATAGTTTCTGTGTAGAACACTGGATTAAGAGTGGAGAGAATAGTTGTAAATGGAAAAATGTTCAAATTGGACAAAAGTGGTAAGTGGAGTGCCTCAGACACTATCCCGGGTCCAGTTCTCTTTAATCTATTTATAAATTATCTTGAAATCGGCATTCAAAGTCATGTGTTTGTGTTTTCAGATGAAACAAACCATTCTGAACATGATATAACTTTCCTACAGAAGGATTTGGATAAATTAGGGAATTTGGCAGACAAGTAGCAGATGAGATCCAAAGTCATGCATCTTGGAATATGGAACCCACAAGTCACTTATACATTAAATTGAGTTGAGTTAGGGATAACATCAAATGATAAAGACTCAGGAACAATGATGGATAGCAAATTAGCCAACAGTAGGCAATGCCTGTCTGCCATTGCAATGGCTAGTAAGGTGCTGTTATGTATTAATTGCATAACCAAAATATAATTTTTGCCTCTTTATAAATGAATGGTAAGACTATATACTGAATATGCAGTGCAATTTGGGGTTTTAAAGAAGGACATTGCAGAACAAGAAAATAGTTCAGTTACAAAATTAATAAGGGGGTGCAAAACATAAATTATGAAGATGAAGCCTAGAAAAACTGCATTTGTTTTCTTTAGAAAAAATGTGCCTCAGAGAGGATATGATAGCACTATACAAATATAAACAGGGTCAGTACAGACCGCTATGTTCTAACCTGTTCATTAGCAGGAAAAACAGACAAGAGGTCATCCAGAAGAAAGGCGTTTTCGCTTACAGCAGAGAAAAGGGTTCTTTACATAAAGAACAATAAAAATGTGGAATTATCTTCCAAAAGAGATTGTCTTAAAGGGACACTGTAGGCACCCAGACCACTTCAGTTTATTGAGGTGGTCTGGGTGGGGGTGGGGGCGCGAGGGAGGGGGGAGGCAGAGGGATTGGTACTGCCAGGAATACAGCTTTGTATTCCTGGCACTACAGTATCCCTTTAACCGATTCTACAGATATATTTAAAAAAAAGGCCTGGATGTTTTTTGCATAAACATAATATTTAAGAATCTAATTACTATGTATGTGAACAGGTGGTTGATCCAAGGAGAAATTTGATTGCCATTAGAGAGTCAAAAAATATGTTTTCTGTTTTTGTGGTACAATTGAAAATGGCTACAAATATTTTCTTTTGCTTACTTCAGCATAAGGGTTAAATCTGATGGATTTTAGTCTTTATTCAACAGAGATTACTGTGTAACTATGATATGTAATGCAGCTGTAAGTGAATTCTTGCTACTTGTATCATTATTAGTGTTACACAGATCTATATTATACTTTATATTATTAGATGGCTGCTGTTTGATGGGCTTTATTGTTGTTGTTATTCTGATATGAGGACATGCTATGTTATACAGCTTTATATCCATTATGGGATCCTAGATTACGTATTGTTAAATATCCCCATTGTATAATTGTAAAGTACTCTGCCAAACTCTCAACTCTCTAGTTCCAGGAGTCTCCCGCATTTTAATAGCGACTCCCTGACGCTCTAAAATTTTATTAAAAATCCTGGAAATCGATTGATTTCCACTGGGATCCCATGCAGGGTCGGCGCTATCGAAGTGCTGGCCTTGCTGTGTGCCTTCATGGGTGAGTTGGTAGATCAAAGCTCTACCTCACCAGCATGTCTCTGCGACGGAGAGAGAACAAGGGGAAAGGAGGAGTAGCATGACTGGGGGGCCAAAGGAAACCTTACCCCCCACCTACTATAATATACTATGCCTCTCAATTGAAATTTTGTATCACTTGCAGGGTGTATTCATTTGAGCAATCAGCCAATTCAGCGCCGCAGGGGAATACTGATCCCTTGCTGCGCCGAAAGTGACAAAAGCCCAAATGAATAGGTGCCGCGAGCTGTGCCGAAATCTAGGGGGGGATCTAAGTAAAAGTGCCACATGTGCCATGTGAAGGGGGAACCATAATCTCTGGTTCTGGTCAGCCTCCCCTCCTTGAACCAGTATAAGAATAACAAAATCTAAATATCTCCCTCTTAGAAATGGAGTTTCTGTTGGTCCATTGTGTTGCTGGTGCAGCTGCGCTAACCTCGCGGTTCCAGCGCACAGTAAGTCAGCGCAAAGGCGGCAGGTTTGCCAGCCTGCGCTCTAACGTCCTCACAGAGCGTCAGAACCGCGAGGGAATACGACTGCCCCAGCAGCACACACAGCTAGTGAAGCCAAATCCCTGAAATTAGTTTTTGCATGTTGGGATGTCTAATTTTGTTAACTGTTGCCAATAGATAAATGCTAATAATAATAATAATATATCTGATATTTATCCTTGTCTATAGTAAACACTTTGCCATTTTCCACATTTTAGTGCTGGGATATTTTAAAAGGTTAGGGTTGTGTGATGCTATATTTGTTGTCATTACTAAGATTTGTATTAATAACAAATGCCAAGACTTGGGACACAGCTCTGTCTGGGCTGTTGTTATTATTATTATTATTATTATTGCTGTTAGGTAACCCTCTGCGTGACTCAGTCTGTCCACACCACACCACATCACATTTGGCGGGAAGACTCTCTCAACCGCCACGAGCAGCAGAGCCGACCGGTCACGCGGCCTCGCTCCGTCATCACGCTCGCTACGCGCGCACTCCCGCTTCTGACGCAGCGAAGCTCCACCCGAGGAAGCGCGAACCTGCGTGTTGGAATCGAGTTTCCCGCCGAAGCCGCAGAGAGGGTCTGTATCAGGAGCTGCTGCCTGGTAATAGTCAGTCCTATCCCCCCTCATCGGTTCACAATGCCGGTAAACATACAGGACCAGGGTCCATCCTCACACAGAGACCGCGAACTTCTGCCAAGAGTGTTTTACTCCCATCACTGCCGGCCACTGGCTGTCACGGGGAGTCCCATCACTGCCGGCCACTGGCTGTCACGGGGAGTCCCATCACTGCCAGCCTCGGGCCTGTCACGGGGAGTCCCATCACTGCCGGCCACTGGCTGTCACGGGGAGTCCCATCACTGCCGGCCACTGGCTGTCACGGGGAGTCCCATCACTGCCAGCCTCGGGCCTGTCACGGGGAGTCCCATCACTGCCGGCCACTGGCTGTCACGGGGAGTCCCATCACTGCCAGCCTCGGGCCTGTCACGGGGAGTCCCATCACTGCCGGCCACTGGCCTCGCGGGAGTCCCATCACTGCCGGCCACTGGCTGTCACGGGGAGTCCCATCACTGCCCTGGCTGTCACGGGGATCCCATCACTGCCGGCCACTGGCTGTCACGGGGAGTCCCACTCACTGCCGGCCACTGGCTGTCACGGGGAGTCCCATCACTGGCTGTCACGGGAGTCCCATCACTGTCAGCCTCGGGCCTGTCACGGGGAGTCCCATCACTGCCGGCCACTGGCTGTCACGGGGAGTCCCATCACTGCCGGCCACTGGCTGTCACGGGGAGTCCCATCACTGCCGGCCACTGGCTGTCACGGGGAGTCCCATCACTGCCGGCCACTGGCTGTCACGGGGAGTCCCATCACTGCCGGCCACTGGCTGTCACGGGGAGTCCCATCACTGCCAAACACTGGCTGTCACGGGGAGTCCCATCACTGCCAAACACTGGCTGTCACGGGGAGTCCCATCACTGCCAGCCTCGGGCCTGTCACGGGGAGTCCCATCACTGCCGGCCACTGGCTGTCACGGGGAGTCCCATCACTGGCTGTCACGGGGAGTCCCATCACTGCCAGCCACTGGCTGTCACGGGGAGTCCCATCACTGCCAGCCACTGGCTGTCACGGGGAGTCCCATCACTGTCAGCCTCGGGCCTGTCACGGGGAGTCCCATCACTGTCAGCCTCGGGCCTGTCACGGGGAGTCCCATCACTGCCAGCCACTGGCTGTCACGGGGAGTCCCATCACTGCCAAACACTGGCTGTCACGGGGAGTCCCATCACTGCCAAACACTGGCTGTCACGGGGAGTCCCATCACTGCCAAACACTGGCTGTCACGGGGAGTCCCATCACTGCCAGCCTCGGGCCTGTCACGGGGAGTCCCATCACTGCCGGCCACTGGCTGTCACGGGGAGTCCCATCACTGCCGGCCACTGACTTGTCACGGGGAGTCCTATCACTGCCAGCCACTGGCTGCCATATTCTAGGGAGTCCCGTCACTGCTAGCCTATAGCTAATAGTGAGCCAATGCAAGCATTGCTAGAGTCATTGGGTTTTTAGATTTCTATCCATCGGGATAGCTACCACTGGAGTGACTCCCATTGCTGCCAAACAGGTGACGTTGAAATCAGCTGGCTGGGAGTTAGTATTTATTAAGAATTAGGAATGTTGGATTAATACACACAGAAGTGCTAAGCAGGGTTACCTGAAGAGGCCACAGATGGGGAGTTTCAGTGTTACAGTGTTTTGGTCTGCTTTCTCTATTAAAGGGTTGGTCTAGGTTAATATTCTCTCTCTCTATATATAACTAAATATACAAAAACAAAAAATTACTTGCCAAGAGTGTCTCTTTGCACTGCTTAGTGCAGAATTCTCAAACTTTGGGTCCCAAATTTTCATAAACTATAACTCTTCCAATTTTTGTGTTTGTTTTAGTATAGTAGGTGTGCAGAGAATTAGGGAAGTTGAAGTGTAACAGCTGAAGGGACAGTTTGACAGCTCTATTTTATTGGGTCCGTCTGCAGTAAGCCAGCATCAGGAGTATCCCATTCTAGTCTGAGTTAAACCCATGTCTGATAGAGGATTGTGAGATATGTAGTTTAAATTACATAGCAGTTATCGTAATCCAATAGGATAAACTGCTGGATCAGGTGCTCACTCCACTAGCAGTTGGGACAAAATGTAAAATTTTAGCCTTGACATAAGTGTTGTGGGATGCTTTAAGGGTTATTCCAAGCACCTTGACTGTTTCAGTGTTCCGATGTGGTCATGTTTCTTGGCATTTGTATATATTCTTAAAGAAACGCTGTGCATTCAGCTATAAAACACTTTGCTGCCGTAGATATAAGTCCATCTCCAGCTGGAATGAAAGTTCTGGGCATGCCATGTATGAGTCTGCTGTAGGAACATATACTGCTGGCGATGAACCACCAGTACTCCCTTGGCCCAGCGTATGGGATATTCCACCTCCTTCATCAAGGGAGTGATGTCCCAGAGAATGATTTTGATGTAGAATATGTGGAACTGCAATAAACTGATATCAGCGATGTTGCGACTTTTTCAGATAGATTTTAAGTTGTCTACAAAGAAAGAAATATGAAGGGGGTCTTCTGTATAATGATACAAAAATTAAGTAAAGGATGCTCTAATATTGTAGAATTTCTACCGTCCCCGAAAATAAGACCGGGTCTTATATTATTTTTTGCCTAAAAAAAAATCACACTATGGCTTATTTTCTGGGTAGGTCTTATTTCAGGGAAAAACGTGTGCTAGAAAGCAAATCTACTTTCAGGGGAATTCCACTGAACATAGAACAGTTCATTAGGGCATGGAATCCTGCAATTCTATGTTCAGGGAAACTTTCCCGAACATATATTAGCTTACGCGCGAATGGAATCTTGCGTATCTATGTTGTGGAAATATTTCCCAAACATAGATTAGCGACTAGGGCTTATTTTCGAGGTAGGGGTAATATTAGGAGCTTCCCCCAAAAATAAGCTAGGGTTGATTTGCGAAGGGTGTTGTTTTTTTGGGAAAACACAGTAATTCCAGTAGCGACAGCAAATATTGTGAATAATAAAATACATGTGCAGTGCTTAGCTCAGTAGAAGCAATGAAACTTCAAGCTTTCGGGATTGTAGTGCAGGGGGGGAGCATAACACATTTAAGTCAGACCGGGAGCTGTAGGAGTTATTGCGTTTGGAGTGTTCCTGTAAACACTCTGCAGAACTACAATCAATGGCTACGGCCTCATCTGGGCGTGAAATCTTCAGTTTTGTGTGTGGTGTGGAATCTTGCATAAAATTAACACAAGCAGTCAACTCATTCTCATTAACATCTCTTAGGAGCAGACTTATAGTTGTAAAAAAAAAATAAAAAAAAAAAGTCAGTTTGTGAAGGAATCTCAGACTCTTGAGTCACTGTCATCTTTTATATAGTGTGTATGTCCAGAGTTTTCAAGCCAGTTTACCAGTGTGTTTTTTTTTTGGTTTTTTTTTGGTTGCTGCATTTTTGTACGTTTGCTTCTGTAAATAGCTGTTTATATTTTATTTGTTTGTGCAGAAGCAACTGAAATGCCCCCTAAAAAAGCAGCACCTGCTGCCAGAAAAAAAGCTCCTGCTAAAAGGAAATTAGCAGAAGCATTTCCACCTGGTGAAGTGCTAACGGATTCTGCAAAAAAGCAATGGAAATTGGGGTCAACCATTGGACAGGGTGGATTTGGCTGTCTTTACCTAGGTAAGGATTATTTTTTGGTGGTCAGTTGTTTAATGTACATTTGATTTACTGTTATACATGTAAGTGACACTTGAATTTTGAAGTTCGAAAAATGTCACTCTAAGCACCATAATAGGTATGTATCATTGCAAATGTAATGGTACAGAGAGGACACTGGTCTATGTCTCTGCCTATCATGCCATTTAAGCCTTAACCTGGATCAGTGTATTTAAAGGAGTACTATTTACACTTGTTACACTCCATAACATTATATAATTTATTGAAAATACCTTTTAAATACTTCTTAAAGGTCACTACAGGCTGCTATAGTTGTTATGCTAAGAGTACTCTTGTGCCATTCCCTGGTTATGGGGGCAAAGCATGTTGAAACAGTTTGTCTTACCTGGGTCCTAATGGGCGCTGATCTCTCCTTTAATGTCGATGATGTGGATCCACCTTCTTAAGAATGCAAATGCTGATATTGCCACTCGTTTATTGGCTGAGTGTAGCAGCTGAGCACTCTCAACTAGGGATCGACAGATATTGTTTTTTTTAGAGCCGATAATCTGTGAACTTTCAGGCCGGTAGCCGATAACTTGCCGATATTCTGTACATTTACCAATTTGAAAAAAATAAACTATTTCTAAAGGTCAATGCACAAAATGTACATGCCACATGTAGTGGATGCAGTGTGTTTACAGGGGAGCTGTGTGTGTTTGTGTAGTTTATATATAATGAATGCAGGGTGTGTTTGTGTAGTGTGTGTGTGTGTATATAATGAATGCAGTGTGTGTGTGTTGTGAAGGGATGTAATTTGTGTAAAATGGGCAGGAGGGGAGGCATTTTTTATTTTTTATATTTTTTCTTTTTTTTGTCCCCCTATCCCTGCTTTTTACCTGGCCAGGGAGGGGGCTGTGGCATTCCCTGGTGGTCCAGTGGCATGTACTGAGTAGTGGGAACCCAGCAAGCGCTTACTTACCTTCCCAGCAGCTCCCTGTGTAATTCTCGCGGTCTGCGTGCCATGCGGAGCGTTGCCATGGGAACCCGTAGCAACGCTATGCGGCCGCGAGACTCGCAAGAGTTACACAGGGGAGCTGAAGTGAGCTGCTGGGAAGGTAACAGCTTGCTGCGGGCCCCCCAGGACCACCGGGCTTGTAATGGGCCCGGTGATCCTGGTAATGTATTATTGGCAATATCGGTGTCTATATTGGCCGATACCGATATTGCCGAAAATAACAAATATCGGTAAAACCGATAATTGGTCGATCCCTACTCTCAACCAATGAATGACCCCCTGTGCAAGGATTATGTACATAATTGACATTGGAGTATTCTGGGCTGGCTGCAAACGTTGCTAGAGGTGGTTATATATCCGTCAGCAGCATTAAATATTTAAGTTTGTTCCATGGTTGAAACTGAAACACACATACTTTCTCTAAGCAATTTGACCAATTCAGAAAACCGATGTTTTCATGCTTGGGCTTAGTTTATAATATGAGCATTTGTTCAAGGCACTTCAAGCAATGGTTTTACAACTGTTGGACTGCAACATCCCAGTTGTTGGTGGGCAGCTTGCATAAATCCTTTCTAGAGACCTACTGAATTACATTTTTATTTGAACAGCTAGTTCCAAAGGCTAGATCTCTGATGGTGAACTTTAGCCACCACTCTTACTCAGAGGCCTCTGCCTGCAGTATATGTTGTAAACCTATGTGTCATAATATGACCAGGTAACCTCACCTGTTGTACATTGGGTGATAACTTTTTTGTTGTCCCTACTGTGCTATTTGCCATTTGCCGTGCTTGAGAACACTTCACTAAACAGGGGATATCTCCCAGATAACTCTATACCTGCTTCATTGCTAGTGCATCAGTGTCAGAACGGAATGACCAATTTTACTTTTTCCTTATATGTACTTGCAAAGAGTGAGGCATGCTTACTTAATACATATTACAGCTCATTCATTGTAGTTGCATTGGAACTACCTGCAGGACAATTCTCCTACTTTTCCCTGTTACTTATTCTTATTTATTATTTTATTTAGAGAAATCTATAAATGTGAAAGCACTCTTCTAGCACTATGTGTATATGATTTTTCATTAGATCATACTTTAGGGTACCTATTACCAGTATGCTTTAAATAAATTCTTTCTTATGAAATTGAAATGTGGAAGCAGGATTTGGCATGAGGGGCTCGGGGGGGCTAGATAGTGGTTTTAACACTATAGGGTCAGGAATACATGTTTGTGTTCCTGACCCTATAATGATCCTTTAAACAGACTGTGCACTAGAAGAACTTAGAATATCTATGTTCCTTTTAGGAATTAAGCCGTGAGACTGCAGAGGCATGATCTATACACAAAAACCACTTCATTAGGCTGAAGTTGTTTTTGTTGTGCCTATATTATTCCTTTAAACTGATCTATGTTGTGTCACAGTGAAGGGAATATTTAGTCATGAAACATTGCTGAACCATTTATTTTAATTCTAGGTTGAGCATGTTGGAAATTATTGTCCTTGGGGGAAAAAAAACTCCATCTTATGACATTCTGCTCTTATTACAGTCGTTTATTTTGGGGGGAATATCTGTGATTGGGCAGTTTTCCCTCTTGTTGCTTATCTACAGTACTGTATACACTTGTTGCAATGGAACATTTTTTTTTTTCACGTTAGTGATGTGTGTAAGTATGCTGGCCATTGCAATTTGTTCTAATTGTCTGTTTTGACTGCACGCAACACCATGTGGTTTCCTGTTAAAGCTTTTTATTCGCATACGTTAAGAGGATGTGGTCATCTCTAATTGTAAATATTGTCAAGCTCGCAGTTTTATTTTCCCTTTTTTAATTGTATAGAAACAGTTGTCTTGATTTTTTTTTTTTTCTTACCTATTTTTTTTCTCAGCTGATGTCAATTCTTCCAGAACGGTTGGACCTGATGCTCCTTATGTAATAAAAGTGGTAAGATTCGTTGTCTGACACAATTTGCAATGATCTGTTCTCCGTTCTTCTCATGTTGCTGCCTTAAAATGCAGTTGGGTAACATTACCTTGTTACTCCTTTAAGTATTTTAAAAATAGTGTATATATTTCTGCATTAGAGGTAACTTTGTGATAGGAAAATAATCAGAAGTGATACCTTTATTCGTTAAACAAATTGTGGTCACTACAAGCTTTCAGAACAGGATGTGATTTAACAAAACTGAAGTAACATGGCCCATATATTTTTGTTTGCATATATATCACTCAGTAACATTTATAAATCTGTGTAATCTGACTTATGCCAGGAAAAGAAAACACACATTTAAAGGACCACTATAGGTGAAGTGGTCTGGGTGCCAGGTCCCTCCCAGTTTTAACCCTGCAGCTGTAAACATATCAGTTTCAGAGAAACTGCTATGTTTACAAAAGGGTTAATCCAGCCTCTAGTGGCTGTTTGACTGACAGCCGCTAGAGGTGCTTCCGCGTTTCTCACTGTGAAAATCACAGTGAGAAGATGCTGACGTCCATAGGAAAGCATTAAGAAAGGCTTTCCTATGGACTGATTGACTGCACGCACGGCTCTTGCCGCGCATGCGCATTCAGCGCTGACGTCGGAAGAGGGAGGCCGGCACTGGAGAAAGGTAAGAGTTTAACCCCTTTCTCCCCTTCAGCCTGGCGAGATTGGGACCCTGAGGGTGGGGAGGACCCAAAGACCCTATAGTGGCAGGAAAACAAGTTTGTTTTCCTGGCACTATAGTGGTCCTTTAAGTAAGGAGAAATTAAAGGTATGTTCTTTGTTTTAGCTGAATTTAAAGGACCTCTATAGTGCCAGGAAAACAAACGCGTTTTCCTGGCACTATGTAGTTCTTAGGTCGGTCCCCACCCTCATGGCCCCTCTCCTGCTAGGCTGAAGTGGTTAAAACACTTACCTTTCTCCAGTGCCGGGCTACCTCTGTGCTGGGAAACTCTCCTCCTGCCGACGCCAGCGCAAACCGCCCATAGGAAAGCATTACTCAATGCTTTCCTATGGACGTCAACGTCTTCTCACTGTGGTTTTCACAGTGAAAATCACGGAAGCGACCTCTAGTGGCTGTTAGTGAGACAGCCACTAGAGGCTGGATTAACCCTCAGTGTAAACATAGCAGTTTCTCTGAAACTGCTATGTTTACAGCTGCAGGGTTAAAACTAGAGGGACCTGGCACCCAGACCACTTCATTGACCTGAAGGGTCTGGGTGCCTATAATGGTCCTGTGACTAGGAGAGTTCATAAAAGGAATGTTCATTCCAAGCACTAACTTCTGCTGTAGTCTTTATCTTGCGAGGAATGCCCTAGCTTTCTCCAAAGGTAAGTCAAATCCAAATATTTTGACGACTTACCTTGGTTCTGCCAATTGCTACATTCTTTGTTGCTGAATGCTTGTACACTGAGCTAAACCCCCAACTGCAGGGCTTGGCTCCACTAGCTGAGAGAGTTCAGCTGGCACTGCATGTCAGGCCATAGTGCACGCTTACTGGAGCGCAGAACTCCACAGCCAACAGACCCCATATAATTTTTTAAGTTTGGAGAGTGCTAGGGGCACTCCTTGCACTATAACTACAGCAAGCTATAGGGCTTTTGGTGCTTCGTTATTGAACATTTCCTTGTTAAGCTCATATACATAAAGACAAGTGGTGTAATTATTTAATATACAGGAGTTGTAAGAAAAGAGGGGAAGGGGGGTCACTTGACAGTGCCTCTTTAAATGGTTTGACTGCGTACCATGGCAGTGTGTGAGGATACTCCTGGCACCGTATTATATCGTTTACATTATTCACATCTATGGTCCAAAAGATAATGAGCTTTAAAAAGCAAGACTGCTCAGACAGTGTCAATGATTGATTTTGGTGCTCTTTACTTATTAGTATTTTTGAAAACCATTACTTTTGTTACATATACTTAGTATACCAAATGCACCCAGAATAATGTAAGTTAAATTTATAGGAACCAAGTGATAATGGACCTCTTTTTTCTGAACTCAAGTTCTACATGCGAGCAGCTAAACCTGAATTGAGTAAGTAGAACACATTCATTGAGTTTTTGGGGCATAAATCTATTTTGAAATGCCACTGTTATAGCAAAGATAACATGTTTTATATATCTTTTAATGTGTTGTGTGTGTTTAATGGAAAATCTCAATGTTGTTCTTGTGTGGCAATATACAAATGTTTCTTAAATAGTGGTGATGTTATTTGATGTCTCAGAATTCAAATGCTCTAGGTGTGGATAGGAACAATTCTTCTTGTCTTGCCACTTAAAGGGACACCAAGGACTCCTAAAGCACTTTTGCTTGCTGAAAAGCTCTATTTGTCCTATTTTTTTTAATTTTGGAAAAAGTACAAATTTCAATAGAAATTGACACTTTTTTTTTTTTTTATAAATTAACCTGGTTACACCTCCTACTTCCTGGTTTAGTTCAGTGGAGCTAAACTCGCAAGGCAGCTATGGCCCAGAGCACCTGCCTTGCAAAGACTTCTTATTGAGCTGCATTGGAATGTCTGAGATTGGGTAGAAGGGAATGGTTTACAGTGGCAGCAGGCAAGGGAACTGCAGGTCTTGAAAGCTGTTTTAAGATATACCCCAAAAATGCATACCTTATGATACAAATTTTCATTTGGGTTATATCTTCTAAACAGTGATTTACATTTTGGTATTTGATTGTCCTTTTCAGGAAAACTTTTACAAGAGAAGAAAACTGTACTACCTTTTTTCCCAATGGTCACAAGTGATTATTGTGCAGGTGTAATTTATTGTATATAACTTTTGGAGTTGGTAATAGCTCATTATTTCTATTTTATCTTAGTTCAGCATTGGACTAGCTCACATAAACTGAAATATATTGGCATACCTAGATATTGGGGATCTGGACTTCATGAAAAGAATGGAAACAGGTACATTTTATAGACATTGAAATTTGTGTGAATGGCTTAAAGGGATTCTTGATGGTCCTTTATGAAAGAGGTAAATTATTGTTGAACAGACATTGCTCAAATACTTAAAGTATGTTATGTAATTTCAGTTACAGGTTTATGGTCATGGATCGATTTGGACAAGACCTCCAAAAAATCTTTGAAGGTGCAGGGAAGAGGTTTACACACAAAACTGTCCTGCAGCTGGGTCTTAGACTGGTAAGACTCTTCATATTTTAAAGGTCCCTTTAATGAATAATCTTTCTAAAATCATTTTCTTGTGCGAATTGAGGCTTTTTAGATGCTATGTAGTGCTCCCTTCCTTACAGTTGCTCACTTTGTGCCTTTAGATTTTGCAGTGTATTAATGTGGGATAAGTGTGAACAACCACCATTGCTGCTCAAAAACAAAATCTATTATTTTTTCATTAACATATTTGTGCAAGGAACATCATGCAACAGCACTCACATTGAGAATTTCACTGAGCATTTATGGGCATTTCATCCATTCATTACCAGTGGTGTGTCCAATATAGTGGTTACCTTGGTTTGAAAAGGTAAAATTATTTTAAAGGGGCACTGGTGGGATATCACTGGCAGATGGGGCAATCCTTTCCCACTCTTAATTTGTTTGACTTTTCCTTATGTACCCCAGTATGTGCTTTTGTATGCTAGAAGGATAATTTAATTCTGATTTCCAACTTGTCCGACAATACAGTTTTCTCTCTATAATGTGAAATTTGCTTCAATGTTTCAGTGCCTAGTTTCTATACATGTCATACATGTGTTTTTAACATAGAAAACCTGTAAAGGGTGTCTGGGGTTGGTAAAACACAATGTATTAAGAGTCTTTTGAAATCTATTTTTTTTGTTTTCTAGATCGATATTCTGGAGTATATGCATGAACACGAATATGTACATGCAGATATTAAGGCCTCAAATCTCATCCTCCATCATAAGAATCCTGACCAGGTATGTACTGTGACTTTCAATACACTGAGATGTAATCCAGCTTCTTGCTTAAATGTTAATACTTGCGTCTTTATTTCATTAAACATATGTTTCCTGCAATGTCCTTGTTCTGAACTGCTATTTGCCTGGGTTTTATGAATTTTTCCTTAGTATTGCATGGCCGATAGTAAATATATAATCTCTTTAGCTTAATCTTTTATTTCGTGACTGATAAACTCTGCAAGGAGATCTTTGCTAGATCATTTGAATTGAAAGCCCATTGCGTACACTTGAGATCCTTTATTGATGCGCCAAAGTCAGGATAATAAACGCCTGTACTGGTATCGTATATGGAATTGCCTTTGAGTCATGTGCTCCTGTGCAAAAATATTTATACTGTATTTCAGGGATAGACATTTGTTACTCTAGGTGTTTTGGACTAAATCTCCATTAATTCTTACAGCCATAATGCTGCAAATCATCAGGGGATATATAGCCCATAAAAACTAAAGTGCTGAAGACTGCCTACTCATACTGTACTGTGTACAGTCAGCCTCTAGGGGTACCAGTTCTATTTGTAGGCTAGAGAGCCTTAAACATAATAGGTTTACCAATGTAAATAGAAATAAGGACTGCACAGAAGAATGTCACTATACTTCTAATAATAGACTGTTCATAATTTTCACATGCGTAGTCTTTATCCTTAAAACACAATTGTGCATGCAGAGTAATGTCTGGTGGATCCACAAATAGGAACTACAAAGTACAAGGGAATATTGAGGAGAGAGGGACAGAAAGTACAGCTGATAGCATAACAAAGTTAAAAAGTATTAAGAAGTATTAAAACTTTCACATAAAAGAATCAATATTAGATCTAGACACTCACATTTGTAAATGTATCATGAGTACAGTTCAAAGGACTTTTCGTATTCTCTGCTTTCACCAAACCCCTGGTTTGAGTAATTGGTAGTCTCCAGTTGTTGCACCTCATTGGTTCCCTGCAGCCTATGGAATATCTTTCCTGTTAAAGGACCACTATAGTGCCAGGAAAACATACTCGTTTTCCTGGCACTATAGTGCCCTGAGGGTGCCCCCACCCTCAGGGACCCCCTCCCACCGGCTCTGGAAGGGGGTTTAAACTTGCCTTTTTCCAGCGCTGGGCGGGGAGCTCTCCTCCTCCGATCCTCCTTCTCTCCACAAGAGCTGCGTGCGCATTCAGCCGGTCGCATAGGAAACCATTTACAATGCTTTCCTATGGACGCTGGCGTGCTCTCACTGTGAAAATCACAGTGAGAAGCACGCAAGCGCCTCTAGTGGCTGTCAATGAGACAGCCACTAGAGGATTAGGGGGAAGGCTTAACCCATTAATAAACAAAGCAGTTTCTCTGAAACTGCTATGTTTATTAAAAAAAATGGGTTAACCCTAGCTGGACCTGGCACCCAGACCACTTCATTAAGCTGAAGTGGTCTGGGTGCCTAGAGTGGTCCTTTAAGTAAGGAGGGACTAGCAATCAGGATTATAGACATTGATAAAGCCACACTGTGACGAAACACGTTAGGCAGAAGTTTTCAGCGATAGAAGACAGAACAAATACAGAGACCGGGATCAAGAAAGATTCAAGAGACAGCAGTAGACCAATGAGGTGCCACAACATGAGTCTTTATCACCCTCCAATTTCTCAAAGTCCGGGAGAAGCAGAGAAATGTAGTAATGAGATTCAATTTCTAACAGTTTCTTTTATGTGAATGTTTTAATAGTTATATGGTTTTAATATTGCAATGCTATAGGTAATTTCTGTCCCTTCACATTATTCCCTTTTATTTTGTAGTTCCTACTTGTGGATCTAACAGCTATTACTCTGCATACACAATTATGTTTTAAGGATAAAGTTTACCAATGTGAAGAATATGAACAGTCTATTATAAGTATAGGTGCATTTGCCTACATGTAGAGTTAAGTCCTCACATTATTTCCCTTAAGATTTCAGAAGAGTAGAGTCTTTGTAGGTGATTTTGTTTCCATCAGCTGTTACATTGTGCATGAAGTATTTTCTTGCTCAATTTACTTGTGAGAAGATCTTCAGAGGATATGTGATATTGCATGGTATTGGATATAAATCAATTAAAAACACTTTTAGTGGTACCACTGGTTCGGGAGCCCAACCTTTTTGTGGTACCACATGGTGAAAAGCAGATGACCTGGCTTTTGTAGTAGTAATCATTACACTCAAGTTATTGCCACTGACTTTCTATTGTTGGATTATTTTTTTTCCCCTTTTATTTTAATGACTTTGCCAGATGCCTATATGTGTGCTGATTCTCTTACTTGGATCATCATCTTTTTTTATAGGTATACTTGGTCGATTATGGCCTTGCCTACAGATATTGCCCAGATGGTGTACACAAGGAATATAAAGAAGATCCCAGGAAATGTCATAATGGCACAATAGAGTTTACAAGTATTGATGCCCACAAGGGAGTCAGTAAGAACATATTCTGTTTCCTCTGGCCTAATCTTATTCAGACAGAACATGTATCTGTTAAATAGTGGCTGTATTGTTTCACTCTCTGTAATTACTTATGCATTCATTGAATAGTTTTGTGTATATTTTTCAAAAATCACTCCATCTAGCACTTGATTATATTTGGTTAAACAATTTTATACTTATTTTTTATTTTTATTTTTTTCAAATGCTTATTTTATAACTTCAGTCATCTTTAAAACTAGTTTTTATTTCTTTTTTTTTTTTTCTTTTTATTAAACATCGAACTGAAGTGTTTGGCTCAGCTGTTGATTTACTGTATGCGGGGGGAGGTGCTGTTATTGAAGAAGTAATTTGTATTTCTGTCCAAACAACTTGCTAGGCCTCCTACATACAGTATGCAAATTTACTTGGCACTCTACTTGAATATGACATCCCTAAAATTCTTAGAAATCAGACCATCCAGACAGAAAATCATTCATTGTCAGCACATAAACTCATACAAAAATGTGGATCTTAAAACAGCTATGAAGAGTCAAACAGGAGACTTGAAGTGCAATAATTGTTGGCTAATTAACCTCATATCTGCTAGAAATACTTTCAGTACTTAAAATGATCAAGTAAGCTTAATAATGAGGCAATGAATTCTGAATTAAAAAAAACAATTTTGTAAAGTTTAGACTGAAATCGTAATTTGGGAATATAGGAGGATTTTTACACCTGTAAAACATGTAGTTTTGTCTTAAAGGACACTATAGTGGTCCTTTAAGTCTTTTGCCAGCAAAAATACATTGATATCCCCCTATTTTCAAATGTGTACTCTGAGCCATATGGAAAATATTTTAAGCCAAATTGTAAAATTGCTATACATTTGACACCAAATATTTGGCACTTTTTTATATTTGTATGTAGTTGGATTGTAATGTTAAACGTTTACTTACAGGTCCCTCAAGAAGGGGAGATTTAGAAATCCTGGGCTATTGTATGGTTCAGTGGCTGTGTGGCACACTACCCTGGGAAGACAACTTAGCGGACCCCAACTATGTTACTAATTCTAAAATAAGGTATGCACAGTACTCATTAGACAAAACAGTCTCACGTAATCAAATCTAGCAGGCCTGCATCCTGCTCTTCCACATCATGAATGCAGAATTGCATAATTGTCAATTCTGTCCAATATGGAATGCATTTATTTGGTGAGAACATTGTGGGTTGGTTATCCCAGCTCTATGGGAGATAGGGGAGGGGAAGTTATTTTATATTACTAATATATATATATATATATATATATATATATATATATATATATATATATATATATATATATATATATTATTTTCTTTGAACATTTTAAACTGTAAAATGAGAGCGTGGGAGAAGCCATATTTGCTACTTCTGTACCAATTTGAAAATTTGCATATTGAATGTGACAAATCTGCCTGATGTTTTATCTGATTTGTCTCAAATATTTTTCTCTCTTAGTATGGTGATAGAAATCCCTACATTTATTGAAAAGTGTTTTCCTGGGAAAAAGAAACCAGGGCCATGCCATGCCATATTCTTTGAGCAGATTTTTCTTGGGATTCTTTGTGTTTTACAGGGAAAAAAAGGGAAGCTTATATATAATGCTTAGTAAATCAACTGGCAATCAATTTACAGCATATTTAAAATGTTTCTTTATTCTACTGTGTGTAATGAGAAATACATCACAGCAAGTATAGTATTAGTGCAATTTGTAATGGGGTAAGCAATTATTGTGCATATTTACTGCATACCAATGTGTACTCAGGCCTTTACACATGTTACATTACAGTAAATGCACAAGATTGTACTGTGGTTTGTAGACCACTAAAAGTAATACCTGGCATTTATAATGTTACAGTATTTATACAAAACATCTTAATAGGTGGCACAAGCGAGCCTGTCACTGCAAAGTGAAATATCTTTATCTTAAAAAGGCCGTGCCATTTGTCTATGACATTACACCCATCCTGTTCTTTAATATTCCTATTGCAAGAGTAGGCCATGGGTCCCCTTATTCATAAACGGTAGAACAGTACCAGGGGACTCCCAGGTACCATATAGATCTTGATTAAATAAGAAATTTTGGCATTTAGGTATTACGCTTTGAAGTGCAGTTACACACTTTTAATGATGTGCCATAAAATCTATAGAGGCTAGATTGTTGTAGCATTTCATTTATTTACTTACAGACAAAATGCCTCTAAATATTATATATATATATATATACTTTTAACGGGGTCACATGTTGGTCATCAGTAGTAGTATAGGCTCAGTGGTTGCATTCCACCTGCCTCCCATGCTAACCTGCTGGTTTTGGTATACACACTATATCTTGCCTTCAGGCAGTAGGAATTAGTGGGACTAACATGGAGTAATGCATATTTCCTTCATACTTTCAGCAATATTTTGCTTCTTTGCAGTGAAATTGCAAGTTCTTGGAAAGCGGTTAAAAGAGTTGGTGCACCTAAACCACCGTATCAACACGATTAAGAATATGCTCACAAGGTCTGAAGGCTCTTGGCAGTAAGGATGATGGGAAGCTATAGGACTTCTCTCAGGCACGATGAGTGGTATAAGGTGTTGAGAAAGGTATTTCGATTTAAAATTACATAATTACCCTAAATGAAATGCTTTTAATGGGTTTTATTTAGCATTTTCATACCGATACCTTTCATTTGTGTTCTACTATACGATGTTGACTTTTGTTAAATGGTTTTCTTGTGTAGTTTCTTTTTTGGGTTATGATTGTCCTAAGCTTCTTTGGTAAAACATGGATTAAAAATGCTATGCGGTTTCTGAAATGTACTTTAATATCCACACAGTGGAGTTTTGGTCAGTTGGGTAGAGATTTTTTGGGTATCCATGTTTGGTAACAGCCTTGGCATTTAAAGCAGCATTTATTACATGTGATTTGTTAGTCCTAGACAAAGTTCAAAGAATAAAGGATTTTTTTACAATTGCATGATGAATACTAGATCAATATGCCTGTCACTTGTCTGAAATTATTGTGGTGAAGACTTTCTCATTTTACATTAAAAGTAGTTGATTTTTACATTCTTTTGCGGCATGTAAGTAACTACATATTCATTATTTAAAATTTTCTCCAGTTTAAGGAGAATTGGTGCATATTTACTTAAGGACTTTCTGTGGTACATTTATGGTATAGATTTTCAAACATGGTGACATGAATGGTTTTATAAAATTAAGGTATTTGTGTACGCTCCTTTTATTGTATGAGGGATGGTGAAATGGATTTTTACACTCTTTTTTTAAAAACACGTTACCTGTTTATGTTGTATCTAAAGAAGAATAATTATCCATTAAACTACGAGATGAAACATGTTCTTCAATTTGTTCATTGCGAGATTCCTGTTGGGGGTATTTACCAATTTGACTGACCTGGTGTTCAGTTTTAATTTGGTCCATTTTTTTTGAATAAATGCTAGACTTTTTTTGAGAGGCATATGTTTATATATTAAACCAAGGCTTTTGTTTTTAGCTATAATGTATCAAAGAACACTTTACCCTCTATCTAAAATATTGTCTTCTATTGTATTAAAACTGAATATTGAATCATTGTTAGTCTTTCTGTGGTTTGCTCATAACATCACTGCAAGCTGCACAATGAGAGCCTCTTTCTGTCTATTTGAGGTTGAAGTGAACAGAAATGTCTGTGTGTATTTTCTGACTAATGCATCACCAAATCTGCTGACATGCTAACCTTCAAGCCTTTGCTGGCGTTAATCAAGGCTATGCAGCGGCGAAGCTCTACACCTAATTCAATGGGTTTGCATATGGAAGTTCTGGGGGCACCTGCTTGCAGCTGAGGTTACCTACTTGTTGTATGTAATTATCCCGAACCAATCTGTTCAGCCCAGCGGGGTTTAGATGGTAATCTGGAAGCTATGCTCTTTGGATGAGAAATGGATTGCACTTGCTTCACCCTCACCTACTATCCCCCATCAGCATTGTATCTATACTGCTGCTTTCCTTAAGGTGTACCATTCATTGAGGCTGGTTATATTCCATAATTTATATAATTGGGCAAGGTATTTGCTGAGGAGTCTGAACTTTTTACAGCGTGGAAAGGTTCTGCAAGCAATTTCTATAGTCACAAAATTGTAGCCAAGAGCATATGGAAATGTGGGTGGGACAGTAAACAACAACAAAACCCTCTTCATTCTTCAGTAATCTATTAACATCCTATAAATAAATGCTGTTAAAATACTTAAAAAACAAAACAAGAAGCAAGACTTGTGTGAAAGTCTTTGAAATAAAAATAATACATAATTTGTCTTGATTGTCTATTGGACTTGTTGGCTGTTAATTAGAGCGTAAAGCATATTATTCTAGTATCATATAGTAAATATATTTGTCTGCTTGTATTTAAGTAAACCTTAGTTCGGTATTTAAATTTTTTTTAAATTAAATTGAGTGTTTTGTCGTATTATTAAGGGATATAACATTTATATTTTGTTATATAAAAGACAGCTTTTAGTTTTGTTATATTTCACTTTGTTATCAAAATGTATAATTTTACTTTCATGTTCCACTTACTCTCTACTTATCTTAACATCACTGGTAACTTTAGGTTGGTGGATTTTGAGCTAAGCCTGATTAATTTCTATCGTGCTTTAATATTTGGTTTGATATACATGTTGGATAGATTTCTGGAAAAATCAAGTTTGCAATTTCAGTAGTAATTTGATGTAGCAAAGAGGCTTATACTTGGTGATTGTACTTCCATGATGAAATGTTATATATGATTTCAATCTTAAACTTTGTTAAATATAAAGTAGTTCATATACTTTTGAAGGAATATTGTTTTGTCACTTGATCTGCTGATGATGTATGCATCTGTTCCTTTTATAGTGTAACATACTAAAACTTATATGTAATGTGCTCATTTGAAATCCTGGTTCCTTAAAATTTAGAGAATTTCTTGATATTTATTCTGCAGAGAAGCAGACCAAGGCCTGCTGAAGATGCAGCAATAGATGATGATGAAGGAAGAGATTTGAGGAAACTTAAAAGAAGTTACTCTTTTGAGAGGTAGGTGCATTAAATGTACAATTGGAAGACCTTGAGCGCATTTTATGAAATTATAAAACAATTGTAAATGAAAGCCGTATGTATATATTTAGAGATTGTCAAGAATGTTCCATGGAATGAAAAGAATTACATAAGTGCTGAATAACTAGTTTTCATTGCCGCTGTTGAGGGGATTCATTAAATGCAGGTTAGTTTGAATTATTAACCGACTGAGATCATCATTAGGAGTGATCTCAACAATTCCAATACATACACATAAGGGAAAAAGGGTGGGTTTTGCCTGAAAATGTGCATGTATAGGTATTGCTGCACCAGTCAGCATATCCTTATAGAGATACATTAGATCACTTTATCTCTATAGGGAGACATGCTGCATTGGAACGGTAAATCGCGGTCTGCAAAGGTTCAGGGGCGGGCTTCTTGCTAACGGCTGACATCCACTAGACTTGATTCCGGGGTTGAAATCTCTTTTCTGAGGAATAGGCAATGTTTACAATTGTCAGCCTGCAGGGAGCCAGATTAAAGGGACACTCCAGACACCAACACCACTTCTGCTTATTGGAGTGGTCTGGGTGTAACTCCCATAACCCTGCAAGTATAATGATTGCGGTTTTATATCAGACAGCCATAGATGGACTTCCGGGTTCTTAAAACCCGAAAAGTGTTTTAAGCGATGCTGGACATCCTCACTCTATACGCTGGTTTTCCAGTGGCTGGAATCCATAGGAAGCATTGAATAATGCTCCTGTAAGAGGAATCAATCAGTGTCTTGAGCCTGACCCAGTGCCAGGGACATAAGCTGCATTCCAGGTAAGTAACTGAAGGGGTTTCAACTAAACGGATATGTTTTCCTCGCACTGGAGAGTCCCTTTAAGCTGTAGTGGTTCTTTCGCTTAGGTTGCCTCCGTAACTCATAAATGCCACATAACTGAGTGGTTATAGCCTGGGCATGATCTATACACCAAAACAGCCTGATTAAGCTAACGTTGCCTTGGTGTTTAATGTCCTTTAATGGTAGCAACCCCCAGTGTCTAGAAGTGTCAGGCGGAGGAAATGTACAGAGACAAAGTAGTCATATTTATGAATTTCAACGATAATGGAATTTTTTTTTGTGGTGATTATGATACTCCAGTCTGAATATTGCATCTATTGTATATGTTGTTCATATTCATATAAAGAGATCGGGTAGCTTTGTAAACTTATACAATGTAGAGCGTTGGATCCTGCTAGTGTACTTAAAAACAAGGATAGAACGTGCAATATTGTCTGTTAGCTTTGAAAACTTAATTTTGCTTTTCAATGATATGGCATTCCATAATCTCTTACTACAATCCATTTACAAATAAACAGAACAAGACTATATTAGTAAAAAAGTAAATTCCCAAATACTTTCTTTGCATTATTTCTGTTGAAGTGTTACAGTACTGGAAATTTAGCATCACTGTCCACCATTACCTATGCTTATATACAATTGCTGTTTTTTTTTTTTTGTACAGGTCGTGCGTCGGCTGCATCAAAAAGTTCTGATAAAGGAAGGCCACCAAAGGGAAGAGGGCGCGGAAGAGCATCAAAAAAATAGCTTTTATGATCTTGTATTTACATTTTTGTTTTGTATTGTCTAGAGAAATATAGTTGCTGTTTCCATTCTGTATTTTTGGAATAAACATTTTATTAAAAATAAAAAAAAACTTTATATTTTTAGAATCACAAACCAGTGATTCACCAGTAGTAAGATAGGATTGCAAGCTACACATAATTAAAAATAAAACACATTGTGGGAGGAAAAACAGATTTACAGGGACATTAGGCACCAAAACAACTTCAGATTAAGTTACCCACTTGCTCTCTTTTCAGTTATTTATCAGACTGCAAAACAGGCTTGTGTAACCCGTAGATCTGTCTAGTTGTCCTGCTAATATCAGAGAACCAGCAATTTCTTACACCGCATGCTGACATGAGAAGAAATTGCAGGCACTGGCTCCTGGGAGCAAGTGCATGCAGTTCCACTGAGTGTAACCTGTCCATGTTGTGAATGGCAAATCAGGAACACTCCTTGGATTTGCAATGCTCACTACTGGGCGCAGCAGCTGTAAAGCTTTGTTAAAAGCTTATCTAAAAATATTAAATCACTTGGAAAGCTCCCTAAATTCTTTCAAAATGCGAGATGCTACTGTGCAATTAAGTTATTAATTTCATTTTGAAGTCCATATGCTTTGTGTGAGTTGTGGACTGTTAATACATATCCAACATATTAAATACTTGTTAGAACTGACCTGAGATATGGCTGTTCTAAAAAAAAAAAGTGTATGGTTTGTTGTCTTAGTCCTACTCTAGAACAACCTGTGACCATATATTGGCCTCTTTTGTCTAAGCATTTTGCCCTCCACCCCTCCCCAAAAACCATCCCAAATCATTTGATTCAAGTTTACATGCTTACGGAATGTAGTGTAACATTTATTTTAACTCCTTAAGTACTGAGGCAATAGTACTGACCATAACCTATAATTTTGAGCTATATGTCTGTTCAACCATAATTAATCTTTCATATTAAGTGCACCCAAACTACTTGTATATCATTCTGCTAAGGAGGCATATGGCTTTCATTTCACCTCAAATATTTACATATGAATGTAGAGATTTCATGATGTTTTGGAAAGTTATAGGGTCAAGAGATTTCCCATTTCAGTTGTTATACATATAAATTTGCCAGGTTGGTTTGCTGTGCCTGTGTTGCATTTGAGACCACAGCCCAAAAATGAGAATTACCACCAAAATGGGATATATACAAAGTTAGTATTCATCCTTTTTCTTTTGCATTTTTACACACAGAAACTGCCTTTTCACGGATGTTATTAACACCACATTTTGCTGCTCTTAAACACCTATATTTGTGATCAGTGATGTCTCACGAGTACAACAGTACACTCTCCTTCCCATGTACAGGTTTTATGGGGTTTTGGAAAGTTACAGGGTCAAATATAGGACTTCTCTAGAATTTCTGCCTGGGTTGTCAAACGGGTCAATATATATACATATGTATTCCAAACAGATTATATATTTTTTTTTATGTATGACATTATTTTTTATTAATTATATGTTGGCATATTTGCCTGACAACCCAGGAAATTAATCTGATGATCAAGCTGCTCAAAGTCATATGATTGTGGCATTATCGTGATCACATTACACGGATGGGTGGGATTTGCTGCAGGGGCACTGCCTCTGTTAGTCAGCCTTCCTTTTAGGGCAGAATAGCACGCCCTTTGCCGTTAATTATAGAATGTATGACTATCATATCAATTAGAAAAAAAAAAACTTTTTGATACAAAAATAAAAATCCGATTACAGATTAGTATTTTTTCAGAGATGTCATATTGCTTGATTACAATAGATAGGAAACAATCAGATTTAAACCACAGAATGTGATTATATACTTAAACGGAAATTAATTTACTGGTACTTTTGGGAATGCAGAATCCCAAGCTGCCAGCTGGAGATGAAAAAAACGCCATCAAGGTCTGTTGCAGAGATAGGAGAGTCACCAGAGTATATTTTTGTTTGGGTTCACGAGCTGCACTAGTCCAGTGGTAAAGGTAACTTTGGTTTAATTCTCTTTTCACTTACCCTTTAAAATGAAGCCAACTCAGTGTATACATGGCTTGGGGGATGAGGAGTAGCCAGCTCATACCTGTGTGTGTTTTGGTAGTGAAGGAGTTAATGGGGAATGAAGCATGTGAGCAGATCTTGGCCTAACTCTTCCAAAATCTTTTCCACATTCCACAAATCAGTGACAAGATTAGTTCACTTCCTTGGCATGACAATGCCGAGTGTGGATGTCCCACCTTACGTAGCAAATACTACCCTCTTATTTATGGATTTTGACATGAGTAAATTGAAAACTCTTGTATCCTCATATATCTAGAATACAATACATCCTCAGTGCTCACGCGTGTAAGGGAATTTTTACGATTCCTTTCTATTTCTATGTAGGTCCTTAACACAAAAGAAGCAAGCAGCCTTTAGAATGCTTTTACAGCTCTTGATGACTCCAGTTGTGTGTAAATATTAGAAAACAGCAGGGTCCTGCATTCTAAGAATCACTTGAGTGGTGCCACAAAGACAAGTGTCCTTACTGGTATTGTAGTCATACTCCCAAGCTCTCCTGCTGTTTCTAATCAGTGCGCACAGCCGTGAAAAAACTGGACTGACATTTACAGGCACAGCGGGGAGATACTTGACTAGGGAATGTTAAAGATTCTACTACCTGCGTTTCAAAGTGGCCACTGTACATGATAAATCTTCACAAGGGAACTAGTCTGCTTTTCAGCTGATGGCTTAATGAGGGTATCGATAATGAAGAGAATAGGCTGTGTAATTCGGAACCACCCAAAGGCAGATGTACATCCAGTAAATGACTTTACACTTCTGCAACTTTATTTATCCCATTGGACAAAGCCATATTCAGCACTTTTGTATTTCAGTTTTCATCCTGTTAAAGAAAGCAGTAACCATTTAAAAAAAAAAAGGCTAGTCCGTGTGATAGAAGTTGCAGCATGGCTGAGTTCACTTTGAATTGACCCAGCAAACTGAAGCCCCAATAAAATTGTTTTAGATTTGTTTTACAAAGCGTTTCGTTGACTTGTTAAGAGCCTCGTTCTCTTTGGGAATAGGAGTAGACAGACTGTCATTTGCTCTTACTAATTCTGTTTAGCATTATTGCTAGAGCTGTTTTCTAATTAGCTATCTTACTGGGCTCTTAAAGAGTAATAGCCAATTGAAACAAGATTTTAGCCAAGTCCTAGATTTAATTTGTGTTCACTCCATTAACGAAGTTGGTTTTACGTCTATTAAACCAAAGCCCATATTACAGAGCTGCATATGTCTAATAAAATGCATCGTAACCTGCATTTCATGTAATCATTCACATTTACAAATGTGCATTTATTTTATTTTTTATTGTTCAGGATAATTCATTTTGAGGCTGTCATGAATATTCTGGTTAAATTATTTGGCCATAAAGCTAGGCACTGTCACGAAGGGAACAGAGGACACTGCAAATGAGTGACATGTTTAGTCATGCTTTTGTTTGACAGGTTTTAAAGGCTTCTAAACGAAATTATGCTTTCTCTACTTCAGCTGATCAAAATTATCAAAACCATCTGAGGTACCTTCTGCTATACCAGTGATCTTGCTGGGCTGAGCTTGTAAAACATTATGCCTCTCTGCCAGCAGCCACCAGCTCTCCTAGTGAAAACAGCCTCACCAGCTTGATAAGTGCCAATCTTATGTGTGCTGTCCGTGTTTCTAAATGTCCTTCGCTCTTTGGCTTTGTATATTTAAAGGCTCACAATCTGTTTTATCTCTCCGTATACAATTTAAAGCTTTAAACATTCAGTATTCTTCAGGAATGTGGGCTCTTCAGAACACATAAAGGGGCACGCCGGTCATCATGACCTGTTCTGGATTCATAGATCTATCCTGGCAAAAAGAATCACGGCAGCTATAAGCAAAGCCAAGCAAACCCAATAGCAGACATATATCAAAGGGGAGCTAGAATTCAATGGCAAATAGCTGCAGAGCAGATGCATGCTTTACATGCCCAAACCTCCTCTGAGAGGCTCCCTCATAGATGAATATGGTGTTAGTTTGCATTTTTCTGAAATGTATTGATTTGGTGAAAAACCTTCAACAGGGTTTTTCAAAGCGAATTTCAAATTTAAGACTAGAGAAGTCTAAATGAAAGCAATGTGGACTACAAGAATTTTTCTATTTAAGTTATTTTGATCTTAAATTTACTTTGAATTCTCACTTTAGTAAATAACTCTGAGAGTGTCTAACATCTGATCAAGTTAATCAGATTAAAGGGACACTATAGTCATCAGAACAACTACAGCTTATTGCATTTGTTTGGCGAGTAGAATCATTCCATTCAGGCTTTTTGCTGTAAACACAGTATTTTCAGGGAAAATGCAGTGTTTACATTACAGCCTAGTGATAACTCCACTGGCCATTCCTTAGATGGCTGCTAGAGATGCTTCCTGGGGCAGTCCTGCCTATTGTGCAGCACTGCCATTCAGTGTCTCCACCCTCTGCATGCAGACACTGAACTTTCCTCATATAGATGCATTGATTCAATTAATCTCTATGAGGATATGCTGATTGACCATGGCTGTGTTTGAATCGTGTGGCTTTGCCCATGATCTGCCTCATTAACAGTCTCCGCTAATCCTGTGGGGAAGCATTGCGATTGGCTCAGACCACCACTTCTGATGTCAGCAGACAGAAGCAGTTCACAGGCAAACAGGGGCCGAGCTAGAAGCTGCAGACTTGAATACAAGTAAGATCTTACTGTATTTAGGTAGGCAAGAGGGGACCAGGGGGGCTAGATGGTGGTTTTAACACTATAGGGTCAGAAATATGTTTGTGTTCCTGACCTTATAATGCTTATTTAACTGTGGTGGAAGAAAAGAATATGGATTTAAAGGAACACTAGGCACCATAACCAGTTCATTGGTGTAAAGTAGTTAAGCTTCCTAGGATCTATGGGTGCTGGGTCTTGCATCATTACTAAATGGTTTACTCACAGTAGCGATTCTTAGGCCCTGACAGCCTAAAGCTTTGCCTCCAATGCTGCTTGCTACCGTAACACGGATAGGACTAATTGATTGGCTGTGAGCATGAGCTGAGTGCCTTCAGCCAATCACTGCCCCAGTTCTTGTCATTGTCACTGTCATGACAAAAAGACTTCCTTATCAATGTATTACAGTTTAGCCCCTAACAGCAATAAGTGAGCTACTTTTAATATACAAACAGGTAGCAGACAAAAAAAAAAAAAACTAGAAACAAACAGGTAGACAAACCTGACTATATATCTCTCCAGGTGTCCTCTCCTTCTAATGCAGGTTACTTTGTAGTACAGATCATTTAGTGCTGTCTGTAATTGAGCTGTGTACGTACATTTGATAAGGAAGTCTTTTGCTGAAGTTAGAAGTGTGGCAAAGGAGGCAGGCCTATAGTGCAGAATGCCACAAAGCATTTTTTTCTTTATATATAAAAAAAAAACTATAAAATTTTGAGCATACAAAAGTGCAGCACAGTAGTGCAGCCAAAACGACGTACTGGTGCCCTGAGTGTTCTTTTAAAGTAACAATATTTGGTGTTTTCCTTTAAACTAAAGCTATATTACATGGGGAATGTGCTTGTGTACTATAATATGGGCATAGAACGCAACAGTAGAACATATCTTTAATTGAATTTTGATTTTAGCACTTTGAGACGTGCCTTCTAGTGCCAGCTAGTGTCATCTGTCTCATGAATTCTAAATGCGTCTGTCTAACAGTACACAAACTGCTGCCATGAACTATCTTCTCGAACTATTTAATTCTTACCCCCTGTAAGCAACAAATTATTATAACCAAGCTTGCATTGATGCAAATGTATGGTATCCCACGAAACATATTTGTGGCACAAATCATTTAACTAGTTATTTTGAGGGTAGAAAGGAAGCAATGGTTCGTTCAGTTCTAAATTCCACACCAAGTTGTCTTTTCCCATCAATTTTTTAAGCTACATTGATAAATCCCCACAAAAGGGTGTTTTGCATTAACTGGAAGGACTAATGAATTGTTAGGACCAACAATTAACCTATTTTGGGAGATAGACCATTTTTGGATTAGAAACACTAACAATTAATATGTAGACTGGATGCTTAGTTAATCCATACATAATTTTGAAATCCAATGAACTGACTAAAGGTAATCTCTTCCCAAACCATCATTCATAGTCTTGGGTACATACATTTTGGAGTAAGCTGTTTATACTGGGATGGGTAAACTATTAAATGTCTTTGTCCAAAATGCCATTCCTTTAACTGCTGCATCACCAGTTGCTCAGGCAATCTCAATCTGATAGTAGTGTGTAGGTGGCATTCTAAATTTTCAGGATATTTAATTATTTTCCATGCATCTCAGGCGATATTAAGTTGTCTGCGGCAGGTGCTCTTTGACACGGCAAAATGTAAGTATTTTTTTTAAATTCTTTATTTTCTTGTGCATAGTATTTTCAAACAGGTATGTGCTGCCATTTCAGTGGAGACATTGCTTTGATATAAGATATTTAGTGACAATTGCATGGCATCGATGTATATAGCACATTTTTCAGTAAGGAATAACAGGGAAATATAACAGTTTGGTTAGTCACATCTACATAGTGGAGTTGGTCCAGTCTTTTGTGATTTTCGGCCATGTAATCTGTGTGATGGGTTGTAGTCTACTATGGGACTAGCTCATCGTGGTAGAGTGTAAATTCTGGGCAGGTGTGGCGGTTCGAAGGCACTGCAGTGTCTTGTTTCTGCTGTATGACTATCTGGCTGGTCATATGCTCTCAGAGGGGGCATTGTGGTTATATTGTTCTTCCACGTTCATGTCTAACATGCTGTGTGTATTATAAGTCTGGGACACATGTTTTGTGTTGGTGTCTGACCTAGCTGTACCTGTGTTGTCGTTGGGGGTGTCTTGCTCTGCCTCAGCAGTGAGGTTGAGGACCCCTTACCAAGGGGGTGGCGGGGGGGCAGGAGAGATGCGTGTTTATGGGGACTAGTGGCCTGTCAGGGCTTCTACCGTGTTGTCCATTCCGTGTGGTAGTCAGGGTCGTAGGGCTTTATGTCTATGTGGGTTATAGGCCCAGGGACCTGAGTGTCCGTGAGTTAGTCGGCTCAGAAGAGAAAGAGAAAGAAAAAACAAAAAAAAACATAAACATATAATAAACATGAAACATTAAGGTAATATCTGGGAGTTTCTCCTTTGTTGGGGTAATGCCGGTGTGTGGGATAATAATCGGACTTGGTCTGCTCTTGGGTTTTGCTACCCGGCAAGTGTTCGCGGAACCTGAGCCCCCAGTCCACTTGTTCCCAGGGTGTGAGGTGAGGCAGTCATGTGCTCCTTGTGCTCTCCATGGCGTTTCGGAGCCTGGTTCGGCAGGTTGAGGGTTTTCAGGTAGTTGGAGGCTTCATCTGGCGAAGTGAGGACTTGTGTTGTCCCTGCGCAGGTAACTTCCAGGGAGCCCCTCGCTCCCCACCTGTAGGCTATACCTGCAGCACGTAGCTGTGTGGTGGCCGGGCTGTACGATTTACGCCATAGTAGCGTGGCCCTCAATAAGTCTTGGTAAAAGGTTAGCTCTGAGTCCTCAAAGGGTAGTGGTGTTCGGTCCTTGAGCGCCGCCATGATGTGGAGCTTATCCTGGACTGTGACACATCTTAGGATGACGTCTCTAGCCGCAGGGGATCTCAGGAGTGTGTAGGTCGGGAGCCTGTAGATTCCATCTATGGAGATTTTCTTTGCAGCTGCGTGAGGAAGTATACTGGACAGGAGGCGCCTAATGTAGTGAGGCAATTCCTCTGCTGTGATTGCGTTCGGAATCCCCCTAATTTTTATGTGTGTGCGCCTTTGTCGATCCTCTATGGTGGCCATTTTGAGTGCCATGAGTTTTTGGTGATGCTGTATATTTTGTACCTGTTCATCCAGCGTTGTTAGGTGTGTTTGGACCTCCACCACAGCTTTTACCCGTTCCGTGGCCGCTTGCACCTCTGTCTTGAGGAGGGCCGTGTCGGCTGCCAAGAGCTTGTGTATGTCAGCGAGCAGGAGTTTTAGATCTCCCTTGGTGGCTGGTGCAGCATCGGCATGGGATTCAGGCTGCTGTATCAGTGCTGTCTGCGTGGTCGGAGGGGTCTCTGGCCTCCCCTGCACTGGGTGAGGAGTGTGGTTTGTTTTCCCCTCATCTCCCGCGGGTATGGGTGCGGGACGTGGCTGCGCCGGGCGTTGCAGCAGCGCGCTTATGTCTCTGCCATCTGCCGCTGGTTTCTGGGATCTGCGCCCCATTGTTGGCAAGTGAGCTGGTGTTTCGGTTGGTGAGGGGGTTGGTGGAAGTCCCTCTCTCTCGGTCCGCGGCCAAAGCAGGAGTTCCTCCAGGTCCCGGATCGTGGGTGTGAGGTAGGCCCTGGATTTGTGCTTCCGCTTAGGCAGCTTTTGGGGTTGTAAAAACGGCATCTATCGGTGCCTTTTATCTTGCTGGTTCTGGCTGTGTGGTTGGTAAGCCTGGATGGGTGCCAGTTTCTAGGATATTGCCCAGATTAGATAGTTTTGTCGGGAGTTAGTGAAAATGGCGTCTCAAAATGTAAGTATTTTAAGAAACCCTGAGACGGCTATTCATTAAATTGTGACCTGAATTTTGTGACCAAACAGCTAATCTGACAAAATAGCTGACTTCTTGTTTTTAACTGTTGGTGAACTTTCATTTTGTCCATATCTCTCTTCCTGAAATCTGAGGGATCCTATTTGTCATATTGGCCCCAGAGGATCTACATTATGATATCCATCTTGTGAGTGTAATCTAAATAATGTGTCTCTCTTATCATCTCATATTTAAGGGATAAAAGTGAAGAAAAAGTTTTCAACTTCAAAGATTCCTTTTCACACCTGCAATAAATTTTATTCTTGTGAGTGCAATTTAGCCACTAGACTCTTTATATATTGTATTTCTATATAAAACATAGCTGACTTGTGATAATGTTGCCAGTTTGGGGTAAAATTTGCTATTCCTCATATTTAATGGTTAAGTGAATAATCTTGATTGGATTGGTAATAAACACTGAACACTATATTTGATGCTAACACTGAGTAAATTCAGCAGTTCATAATCAGTTCATAATTTACACAAATTTTGTAATATGACCAATAAACAATCCAAAATAGGTGATTATAGATGTGTAGGAATGCATTTTTTTGTTTTTTTTATAACACCGCTTTGGCAATTGTAATCATAATTGTGCTGCATATTATACCATGATGCAGTAAGTCACATGATTCCTGTGCTAGGTATGTGGGTACTAAGATTGCATCTTTCTCCAAAACCTTAAACAAACAAATCACCGACTTCTTTGAGAATCACGCAAACTGCACAACAAATATTACAACCCAGTGGGTAACACATAAGGTGGTAATAAGAGGGACACTCATTCAAATGGGAGCTAAAAACAAACGACGAACATGCTTGCAGAAAACTGACCTAATATCGAAACTCACAACTTTAGAATCCTCCCATAAGCAAAAACCCAGAAAACATACCCAGAAACAATTAGAACAAATACGGCTCCAACTCCATGCCATAGATCTGAACAACACCGAAAGGCACATGCGCTATCTCAAACAATCCCACTATGTTGAGGGCAATAAAGCAGGGAAATTGCTAGCTAGGAGACTTAAAAAAAGATATCAAGCGTCCAAACTGCCATACATAACGTCCGCAGCGGGTGACAAACTCTTCAACCCACAAGACATGGTGGAGGAATTAGCCTCCTACTATGCCATGCTTTACCAACTAGATAATGACAGGAATACCCATCAACCTACAAGGAGAGACTTACAAGCCTTCTTCACTAACATTACCCTCCCGACCCTTACCCAAGAACAGAAAACCTCTCTGGAAAGGCCATTCACAGATGAGGAAATCCGTTCCACGATAAAGTCTTTACCAAAACGAAAAGCGCCAGGCCCAGATGGATTAACGAACCACTACTACCACATATTTGGAGACATACTGACCCCACATCTTACCAAACTTTTCAACCATATTAAACGAGTAGGAGCTGTCCCACCAGAAATGCTGGAAGCCCATATCGTAACCCTTCCAAAGCCCAACAAACCCCCCACCATATGTGCCAATCTCCGACCCATCTCCCTACTAAATGCTGATATCAAACTTTACGCCAAACTACTAGCCAACAGAATAAAACCATTCCTACCCAGATTAATCTCGAAAGAGCAAGCAGGGTTTGTCCCCGGAAGGCAGGTAGGAGACAACACCAGGCACTTTATCAATCTAATAGAATGGGCACATAAATCGAACCAACAAGGGATTCTCCTGGCTCTCGACGCTGAAAAAGCGTTCGACCGCCTGAACTGGGAATACATGACAATGACACTCGAAATCATGGGATTCCCCCAACCCTTTATAACCAGCATTTTGGCGTTGTATAGCTGCCCTTCGGCAAAAATATATAACACCGGATTCCTCTCAAAAGCCTTTAATATCCGCAATGGCACACGCCAGGGGTGCCCACTCTCTCCACTCATCTTCATCTTGTGCTTAGAACCCCTGATCTATAACATAAAAAATAACCCCTCAACACCCCAACAGGGGAGCAAAAACTGGCCCTTTTTGCGGACGACATAATAGTATTTATAACAAAACCGATACAATCTATCCCGGCTCTCACTAGAACACTGAACTCATATGGGTCGGTATCATACTACAAAAATAATGCAGCCAAAACCCAAGCCCTCCCCATAGGCTTACCACATAATATAATTAAAACACTGAAGGAAACACATAACTTCGACTGGCGGTCGAAATCGATTCAATATTTGGGGATAAAACTGACAAAAAATGTGCACTCACTAACGTCGGAAAACCACACACCTATGATTCATAAACTAATGACCCAAATGAACAAGTGGGAAGGACTGGAGATGTCATGGTTGGGGCGCATTAACACCATCAAAATGATGATCCTGCCACATGTGCTCTATCTCTTTCGCACACTTCCCATACCCCTGTCAGCCAAACTGCTAAAAAGGTTCCAAACCATAATCAACGCCCATGTATGGAAACGCAAACCACCCAGACTGGCTGCTGCCAAACTAAGCCTTTCATACACGAGAGGAGGCCTGGGAGTACCAAACATCCGTAACTACTATAGAGCATCCCTTCTTGCACAAGGCCTGCGTATAATCCAAACCACGGGCGCCGACCAAACTCCACTATGGCTAACCCTCGAAAACGCCTGCATACACCCAGCCACTATCCCAAATGCTCTCTGGCTCCACGAGCCTAAATCAGTGGGTAAAGAAGGACTATGGTGCACGCAAACAACACTACATACTTGGGAACGTTGGGGTCCAGAGGTAATAGACGCACAGACACTACATAAGGAAGCACCTCTAACTGCACTGCAGACCAGCTCACCCGACCTCTCCCTCCTCACATGGTCAAACTTAGGAATACATAAAGCAAAAGACTTATATACCCAAAACGAACTGAAAACATTCCCCACTCTGCAAAGCGAATTCTCCCTCAATCCAAGAGACATCTTTACATACCTAAGGGTTAAGAACATACTACAAACACGAATTAAACCGGCAGCACCCACACCACCTTTAGCAATACCCTCAGCCCGTTATATATTGACATCCCGCTCCATCAAACCACTAGCCTTATGCTATAATGCACTAGAAAAGGGAAAATCCATGCATAAACACTCCTATATGGAAAAGTGGGAGGAAGACATAGGGGAGCCAATCACTATACAACAATGGTATGACGCCTTCCAAGCCACTAAACGAGCATCAAAAAGCCTATCTCTGTGGGAAGCATATAGCAAAATAGCAATGCGTTGGTATCTAGTCCCCCTCAGATTAGCAAAGATATTCCCCAACATCTCACCACTGTGCTGGAGATGTGAACAACAGCAAGGGTCTCTACTGCATATTTTCTGGGAATGCCCAGTCATAAAACCATTTTGGATCGCTATCCAAAAAGTCATAAGGGAAACTACTAACTTGTCAATCCCACTAAACCCAGCACACTACCTACTCCACATACTACCTACGACAAGCCCAACAAGAAACCCATTAAGCACAATCGCCATAATCATACTAACCGCGGCCAAAGTCGCGATTGCATCAAAATGGAAACACAACGTGCCCCCAACTCAGGAGGAAGTAACACGCAGAGTAGACAGTATATGCATATATGAACAGATGGAACACAAAATGCAGGGAACATCTGAGAAACACAACACCTACTGGAGAGGATGGCTGGACGCCCGGAAAGAGACGGTACAGGAAGACAATCACTAACCTACATACAAAACTAAGACAGCTGAAATCGGGAGTAATTGCATCACACAGAGAGCGCAACTTACGGCAACTGACAAATAGACGGCCCTATAAGGACCAAAGTCACATACACTGCACGCACTCAGCTTCTAGGCCGGATGGGTCAGATATACAGTCAAATTATAGGTACAGTTAAAGTTAAAGGTTACCCCCTCCGCAACCCCCTCACCCTACCCCCGGTTGCATGATATGACAGACACACCTAAAGTCACAGACTCACCAATAAAGAGGCACAGCAACCCAAATTCTAAACAATAATCGCTCTCACCCAGCCACTACGCAGACAACAACCCTGAAATAAGCGCAACACGTGCGACATTAAGACATGATACACATAGGTTAGAAGGACTACCTTATAAAGCTGAAAATGTTACACACGACAAAAGATGACATTAATGCAACAATGTTTGATGTAAATGGTCTATGTGCTGCTGCGCCAGCACAACATTACGTTTATCACTATGTTTATCACTATTATTACTGCTATCACTACTGTCTGTATCAACATCAGTATTATGATTATGCATCAGCACCGGAAAACTCGATAAAACCAATAAAAATTATATATGGAAAAAAAAAAATAAAGGATATATTCAGCAAAAAAAAAAAAAAAGATTGCATCTTTCTGAAAGTTTCTCCATATTTTTCTTTATGGAGGAAAATCAGGGACCCATGATGCCTATAACATCATGATGAACATAGATGGAAAATAAAAACAAAGAACAGATTTTGTTAGTACATAAGTTTACTACGTTGCTTTTATTATTATTTTATTATTTATATAGTGGCATTAAATTCTGTAGCACTGTACAATAGGTGGACTAACAGACACGTAATTGTAACCAGACAAGTGGACTTACAGGAACAGAGGGGTTATGGGCCCTACTCAATGAGCTTACATGCTAGAGGGAATGGGGTAGTGACACAAAGGATAAAAGTAGGGCTGTGAAGTAGGATGTTAGAAAAGTATACACTGAGGGCTTAGTAGGTAATTTTGACAGTTGCAGGAGAGGAGTCATTGGGCACAGGGGGATAAAAATCTGCTAACAGTTTAAATGATATGCTTTCCTGAAGAAGTGAGTTTTCAATGTTTTTTTGAAAGTGTGGACACTGAGTGAAAGCCTAACTGAGAAGGGAGTTCCACAGAAAAGGTGCAGCCCTGGAGAAGTCTTGAAGGCGAGCATTAGATGTGGGAGTATGGACAGAGAATATGGTATACCCATGACCAGATTTAGTAAAGTTCATATGAACTCAGTCTCTGTGGACAACAAAGGTTGAAGCAGTAGCAGCAGCTTATCAAGAGGAAGTCGATTTAGAAGTCATAATAAGAAATTTATGAGACTTCACTGAAATAAAAAATAGAATACATACCATTAATTTGTCTCAGGTTCATTTCTTTATATGTGAAAGCATGTCAAAACAATAACTATAAATTGGAAATTTAACTAAAGTTTATAGAATTGTACTGTTCCTTGCTAGAACATAAAAATGCACATAAAATGAAATGTTCTAAAGCTATCAATTATAAATCTAAATAACTCGTATCTTCATGACTCCCAGCACAACCTGTGCAAGGTGTCTTTGTCTAATGGTCATCTGTACTATAACTACATAAAAATATTGTTGTATCTTGGAAATTTTAAAACCGTTTGAAATCCTTTAGAATATTAATTATAATGTTCTATTGCCTTGTTAATTATGGCCTCCAAATGGCTTTAATAGTTGTGTTTTTTTTTTTTGAAAAGCAAAAACATCCACTATGGAATCTAAGCTGTAGCTTTTTATTTTCATAGCAAGAATTCCTGACAGACCGCTCGGCCACGCTACACACAGGCAGGAGGGGAGCAGCACAGCTCTACCCTCCTCCCAGACACCCTTGGAGCTGGGCTGGTGCGGCTGTGCACCAGCCCAGAAGTTATCCAGGTGGCCCACGGTCGAAGGGGTCCTGGCTGCAGCCGGATCCCATGCAGTGAGGGGCCCCGGTTGCAGCTGTGACCCCTGTGACCGTGGTAGGTACGACACTATATACACTGCTCAAAAAAATAAAGGGAACACTTAACACAATGTAACTCCAAGTCAATCACACTTCTGTGAAATCAGACTGTCCACTTAGGAAGCAACACTGAGTGACATTCAATTTCACATAGTGTTGTGCAAATGGGATAGACAACAGATGGAAATTATAGGCAATTAGCAAGACACCCCCAATAAAGGAGTGGTTCTGCAGGTGGTGACCACAGACCACTTCTCAGTTCCTATGCTTCCTGGCTGATGTTTTGGTCACTTTTGAATGCTGGCGGTGCTTTCACTCTAGTGGTAGCATGAGACGGAGTCTACAACCCACACAAGTGGCTCAGGTAGTGCAGCTCATCCAGGATGGCACATCAGTGCGAGCTGTGAAGGTTTGCTGTGTCCAGAGCATGGAGGCAGTAAGACAGGCCAGTACATCAGGAGATGTGGAGGAGGCCGTAGGAGGGCAACAACCCAGCAGCAGTACCGCTACCTCCGCCTTTGTGCAAGGAGGAGCACTGCCAGAGCCCTTCAAAATGACCTCCAGCAGGCCACAAATGTGCATGTGTCTGCTCAAACGGTCAAATGTGCATGTATCTGCTCAAACAGACTCCACGAGGGTGGTGCTTACAGCCCAACACTGTGTAGGACGTTTGGCATTTGCCAGAGAACACCAAGAATGGCAAATTCAGTCGTGGCAGGGCAAGACTGATTGTTATATGTGCACAACAAAAATAAAGAATAAAAAAAAAAAAAAAAGAATGGCAAATTCGCCACTGGCGCCCTGTGCTCTTCACAGATGAAAGCAGGTTCACACTGAGCACATGTGACAGACAGAGTCTGGAGGCGCCGTTGAGAACGTTCTTCTGCCTGCAACATCCTCCAGCATGACCGGTTTGGCAGTGGGTCAGTAATGGTGTGGGGTGGCATTTCTTTGGGGGGCCGCACAGCCCTCCATGTGCTTGCCAGAGGTAGCCTGACTGCCATTAGGTAGCGAGATGAGATCCTCAGACCCCTTGTGAGACCATATGCTGGTGCGGTTGGCCCTGGGTTCCTCCTAATGCAAGACAATGCTAGACCTCATGTGGCTGGAGTGTGTCAGCAGTTCCTGCAAGACGAAGGCATTGATGCTATGGACTGGCCCGCCCGTTCCCCAGACCTGAATCCAATTGAGCACATCTGGGACATCATGTCTTGCTCCATCCACCAACGTCACGTTGCACCACAGACTGTCCAGGGGTTGGCAGATGCTTTAGTCCAGGTCTGGGAGGAGATCCCTCAGGAGACCATCCGCCACCTCATCAGGAGCATGCACAGGCGTTGTAGGGAGGTCACACAGGCACGTGGAGGCCACACACACTACTGAGCCTCATTTTGACTTATTTTAAGGACATTACATCAAAGTTGGATCAGCCTGTAGTGTGTTTTTCCACTTTAATTTTGAGTGACACCAAATCCAGACCTCCATGGGTTCAAAAATTTGATTTCCATTTTTTAAATTTTTGTGTGATTTTGTTGTCAGCACATTCAACTATGTAAAGAACAAAGTATTTCAGAAGAATATTTCATTCATTCAGATCTAGGATGTGTTATTTTTGTGTTCCCTTTATTTTTTTGAGCAGTGTATATATATATATATATATATATATATCCTTCTTTCTATACAAATATACTGTTTTATACTATGTAAAAATATACTTTTGTTCTACGTACTGACTGTTAATCACGAATGATAAAGAATTACAAGTTGTTTGCAGTTTAAAAAAAAATCAGTTTATGTTCTTGAAAGAACATAATATTTAAAATTTATAGAAAATCCAGATTTATTTTGCTAATAATGTTTTATTATTTATTTTACAGAACTGTGTGTTCAGTGTCTCACAGAGATCCCCTTAGGCCTTCACTCTGTAAAAGAACAAAAAAAAAACAATTTTCAAATTGAATCCACCCTTTGGGTTACCATGTGTTTAATTAAAAAAACCAACATGCCGTTTATGAGGCTTTAACAAATGGTTTAGCACATGGGCAGCTGTACTCTCACAGTCATTGACGGCTGAAATCTTTCTTTCATGTCTTTCTCAAAATGTAAACGGTGGGAGAAAATGTTTGTGCTAGACAGCCAGCGAATTTATGTGAAGCAACCAGATTTGAAAGATTCAAAGCAAATTGGACTATTTATTTATTTAAAAATTAACATATTAATGATCATCGTTTCCAAAGCCAACTTAAAATCAATCAATAAATAGCATTATAATCGATTATGTATTTCATCTAGGAGTTAAAATCCTAAAATTAAAAGCTAAAAAAAGTATTTATCTCTAAAAAATTTATACATTGTGTGATATGAAATATCTCAATGCCCTTGGCTGAGAAGTTCCATCCAATCACATTGGCCTTCGGATGAGATGGAACAACTGAATCACTTGAACCATTTATTATCGAGGTCCTCAAGGTCAGAATGAGGTCCCTCAAACTCTCACTTAAACATGTTTTTCTAAAGGTGAGAGTTCGAAGTGACTTTAAAGCAAATTTCAAATTCAAGATTAAAATTGCTGAAAATGGGGGTGGAGCCAGCACCCGAGCGGGAGAGTCGCACCCGCAATCTACCGCCAGGAGACGATACATATTGGTTTACTGAGCTTCAAAAACCGTATACAGGCTCCCTGCACCATGGGGAAGAAGAACAAAAAACAGTGTGCAGATCCGGGCATGGAATCCGGAGATATAGGGGCTTTTCTCCGAGCAGCCTCATGGCCTGCACTCACCAAGATGGCGCCTGAGACCTATTCCTCACAGTCCTCACATGAGGATAGCACTTACACCGAGCTCTCCACACTGAAGAAAGTGCGACAGACACCTCAGGGACCCCAGGATCTAAAGTTAATTAAAGCCCTGGTGAAAGAAATTAAGACCATGTTCCAAGCGGACATGGCACTGGTGAGGGAAGATATTGCCACACTCACTAACAGGGTGGTGGCAGTAGAAGAGGGCATGACGAGTACTACACTGGTGCAAAACGCCAACGCCGCTGCACTGAACTCCCTGCACAAGCAATGTGCCGACCAACAAGCACAATTGGCTGTCATGGAAGATAGGCACAAGGCACAGAACCTTAGGGTCCGAGGAATACCAGAGATAATCTCTGGCACTGAACTACCACATTTCTGCCGAAGGCTCATAGCCACACTGCTGACACCACGGCAAGCCAAGCAAGTAATGATGGACTCTTGCTTCAGACTCACCAGGGCATCTCTCCTGCCCCGTGAAGGAGCCTGTGATGTATTGATCAGATTTGTGAGAGACTCCAACCGGGGTATACTTACAGGGGCTACAAGATGCTTTCCTACAGTGCAGTTCGAAGGAGCGCAACTGGCATTCTATAAGGACTTCTCAAGGCATACCATACCGTGGAGAAAATCCTTTCTTCAGGTCACTCAACTTCTCAGGGAGCAAGCCATTCCCTACAAGTGGGGCCCACGCCGACTACAGGCAGATAAGGCAGGCACGACATGCAAGGTATGACATACCTCTGAAATACCGACCTTCCTTCGATCACTGGGCCTACCAACACCGACGGCACAGGAAACAGCTCGTCCATCTTGGACTGTCGCAGATATTACCCCATTTGTGCCCAGAGGAGAAGCTCCGCAAACTGCTGCTCTACCTACTTGATACAGCTGCAGCTACGCAAGTCTCATGTACCAATACCTGCTGCAGAAGGTAGGAGCTCTAACTGTTCCCTATACTGTTTTTGATACCCCCCCCCCCTTCCCACTGGCTCTGAAAGCTATTGTTCATATAATTTGGTTACGTTACTTCCTCCCCCGCACCCGGAACTTTGAGTGTGAAAGTGAAAGCAAATTCACTATTGACCGCTATTCGCACATTCGGATAGCGACCTTAGCCTCCCTACACAGCGATGGCGTTAAGCTTGTACCAAGCCCAGGTCCCGAAGGACCCATACCAGATGCTTACCTGCCCAGAAGGGCCTTTTGTATAAGCCACATGTAACACCTACATACTAAGCATACGGGCAACCACAGCGATAAGAGAGAGCCCCCCAGATGTGCCTTTGTCAAAGCTATAAGCAACACCTAATTAATAAACCTACTGGCACCCACCGCTATAAGTATGTGCCCCTCACCACGTCATTGACTCCCCCCTAGAACTGGCGAGAGAGGGCTGAAAAGGATATGAAAAATAAAATAGGATAGTCCTCATGAACATATTAACATTGTAAATCTATGTTATTTTCTTGTTGTAATGCCAAACATGTGATATTGTAACCAACATGCTACACCACAAAAATAAAGGTGTGAAAAAAAATAAATAGCTGAAAATGAAACTTTCTCTGTCAGCTATGCCTCACACTGGCTATTCTGGGCTTGAATTGGAAAATTACTTTGCATTCTCATTTTAGTTCATAAACCTATAAGTTTATCGTGATCCCACTGCTCAGGGAAATGATAAACAACTTATTAGGTAGTAGCCAGTTGGCTTGCATGTAATAAAAAACCTTCACACCCTGAGTTTGAAGGAAAAAGTGCGACCATTCCTTAAGACTACTTTAATTAATAGCTCTACCTTTTGATTGTTAATTTAGGATTAGTCAGTAACTAACTTTGCTTTGGATACTAAAACAATCCTTTTTTTCCTCAACTCCCTCTATGTAACCTTACTGTTTGTCGATTAGAGAAGGACATCATCTATCAAATTACACTATAACTCCTATACTATGACTTTAAAGGAAAACTCATAATTGTTTTATTACAACTGAAAATAAAACGTAAGGTCTAATATATCATTATATAATTTTATAATATTTTGCATTGAATATGTGTCAGTTATTAACACTTTTCACTGCTGCTCTTGGCTTACTTTTGCTGCATTGGCATACATCCGAACATTTCAAATGGACAAAGAGAGACACTTTAAGTAGTGTAACCAGGAGTGGGGCTTTCAATCCCAGATAATGTCTCCTGCCGAATCGGTTGTCATCTCATGGAAGCCATATCTTTTCATAAGAGGACATGGAGTTTCTGACCATGGCTATATGTTTGTTTTCGAGTTTATGTTTAATTTCTGATAAGAGGGGGCAGCTGGTTTTAACCATTGAGCTGCCAAGGTATTTATTTTGTATAGTTTATGCTTCCTAGAGAAACCATCTATAGGTCGTCCTAGACAAAAGAACCAAAGGTCCAGATCAAAAGGTCTCAGAAATACGCTTTCCAGTAAGATTTTTATATGGGACCAGAAGTGCTGCACTTCAAGGCAAGTCCACCACATGTGTAGATATGTACTGCTGTGCCCGAAACCCCTATAGATTCTCCTGGATCTCATTCAACTCAGTGTCCCACTGTTGGTTGTAGGTCTCAAGAGTCCTCACACACTGGAACCAGAACAGATAAGATTATATATGATCAAAATTAGTCCTTTAGGACTGCTCCCACAATCAGAAGGGACTCAAAACAGATGGATAATAAAGATTTCACTCTGTCAAAGTTATTATTAATAGCAAAATCTTTCATATGAAGATATCCAAAAAGTCTCTAGGAGACAAGGGCACTATATGTCTTAAATTATCAAAACTGACCATTTTCTGAATATGAAGAATGGAATGGTATAATTCTGAACTTGAAGATATTTGTTCACTTAAACCATTTGGAACTCCAATATACAATTTTCAGAGAGCCTGCTTGGTGTCTTCAACAACAGGTAAAATGTTTCCGACATCTTTCACGGTCTGTTGGAGATGTCAGATAGACATGGGATCATTCATACATACGTGGAGGAGCTGTATAAGTCTGTCCCCTTTTTGGAATATGGTCTATGAAACAATTAGCAAGCTAAAAAAGTTGCAAAAACAGCAATAAGTTCAATACAATTAGAATGGCCCAAATTGAAGACAGTAGAAATCTTTATTTTAATACATGTATTGATAGCTGCCATATATAAAAAAACATACAAGATATAAGATACACCTAGATGAAAATAACAAGAAGGGAAACGATCATAGGGAAACACCGTTTAGTAGATGGTACCCTAAGGTGATATTGCACTCACGAAATTGTGATGAAAATCAAGCCCATCTAGATTTTCTTTGGTCTTGTCAAGAAGTCTTGTGAGGAGATGGTTAATGCCTCAAAATGAAGAAAAACCGAACATAGTATAGAATTGTATGGTAAAAAAGAATTACATTTTATTGGAAGCACTTACACAAGTTGTAGATAAAAACGCCCATCAAGTAAATGTCTCCTTTGTAAGATGGTAATCAGAGGTTGCAAATACAGAGATGGCAGATCAAATAAAATAAAATCAAAACAGCTCTACGCGTTTCGTCTAAAAGACTTAGACTTCCTCAGGAGCAATAAAAACAGTCAAATAAACTACAAATGTACTGAGTCCATCAATGTACTCAGTACATTTGTAGTTTATTTGACTGTTTTTATTGCTCCTGAGGAAGTCTAAGTCTTTTAGACGAAACGCGTAGAGCTGTTTTGATTTTATTTTATTTTATTTGATCTGCCATCTCTGTATTTGCAACCTCTGATTACCATCTTACAAAGGAGACATTTACTTGATGGGCATTTTTATCTACAACTTGTGTAAGTGCTTCCAATAAAATGTAATTCTTTTTTACCATACAATTCTATACTATGTTCGGTTTTTCTTCATTTTGAGGCATTAACCATCTCCTCACAAGACTTCTTGACAAGACCAAAGAAAATCTAGATGGGCTTGATTTTCATCACAATTTCGTGAGTGCAATATCACCTTAGGGTACCATCTACTAAACGGTGTTTCCCTATGATCGTTTCCCTTCTTGTTATTTTCATCTAGGTGTATCTTATATCTTGTATGCATTTTTTGAAGCTCTGAGGAACTTCTTGTTACAACCTAGATCTTTTAAGGGAAGTAATTTTTTTACCTTATTTTATATATTTTGCTGCACTTGGGTGGTCTTCTATTAGATACGTGTTTATATATATAAAAAAACACAAGATTTACCTACTTGGGCACATCTATCAAACCAGCTAATTTATCAGCTCAAGATAGAAAATAAGGGGAATAAACCCTCATCCAAAGGATATAATATATAAAAGAGAATATACTATATAGATGGACATTTTGGGAAATTCAACTATATAAATTATGCCATACCATCCTTATAATCTCATTAGACAGTTATTACAAGTTAATGGTATACCAGCAAGAGCTTTTCCCGCTATACCCATTATCCCTCTCTAATGATAAAGATAAAAATGTAAATATAAAAATAATAGATAAAGATAAAATAATAGAAGAGTGTGAACTCTGACTGACATCCTGGCTATTTGTATTGTATGTGATTTAAGTTTTAATAATATTTGACATTTTAACTGATATTTAATGCATTTAGTTCATAGGAACAGTGATATATGTAGGTTTTTCGATGTTGTGTTGACTAAATGTTTTTTTTTCTTTATTATTATAAAACTACAATAGGACTCCAATTATCCACCACTACTCTTTGTTAATGTTCCGTCCAGATCTCCCTCTACTTTGAACATTTAGTTAATTACATGTAGACTTACCTGCCTCACTTGCTGAATTGTATTTAATCTTATTTGTTTATTTTATGTTCTCTCTAAGTTTAACCTTGCCTCTGTCACACATAGGTTCCCGCACGACAGTGCCACATAGTACTTTTGCCACATATGTGGCGCTCTGTCTCACAAACGCACACATCCCCCCCTTCCTTTTCCAGTCCACTACAGGCAATAAGACTCTAGTTATATTCTAGTACACTGGAGAGGGGTGAGCTCCCTAACTGTCACACACCGTACTATATGAGCTACATCCAACCCAAGTAGGGGACACTCAATTACCAGTGTAAACGGCACTACAGTTGTACTGTATTTTTTATACACCTACAGCCATATGCAAATGTCACCGCACGGCGTGCAATCATATGTTAGAGATGATAATACTAGCACTGGCTCTGCCTTATCCCTGTCCCCACTATCCGCAATAAAGCTAAGATAACTTACTGAAGTAAATCCCTGAAGGGGGCTACCCTCTGGAGTACTTAGGTCTATATGAGACACACCGTTACTGAATGTATCTTACTAATGTGACCAGTGTGCTTATCTCATTGTATTATACCTGTTGATTAACTTGTTAAAAAAAAATATCACTCTGCATGCTGCTGTGCACAAGCCGATAACTATGCCTGTACCACTGTATGTGAACTTCAAGGGCAACAGCCCACATAATGTATTTCTTTATAACATGCTGAGCGACCAACAATAAAGAATAAAAAAAAAAAAGCAAAAGTAGTAATGGTGTTTGGAGTAATCCTTTAATGCCATGGAGCTATGTTATACACTTAGGCACACCAATGATATGGAACTCCTAGGAATAGAAAAGAGGGACAGAGGGATTTGGTCATTTGTGAGGTATGCATGGGGTCTGCCTTTGTTAGCCTTCTTTCTTTAGGAATAAGACTTATTTATTAAAACACATACACAACTTAATGGTTGAAACCACCCTGATATTTTGAGGAAAAATGGGCAAGTAAAAAGATCTGAGTTACTTTTTAAAAAGGGCCAAATAGTGATGGCTAGATGACTAGGTCAGAGCATCTCCAAAACGGAAAGTCTTGTGGGGTGTTCCCAGTATGCAGTGGTTAGTACCTATCAAAAGTGGTGCAAGGAAGGACAACCGGTGAGCTGACATTAGTGTCACGATAGCCGAAGGCTCATTGATGCATGAAGTTAATGAAGGCTAACCCATTTGGTCCGATCACACAGAAGAGCTACTGTAGGTCAGATGCTGAAAAACCTAATGCTGGCCATGATAGAAAGGTGTCAGAACACACAGTGCATCTGCAAACAGGTGAGAGTACCCATGAAAACTCATGTCTACCACAGAAATCACCTTCAGTGTGGATGGAGGCTTCAGACCTGGTCCATTGAGCAATGGTGGTGGCCTTTTTCAGCAGCATAATACACCCTACCATACTGCAAAAATTGTTCAGGAATAGTTTGAGGAACATGACAAAGAGTTTAAGGTATTGGCCTGGCCTCCAAATTCCCCAGATCTTAATCAGATTGAACATCTGTGGGATGTGCTGGAACAACAAATCTGAGTACTTTCTTGCTGCAATCTAAGTGTGCATCTGCCCAATAACAAGTTATTTTTGCTTTTGTAAATGATGTGACTTGTCAGCCTGTCTGGATAATTATTGTGAGTTTCTTTATTTAGTGTGATGCAAGACTTGGTTTGCTTGTGTGATCTGTTGTTAATATGACTACATTTTATGCGGTTAGTGTTTTCCTATAGTTAAGCACTTGCTGGTTTAAAATATATTAAGTGTTAATATGTGTTTTTCCTTTTAGTAAGATTACTAAATCATTTGACATTATTCCTTGGTACCATTGGGATTGAGTGGGTTGTAGTGTATATTGTACAGATTGATGGGATATTAGTGTCAGTTATTTATAACTTTGTGAAATGAGAAAATTATAGATAAAGTGATAAGTGAATTTGATCGGTGAAATATTATCCTAGTAAAGAAATGTAAAACTATGGGGCCCAAAATCAGTACCTGAATAGAAAAAGAAACACTATTGTATTTATTCACCAAACATGTAATTGTGGAAAACTGGCAAGGGATTTGGAAATCTAGGGCCAAAATAGCTAAACTGAAAAAATGTCCAACTTAGGTATTTTATTTTCAGTTTGACTATTTTGGTCTAAAATTTGTAAATGCCTTGTCAAATCTCCACAACTTCTGATTTAGCGAATAAACATCAAGATTATTTGCTAAACTGTCAGCTGTTGGGCAGTTTCCATGTATTTCCCCATAATTTCCCTATTTATGTTTAAACAATGTGTTATATTTGAAGACAAAATCAGGCTGCGTAAAAATGTTGGATTTTCACTTTTTTGTTTTAAATGTGTTTTGGCTTACCTTTTTAGTTCCTGTACTAACTCATAACTAGTTCATGTTCAGTTGTCCTATCCCCATCCCTCCACACAGAACCCACATGGGACCTGTTTGCTGACTGAGAGATGAGGTTACACCTGAGCATCCCAGTCAGCATTGAACCTGCATCTAACCATTACCAGTAGTTAAAGCACAAGTGTGTGGGTAAGGACAAGGTGGGAAGGATAGAGGAGAAACATTATTAGGGGACTGGGATAAAGATGAGAAACAACTAGAGGACTGGTGTACAGGGGAGAGACACAATAGGGAGCTGAGAAATAGGGGAGTAACACAACCTCACAACCATACTTATGTCCCGGTTTTGTGGCTGTCAGGATGAATAAGTGGCCCAACACGCAGTATTAAGTAAAACACGTAACAAATACAAACAGTAACAGCGTATTACCGGGCCTTAGAATGGCCAGAATTAGCATAATAGAATAAACAGTCATGAGCCGAGGTCAGGAATACAGAAAGGAACAAATACGGATGTCTTTGGATCCTTCCACTAGATGTCTGCACTCTTTCAGTGCCAATATGATAGCCAATAGCTCTCTGTGTCCTATGTCATAATTTCTTTCAGCTGGGGATAGCTTTTTAGAAAAGAAGCCACCTGGGTGCAGGGGTTGGTCATGACTCTCTCTCTGGGACAAAATAACACCAACCCCTGTTTCAGAGGCATCCACTTCTAATATGAAAGATCTGCTGGGGTCAGGATGAGCAAGTATAGGGGCTGAAGCAAATAAAGCCTTGAGTTGTTCAAATGCATTAATGGCTTCTCTTGGCCATAATGTACCTTTAACCGTCTTACGTGTCAAGTTGGTAATTGGGGCTATTATCGTAGAAAAGTTTTTAATAAACCTACGATTATAATTGAAAACCTGATTAACCGTTGGATAGCCTTTAAACCATGAGGTAGAGGCCATTGCAACACTGCCTCTAGTTTCTTGGGATCCATCTGGAAAACAGCGGGTGCATTACATAGCCCAAAAGGCATGACTAGGTATTCGTAATGCCCATTACGGATATTAAATGCTGTTTTCAGGGCCAGATTAGGAGCCCAGTGGGCTTGGTGCTGACAATTATGATGGAACCTAATTACAGAATCTTATCGACCAAAAACACTAAAACAGTCATAGCTCTCAAGCATCATGTATCTGAGTTGGTGTTGGGGGGAAACTCAAGGGATGCAGCTATAAGAAAACACATACTCTGTTAATCTCTCTCTAATATATGCTTTCATCTTTCAAGTAAATCCATACCCCCTAACAGCAGTGTCCAGTGAAGCAGGGAGTCGATGGGCGGGGTAAAATGGTGGGCCACTGATGCGAATCACGTGACCAGAACTGCCAAAAGGGGTGAACATGCCCAAAAAAGGGCATGTCTATCCAAAGAATTGGAAGGCCAGCCTGGCATCAGTGTCCCTATGCATCAGTGTCAGTGTCGCCCAGTCCCCTAGTCTCCCAGTGTCTGTGTCCCCATTTCTCCCAGTGTTCCCATGTCTCAGTGTGTCCCGAGTCACTAGGATGCTAGGGAACACTGAGAGACATGGGGACACAGTGAGACATGGGGACACTGAGACACTTGGGGACACTGGGAGACATGGGGGCACTTGTGGATACAGACATGGAGACACTGAGATATTTGGGGACACTGGGAGAAATGGGGTCACAGACACTAGGGACACAGAGACATGGGGACACAGACACTGGGAGACATGGGGACACAGACATTTGGGGAAACTAAGACAATAGGGACACTGAGAGACATGGGAACACAGACACTGGGAGACCAGGAGACATGGGGACACTGAGACACCAGGGACACTGGCTGTGAGGCATGGGGACACAGACACCAGGGACACTGGCTGTGAGGCATGGGGACACGGACACTGGAAGACATGGGAGCACTTGTGGACATAGACATGGGGACATTGGGAGACATGGAGACACTGAGAGATCTGGGGACACTGGGAGACATGGGGACACTGAGACACTAAGGACAATGGCTGGGAGATATGTAGACACTGGTAGACATGGGGACACAGACATCTTGGGACACTGGGAGACATGGGGACACTGAGAGACATGGGGACACTGAGAGATCTGGGGACACTGGGGGACACTGAGACACTAAGGACAATGGCTGGGAGATATGTAGACACTGGTAGACATGGGGACACAGACATCTTGGGACACTGGGAGACATGGGGACACTGAGAGACATGGGGACAGAGACACTGGGAAACTAGGGGACACTGGGAGCCATGGGGACACTGAGACACTAGGGACACTGACTGGGAGACATGGGGACACTGGGAGACATGGAGACATTGTGTCCCTAGTGTCTCCATATCCCAATGTGTTTCCCTATGTCTCACAGTGTCCCCATGTGTCTCAGCGTCCCCGTGTCTAAGTGTCCCCATGTTTCCCAGTGTCTCCATGTTTCCCAGTGTCCCAAAGTGTCTCCCAGTGTACCCATGTCTCTCAGTGTCCCCTAGTGTCTCAGTGTCCCCTAGTGTCTCAGTGTCCCCATGTCTTCCTGCTGCCTTTCCCTCCATCCTTCACTTACCTGAGCTGTAGTCTGTCTCTGCAGGCTGGGAGCTGCTGTCTGGACTCTCTGTGCTGTGTAGCTGCTCCCCCGTGGATCAGTGAGTAGAGAGAGGCAGGGAGATGCTGTAACTTCCTATCCCTGCCTCTCTCCATACACAGTGACCCCTACTGGCCAGTGCTGGTATTGCAGAGTAAACTCCATTTATCCTGAGAAAAATATTTGCATTTGTATTGCCGGTATTATTGCAATACCGTCACTTCCAGGCAGCCTTAAATACCGTCTATGCCTTAAAATACAAGTCAGGTGGCAAACCTAAGAGTAGTTTTTTAAATGGGCCTATTCCATGGGCCTGGGCCTGGGCCTGGAGCTCCATCAGCCCCTATGTTAATCCGGCCCTGGTTGTTTTCCATTTATGTCCTTCCTTGATTCTTACTAGATTGTAAGTGCTCCTTAAATCTAGTTTAGTAAATATCTTAGCCCCTTTTAACCTGTCAAAAAGTTCTGAAATAAGTGGTATTGGGTAAGCGTTCCTTATGGTGATTTTTTTAAGCGCCCTGTAATCAATAAAAGGCCGCAGATCACCCTCTTTTTTTGGAAACAAAGAAAAACCCTGATCCTGCTGGGGAAGAGGATCTGCGTATTTGACCTTTAGTTAACACATCCTGTATTTATTCCTCCATGATTTTACTTTCCAGGGGAGACAGGATATAAACTCTCCCTTTGAGGGTAGGCATAGTACCTGGTAATAGATTTATCGGACAATCATAAGATCTATGCAGTGGAAGTGTATCGGCATATACTTTGTTAAACACCTCCATTACCTTCCCATATTGGGTGGGAACCGTAGTGGACAATGGAGAGGCAGTAGGAACATTGATTGTACCCAATTCTTTTGTTATAGGTTTTAAACATCTGTTACAACATCCATCACCCACTTTAGTATCTCCCCTTTCCTCCAATCTATATGTGGATCACATTTGATTAGCCATGGAAAACCAAATACAATGGGACAAGAGGGTGAGGAGATAACCTGAAAAGTAATTTGTTCCTTATGCAAGGCCCCTAGTTGCAATGAAACAGGATGTGTAACAGAATGGTAACAGAAAGAAATCTTGAAAGAGGCATAGTGGGGTACATATACATAACACCTAAGGTCGGTCCCCTAATGGTACTTAGGTGCAAGAGTTTTCCGGACGAATCGGGCAATTTACCCTTATATGTCCCTTCTTGCCACAATACATACACAGACCCTCACTCCTTCTGAATTGTCTCTCCGCTTCAGATAACCTCATAACTCCCAACTGCATAGGTTCAGGTTCAGCAGCTACAATAGGGGGTTTGGGTACAACAGGGTTGGAGCTAGAAAAGTGCTATTTCTTCTAGGTTTGTTTCTGATCCTTTCCCTTTCTCTTAGCCTGTTATATATCTGTATCATATAAGTTATATAGTCATTAAGTTTTTCTGGCAAGTCTCTGGCAGCAACCTCATCTAGAATGGTATCGGACACTCCTTCAGAGAAAGCGGTGACGAGGCCACTGTTTGTCCAATCCACCTCTGAGGCGAGTGTACGGAACTCAATTGCATAATCAGCAACAGAGCGAATGTCTCAAATGGTTCAAAAGTTAGCTTGACCTCAGCTAGGAATTCCGCATAATCATATGCGATAGACTTGTTGCTCTCTCATAAAGGATCTGCCCAGGTTAATGCCTTCGCTATCAATTGATTAATCAGATAACCAATCTTGGATCTATCAGAAGGAAAGGAGCCGGGGGAGGCCTCAAAGTGGTACTCGATTTGGTTAAGAACACCAAGGCATTCCTGAGCATTACCACCGAAATGAGGGGGCGGTGAGAGGGATATAGATGGAGCCTTGTATACTATGGGTACAACAGCAACAGGTGGGGCTGGATGAGGTCGTTGATCCTCCGGTTGGAGGTGAGCTGTACGGGTCAACAATGTCTGAAAGGCCTGGGCAAATTGATCCATATGGTGATCATTATCTTCCAGCCTTCTTTCGCAAGCCAACATGTGTCCATGTCCCTGTCGTAATGTCAGGATGTACCAGTGGCCCAACACGCAGAATTAAGTAAAACATGTAACAAATACAAAAAGTAACAACATATTACCGGGCCTTAGAATGCAACAAATACGGAAAGAACAAAGCAAAAGGGTCACAAGGGAGAGACTTGTTGCTCTCTCATAAAGGATCTGCCCAGGTTAATGCCTTCGCTATCAATTGATTAATCAGATAACCAATCTTGGATCTATCAGAAGGAAAGGAGCCGGGGGAGGCCTCAAAGTGGTACTCGATTTGGTTAAGAACACCAAGGCATTCCTGAGCATTACCACCGAAATGAGGGGGCGGTGAGAGGGATATAGATGGAGCCTTGTATACTATGGGTACAACAGCAACAGGTGGGGCTGGATGAGGTCGTTGATCCTCCGGTTGGAGGTGAGCTGTACGGGTCAACAATGTCTGAAAGGCCTGGGCAAATTGATCCATATGGTGATCATTATCTTCCAGCCTTCTTTCGCAAGCCAACATGTGTCCATGTCCCTGTCGTAATGTCAGGATGTACCAGTGGCCCAACACGCAGAATTAAGTAAAACATGTAACAAATAAAAAAAGTAACAACATATTACCGGGCCTTAGAATGGAACAAATACGGAAAGAACAAAGCAAAAGGGTCAGAGATACCAGAAATACGGGACGTCAAGTCAAGCCAAGATCAAAAACCAATAATCAGAATCAGGAACGTGCTCTTGGAAACGGTGACACCGCACGCACGTTCATGTCACTGGTGATGTCATTGTGGGCGGCGTCATTATTAAGCACCGTTTTGCAGTGGCCGGGGTCCCTCCCAACGCTGGACCCGGCCGCCAATCCACAAACAGCATGAAGGGAGAGGCTCTGGGGGTGAGGTGAGTAACCTCTCCCTACTTTAGTGCGATCGCGCCAGTCAGGCACGGACACACTGTGGTGCCAATCAGGCACTATGATAGTGTGACCATACTGATCAGGTGGAGTCACACTGAGGTGCCGATCAGGCACTGAGACAGTGGCAAAAAGTTTTGGAAACCCTTAAATGTGAAAATATATATTTTAAAAAATGCATCTTTTAGAGGGTCAAGAGCTCTTTTCTTTTTTGTATTGTTTAGAGAAAGCTCTGAATTATTATATCTGTCCTATCTTCTAATTTAAAATGGACTCTGAAACCACAAAGAACTTCCTTATAACCAGGAGGAGAGAGAAAAAGGAGATAGGTTTTAGCCTCCATGAAGCATCACCAATTGGTGGTGCTCTTCTCTGCTCTGTGTAACTGAGGGGAAGCTCTGCAGCCAATATTCTTAGCTTCCTATTAAATAAGTGACTGTAGGACCAGAAAGAAGTTGGGGAAAAATGAATATAGATTGATTGTATTATGAAACTATATTGTTATTCTAAAAATATACATCCATCCTTTGCTATCTGTACAGTGTATTTCTGCACTGCATTTCTACTGGTTGAAAGACAAATTCTGGGAAATATAACACAGCATCACTTTGTTGGCCAAATGTCAATATATTTGCTTTAGATCAATGAAAAATTGCTATCAACTAAATATTATATACTTTACAGATTTTCCACAAATATTCCATAATGTTCTCTCACGCCCTTTCACGAAAACTTTAGCACTGGTCTTCTGTAGTTCCATCTGTACAAAACAATTCTGTATCTTCAAATGGTGGTGTAAGTCTGTAATAAGACACCAGTCACGCATCCAGAAAATAAAAAGTTGTTTTGTTCTATAATTAAGAACAGATACAGTGTGTATGCCAAGGTCAAGTATCTACTCATTAACTCTATCATTTGAAGTACTCCAGTGGTCTCACTACAGACAGATGGTAAGCTTATTATGTGATACAGGAATAGGTCAAGTTGAATTTCGGACCAAAAGGTATAAGAGGGAAATCTTCTAAGATTTATGTTTAATAGTTAGTACGGACAATTTTTTTTATTTTTATTTTGTATATTCCATATTGTGAGATACCTTTAAGCTGTATAGTTTCACAGTGTTTCTTTGAAAATGGGAATAATTTGCCTCTCTAATTACAATATATATTTTCTAATCTAATAAACAAACATTGTTATAGCTACCATTACATGTTTACCGTTTGAGGGGGGCTGTGGATAAACTAATGTATTATTAAAGGAACACTGTAGCGTTAAGAATACAAATGTATATTCTTAATGCTATGGTGCCCTTCTAAGTAGCTAAGTGACTTTATCCCCACTTTCTATAAAATAAAGCCATTTTACTTACCTTTTCTCCCTAGCAGTACCAGTCTCCAATCCGTCGTCCCACTTTAAAGGCTGAGATCACCAAGATTGATGATCTCAGCCAATCCAATGCTTTTCCATAGTAAAGCATTAGGAGGTTAGTGTGCATGCGCAGCAACATACTGTGTTGCACTAGTCAAATGCTTTCTTTGAGAAGCGTTTGATTAAATAGCTGAGTCTAACTTTGTTATTGTAGTGGAAGTGTCTCTAATGTCTGTCAGTAAGACAGCCACTAGAGGTGTGTTAAACCTGGAATGGAAACATTGCTGATTCTACAAAATTGCGTTTACATTGCTGTTTTAAAACGACAGGGACACTGCACCAAGGCCACTTCAGTGAGATTAAGTGATCTGGTTGTCTTTAGTGACCCTTTAAAGAGTAATCTTAAAGACCATAGAAAAACTTTGCGTTATTGCAAAACTGATGGTGCAGAGACTACCCTGTTCCTACTCTAAAATCTAAGAATGGCTTAGAACAGGAGTGGGGAAAGTCCGGTACATGGGCCATATCAGGCCTGCAATATCATTTGGTGTGGTCCTCACAGGGCCAGCGGTACCATAAGGTGACACTTGTGGCCGCCTTAGGGTGCACCGGCCATAGGGGTGCAACATCCTGCTGACTGGCTCTGGCAGGATGGGAGCCCACTGCATAGCGTTCCCCTCCAGCCTGTTATTCTTCTGTAGCGTGGTAGAGCCGCAGACCGGAATAGAGGCCACGCTACACAGGAGGGAGATGAAGATGAGGGAAGGTTATAGGGGGTAAAACACATGGGGGAGGGAATGAGGCACATGAATTGTTGGGGGTTGGGGGAGGATATTAAGCTGGGGATGGGGGAAATGGAATGGAGGGGCAGGACACACACAAAGAGACAGAGAGGCTGGGAGAGTAAAAGACAAGGTGCTGGGGGAAAGACACACACAAGGGGATGGGAAGGGGAGAAAGAGAAACACAAAAAGGACGGGGGAGAGAAAGACACACACAGAAGGGCTGTGGCGGTACAACAAGACACAGAGGGACTGAGGAAGAGGCAAAAGAGACAGATATGGGATAATTTTTAGGTTCATAATTTTGTATGGCCCTTGGTCTAAAATAGGTTCCCCATCCCTGTTTTAGAACTTTAGTGATTAGTAAAAATTGTTCCAGCTCTTCAGAGCTGTCAATCATGCAGCTGAAGTGCTCAGTTCTGTCTGCCTGACAGCAATGCTGTCCAACTTGTGCATCAGACATGCACAGTAAACTAATAAAAGTCAATGTGTATACTCATAGCAGTCACAGTATAGCTATCTATGTGATTAATGAAACTGCTTTTTAAAGCGACACTCACTGCCCAAGTTAAAAAAAAACAAAAACAAAAAACAGTTAAACCTCAGACTTTGTGGGCTTGGCAATTTTTTTGGGAAATTATAGCTCTAAAAAAAACTGTGAATGTAGAAATTTTTCTGAATGGATTCCAAAAAAACAAACAAACAACCAAAGCCACAACTCATGTAAGCAATGATATTCACTGCTGCTTTCTTTGCTTGTCATTCTATATAAACATGTCCTTTATTTGGACTATCAGTAGAAAGCTGGTCATTATTTTTTCTAAGACAAATGTAGCTTTAGTCTCCTATATGTGTTTAACACTAGTATCCTGTGTATTACAGCAATTAAAAACAGCATGTTCAATTCATTAAACTGAGACCCATCCATGCTGTTTGTTCCTGTAGCTGATCCCATATGACATTGAGAGCAGAAGTCTCCCCTTTCGAATTTGGCAGTGGCTGAAGTCATTGCACCATGGGCCTGGCAAACAATCTTTATAGCATACAGAATGCATGTTAAGGGTACAGTTGGTCTTTGTTAATTAGATGTGCTTTGATCTAAGTCCATATAGGCCAAATTAGAATGCTATTCTACCGTTTGTCTCCCGGAAAACAAAATTAATCTCACAGAGAACCTTAGAACACAGAATCAGAAAATCAGAAACAGAAAAATTTAGGATACTCAATACTCTTCAATTCTTGAAAAAAAAAAAAAAAATTTAATTTTTTTCAATCTGTAATAATTTGTTAGCATCATGTCTTTGTCAGCAAGCTGAATATTATCTTAGCGGTCCGCCGATCACACTGCCCCCTGACCCAGCAGACCCCCATTTCTACAGTCCCTGTTCAATCCTTTGGCCTCTCTGACACTTGCCACTGTGTGCACGCCACTTTTAATGACATAGCACATGCCTACCGGCGTCTTGACGTCACTGACACCAATTCCTCACGTTTTCACCTCCCACTTATGTACTGGGGGAGAGGGTACTGCAAAAACACTGCCTTTAAAAGTGTAATCTGCTAAGTGCACACTGGCCTGTTCTGGTTCCTTAGTGTCCCAATAGTGCATTACTATTATCCTCTTGTCTGTTCTGGTATTTGACTCTGCTTTACCCTGGCTATTCTGCATTTAGCTTCTTTGACCAGGCTTTGTCTTTTTTTATATATTGGATTTCTGGTTTCCTTGACCTTGACTTGTTTTGACCTCCCTATACGGTATTATATTATGCTTGTTCGGCCCGGCCACTCTAAGTACCGGTGCACGTGCTTACTATTCTCTGTATCTCTCTGGTGGGTTCATATACTGCATGTTGGGTTATATATAACCATGACAGTCTTGATGCTCTATTGTACTGCAAATTCAATCTGGATTCGTATATTTTTCAGATTCTTGGTGCAACTTGCTGCATGTAAGCTTCAGGAATACATATAAATATTATTTTTACATTCTGGCTTTTTTGCATTTCTAGTAAGCTGTATTTGTAAAAAAAATTTTTATTAATTTTTTATTTTTATTTTAAGTGTAAAAAATGAATTGTATGTAAAACTGCAGCAGGAATGGAACAAACCAAAACTACCCATTTCATCTCAAACGTAATGAAGATATTTTATAAAATCAATGATTTCATTCAGGGCTGCCATCAGAAATGTTGGGGCCCCTGACACAGCTCAAGGTCTGGGCCCCCCGTTGCCTGCACCCGAGTCCGCCCAAAGTGCCCCCCCCCTCCGAATCCGCCCACAGGGATGCAGTGTCTGCAGGACCGGTGCAAGGATTTTTGCCGCCCTAGGCAAAAGTAAAGTTTGCCGCCCCCCCATGTGACATCACAATGCCCCACCCATATGATCTGCCATGTTAACTAACACCAGTGCTGCGGTGTTTGCATTAAAAGGCATGCAGGGACAGGCTAGACACCAGAACCACTACATTAAGCTGCAGTGGTTCTGGGGACTATAGTGTCCCTTTAATGTGAGGTAAATTAGAGATTAGTGCCACAAATAATATACTAGATTGCCTACTTACAACCAGATGAGGATGATGATGGGCTCTAGCTGCCGTCTGGCTCCACTGGTCTGGTGTACAACAGGCTCTCTGGAGGCGGTTTGTAACTGTGGTCACAAAAATCACTGTTCTGGGAGAACGGGAAGCAGCTCCATTTTTTTGAGGGCCCTTTACACAGCTCAAGGTCTGGGTCCCAGGGTCCACCTTCATGTTCCACCAATGAGTTTGTTCACAGGGAGTGGAGTGTGTGTGTGGGGGATGTCCTGATGTGTGTAAGGAATGCATTGTGTGAATCTGTGTTTGTATGTGTAAGGGCTGCAAGATGAGTTTGTGTATGTATGGGATGCAGTGTGTGCGTCTGTAAGGGGTGCATTGTGTGTTGCTGTGTGTAAGGGATGCATTGCTTGTGTACGTGTGTCTGTGTGTAATGCATTGTGTGTTTTTCTGTGTGCAAGGTGTGCATTGTGTGTGATGGATGTCGATCTCTCCCCCTCCCCCCGTCAATTTCCTTCTCCCCCTCCCTCCCTCTCTCCAATTTCCTTCTTCTCCCCCTCCCTCTCCAATTTCCTTCTTCTCCTCAATTTCCTTCTTCTCCCCCTCCCTCTCCAATTTCCTTCTTCCCCCCTCCAATTTCCTTCTTCTCCCTCTCATTTCCTTCTCTCCCCCCTCCAATTTCCTTCCTCTCCCCTCCAATTTCCTTCCTCTCCCCCGTCCCTCAAATTTCCTTCCCCTCCTCCCGTCCCTCAAATTTCCTTCCTCTCCCCGTCCCTCAAATTTCCTTCCTCTCCCCCCGTCCCTCAAATTTCCTTCCTCTCTCCCTCCCTCAAATTTCCTTCCTCTCTCCCTCCCTCAAATTTAATTCTTTCCCCCCTCCCCTCAAATTTAATTCCTCTCCCTCAAATTTCATTCCTGTCCCCCTCCCCTCAATTTCAATCCTGCCCCCTCCCTCAAATTTAATTTCTTCCCCTCCTCCTCAAATTTCATTCCTTCCCCCCATTCATTCTTTCCCCCTCATTCATTCATCCCCCCTTCCATTTTCCCCCCTCCCATTTAATTCTTCCCCCTCCCATTTCATTTCCTTCCCCCACCATTTCATTTCCTTCCCCTTCCATTCCTTCCCCCCTGAATTTCATTCCTCCCCTTCCATCTCATTTCCCCCCATTTCATTATTTCCATTCCTTCCCCCTCCCATTTCATTCCTCCCCATTTCATTATTTCATTCCTTCCCCCTCCCATCTCATTCCTCCCCATTTCATTCCTTCTCCCCCATTTCATTTACCCACCTCATTCCTTCCACCCCCCCAATCCCTTCTCCCCATCTCCCATTTCATTCCTCCCCCCACCTGACACTGGCGGCGGGCGGGCGGGCCGGCGCGCGAGGGAGCACGTCATCTTCCGGCTACGGCATCAGTACGGTGCGCGAGGGAGCTGAAGAGGAAGCACACAGAGAGTGCTCCCTCACGCGCCGGACGGCTTTCAGGGCCAGCCTCTGGGGGGTCCTGAGGTGACCGGCTGCTGGGCCCCCCAGGAGAAGAGGCTGGCCCAGTGGGTACATACCGGGTCGCTGGGCCCTCTGCGACCCGGTATGTACCCACTGAATCTGGGGCCCGGACCACATGAGCAGTCCGGGCCCCCCAGGACCGCCGGGCCCATGACAACCGTTGCGGTTGTCATGCCCTGATGGCGGCCCTGATTTCATAACTTGCAATACTAAAAATGTGATTTATACAGGGAGTGCAGAATTATTAGGCAAATGAGTATTTTGACCACATCATCCTCTTTATGCATGTTGTCTTACTCCAAGCTGTATAGGCTTGAAAGCCTACTACCAATTAAGCATATTAGGTGATGTGCATCTCTGTAATGAGAAGGGGTGTGGACTAATGACATCAACACCCTATATCAGGTGTGCATAATTATTAGGCAACTTCCTTTCCTTTGGCAAAATGGGTCAAAAGAAGGACTTGACAGGCTCAGAAAAGTCAAAATAGTGAGATATCTTGCAGAGGGATGCAGCACTCTTAAAATTGCAAAGCTTCTGAAGCGTGATCATCGAACAATCAAGCGTTTTATTCAAAATAGTCAACAGGGTCGCAAGAAGCGTGTGGAAAAACCAAGGCACAAAATAACTGCCCATGAACTGAGAAAAGTCAAGCGTGCAGCTGCCACGATGCCACTTGCCACCAGTTTGGCCATATTTCAGAGCTGCAACATTACTGGAGTGCCCAAAAGCACAAGTTGTGCAATACTCAGAGACATGGCCAAGGTAAGAAAGCCTGAAAGACGACCACCACTGAACAAGACACACAAGCTGAAGCGTCAAGACTGGGCCAAGAAATATCTCAAGACTGATTTTTCTAAGGTTTTATGGACTGATGAAATGAGAGTGAGTCTTGATGAGCCAGATGGATGGGCCCGTGGCTGGATTGGTAAAGGGCAGAGAGCTCCAGTCCGACTCAGACGCCAGCAAGGTGGAGGTGGAGTACTGGTTTGGGCTGGTATCATCAAAGATGAGCTTGTGGGGCCTTTTCGGGTTGAGGATGGAGTCAAGCTCAACTCCCAGTCCTACTGCCAGTTCCTGGAAGACACCTTCTTCAAGCAGTGGTACAGGAAGAAGTCTGCATCCTTCAAGAAAAACATGATTTTCATGCAGGACAATGCTCCATCACACTCGTCCAAGTACTCCACAGCGTGGCTGGCAAGAAAGGGTATAAAAGAAGAAAATCTAATGACATGGCCTCCTTGTTCACCTGATCTGAACCCCATTGAGAACCTGTGGTCCATCATCAAATGTGAGATTTACAAGGAGGGAAAACAGTACACCTCTCTGAACAGTGTCTGGGAGGCTGTGGTTGCTGCTGCACGCAATGTTGATGGTGAACAGATCAAACACTGACAGAATCCATGGATGGCAGGCTTTTGAGTGTCCTTGCAAAGAAAGGTGGCTATATTGGTCACTGATTTGTTTTTGTTTTGTTTTTGAATGTCAGAAATGTATATTTGTGAATGTTGAGATGTTGTATTGGTTTCACTGGTAATAATAAATAATTGAAATGGGTATATATTTGTTTTTTGTTAAGTTGCCTAATAATTATGCACAGTAATAGTCACCTGCACACACAGATATCCCCTAACATAGCTATAACTAAAAACAAACTAAAAACTACTTCCAAAAATATTCAGCTTTGATATTAATGAGTTTTTTGGGTTCATTGAGAACATGGTTGTTGTTCAATAATAAAATTAATCCTCAAAAATACAACTTGCCTAATAATTCTGCACTCCCTGTATGCTGGAGTGCCCTTGCGGCCCCCCAATACATAAGTATGACCTCAAGAAGCTTAAAAACCAGAATAGCGGAAAACACTGTTGCAATATTACAAAAGGATACTACAATCACACTTTGTCCATTTTATTTTACACCAGAATAATCCAAAATACCTTTGATTTACTGAAATACAAAAATGTAGCATTCCTTGGAGAATATGGAATATTAAGAAGATTTTAGGAAAAAAATTGATGCATTGTGTTTTTAATTTTAAAAAAAAACTTTAATATCAGATGGTCTTATTGCTGATTTTGACGTTTTTTAAATCTTTTTTTTAAATATATCAATTAATTTTTTTTTTTATTACTGTACCACTATATTACATGATATCTTATCTGCCTCCTGCTTATTACTATTTATCTTATTTTATTTTCCACTTTTATGCAGTTTTATTATGCATATGCCACTCACTGCATTTAATGTATGCTTATGTCTTTAATATATCCCCTCTTTTAACAGCGGTTTCCTTTTATTATTTCTGTGTTAATTTATTTCCCCTCTAAATATGGCTATTTTTTTCCAAGTTAATCCTTCTCAGGACTACTATTACTATATTTATAGGAGTTTTGTCCATGTAATATGGCTGCCGCTCATGGTCATGTGACCCACGGTGACCTATTATGCCTCCAATTAGTCGTGCTATAATTGCTGGGACTGTCTTTGACATTAGGAGGAGTCATCCTCAGGGCTCTGCCCTTGCTTTTAGTTTTAACTCCCTATTTGCATTTTAGTTCCCCTTTGCTTTTTTACTACATTGGTCATAATTCCCTGTTCCACCTCATGATGTTTGTGCTGGCACAACACTCTGTTAGTCCCACACTTTTTGCAGTCACAGGAGTGAAGTGGACCAATCACTACATACCTATTATTTTTTTAGGCAATTTGGCCCCACTTCCTTTGCCCTATCATAGTTTCTGCCTTAGTACCCAATTAGTGGGTTTATTGTGCCGTTCTTTGATATTCTGGGTACCTCTGTAGCCCTGGCATGGCTAGTTAATCCAATATTTAGAATTTCTGTAACCCTCATGCTGCTAGTTATTTTGATTATTTATTTATCTGTAACCCTGACTTTGGCTTGTTTATGGATCACAATTTCTCTCTTTTTATACATTAAACCTGGCCACACTAAGAAGGTCTGGTAAATTTGTGCAGTTATGCAAGAGCACACAGTCAACATTTCAGTCCTATTAATGAACCTACCTTGAAACATCAAGGTAAAAGGGCTGAAATATTGACTGTATGCATTGTCACTGATAGTATTGGAGTGTTGCCATTGTAATCAGAGGCGTAACTAGAAACCTCTGGGCCCCAGTGCAAAAATTGCGCTGGGGCCCCCATGTGTTTCCTTCCTCCCCCAGCCGCTGTGTGTGTCTCATTCCCTCCCCAGCCCCTCTGTGTGTCTCATTCCCTCCCCCCAATCCCTCCGTATGTTTCATTCCATACCCTGCCATCCCTCTGCATGTCTAATTCCCTACCCCTCACTTTCCACAACACCCCATGTGTATCTCCCCCAGCCGCTCCATGTGTTTCTCTCCTTAGCCCCCCATCCTCTCCATATGTCTTTCTCCCCTAGCCCCCTCCGTGTGTCTCTCCAAGCCCCCTCTCTCCCCTAGTCCCTTGCATCTGTATTTCTCACCTAGCACCATGTGTCTCTCGCCCCTAGCCCCCCCTCCATGTGTCTCTCTACCCTGACCCCCACCTCCATGTGTCGCTCTATCCTAGCCCCCTTGCCATATGTCTCTCTCCCCTAGCCCCCATGTGTCTTTCTCCCCTAGCCACCTCTAGCCCCTACATGTGTTTCTCTCTCTCCCTTAGCCCCCAGGTGTCTCTCACCCTTGACCCCAGCCTCTCTATGTGTGTCTCTCGCCCCTAGCCCCCCCTCCATGTGTCTCTCTACCCTGACCCCCACCTCCATGTGTCGCTCTATCCTAGCCCCCTTGCCATATGTCTCTCTCCCCTAGCCCCCATGTGTCTTTCTCCCCTAGCCACCTCTAGCCCCTACATGTGTTTCTCTCTCTCCCTTAGCCCCCAGGTGTCTCTCACCCTTGACCCCAGCCTCTCTATGTGTTTCTCTCTCTCCCAGCCCCCCCTCCATGTGTCTCCCCTAGACCCTCAATTAATCCAATTACCTCCCTCCCCTCCTGTACCTATGCGTGGCTGCTGCAGTACCCGTCTGACAGGAACTGCTCTCTCAGTGAGTACTTCCTGTCAGCCACTGTGCATCGGCCCTGGAGCTTAGCCGGCAGGCCACAGTCGCTGGGGTCAGCTGGGCAACCAGGCCCCCCTTGAGTGATGGGCACAATCGCAGCTGCGACTCCTACGACCGCGGTAGGTACGCCACTGGTTGTAATCCATAGCAACACTTTGACACTATCAGAATGCCTGACTTGCAACAAGAATAAGCACAATCTTCACCTGGTGAAGAACCAGACCTGATGACCTCACAACATGACCACCAGGGATGTCATAGCATAAATGCCTGAACTTGGGAGAATCACACCATGAGTGACCACACCGCGTGGCACCAAACCTAGTGAGGCTACTGCAGTCCTACAAAAAGTTTTTTTTTATGATTGTTTACAACATTTTCTCCTCCAAGGTAGATACAAATGCTATCAATAATTGACTGAATATTCTCTCTGGCAACCCATGGAAGGGATCCTAGGTTTATTAAAGAAGCAGTGTGAGGATGTGTGACGTTGTGTGACAAAGACTCCTCCATTACATTTTACGGGAGAGTTAGACTTCGTGACTAATCCTATGTGAGTTGGCACATGATTTACCTATAGAATGCATTTTGATTGCTGTTGATATAGTATATAATTCTATATTAGAAATGATCTATCATTAGTGTTCCATAGAGTTTGATGACCATATCGTTCATTTACAATATCTCTGACACCACAAACACATCAAGCGCTTCTGTTTTCATATTATACTTTTCACTGACTTTGGTATTTAAGAGGTTAATAGATTTTGTTTTTCCACTGTTTCTCCTGGCCATGCTACATTGCATTGTGAGAACGTCTGAAATTCTTTCTAACCGAATTTACAGACACTCCAATTTTTCACACTGATCATTGTTCATATGGCCCCAATCTCTCGTCTTTTTTTGCCAGAAGTCTTTGTAATTTAGTGACAATTTGTCATTGTCATCCCAGACATGTCACTTCACTCCAGAAGGATTTGATTTTAATGTGGAGCGTAACATGCAGATGAGCGGGTTTCTGTAATCTTAATTCAAACAAATGACGGCGAGAGGGTAGTTTTATTCTTACATAATTCTTTCTCATGGTAAGCCATTCATACACAAAATATAAATGGTAAAATAAATAAAATGTGACTCTTGGGAATCTTTTAGGATCTTCTGTTCTTCTCATTTGCAATTATTTTATCTTTGATGATTTTCCAATTTATTGTCATGCCCATTATATTATTTAAAGTATTTTAATTGGACAATTCTATAGAAATGTACTAAAATAACTAAATTTTTAATGTAGACCTGATAAAGGATGTTCTATTTCAATATGTATTGTTTGTTTCTTAAAGGACCACTAAAGGCACCGAGACCACTTCAGCTCAGTGAAAGGTCTGGGTGCCAGGTCCTTCTAGTTTTAACCCTGTAGCTGTTTACACTGAAGGTTAATCCAGCCTCTAGTGGCTTTCTCACTGACAGCCGCTAGAGGAGCTTCCACGATTCTCAGTGTGAAAATCACAGTGAGAAGACGTTGACATTCATAGGAAAGCATTGAGTAATGCTTTCCTATGGGCGGTTTGAATGGGCGCGCGGCTCTTGCTGACCTCAGCAGGAGGAGGTGAGGTTACCAGTGCTGAGGGAGTCCAGTGCTGGAGAAAGGTAAGTGGCTGAAGGGGTTTAAACCCCTTCAGCCCAACGGGAGGGGGCCATGAGGGTGCGGGGGACCCAAGGACTACATAGTGCCAGGAAAACGAGTTTGTTTTCCTGGCACTATAGTGCTCCTTTAATTCTTCCTTATTTTCACATACATTTTGCTGATGCTGGACTTAATTCCTTTACTGTATGGAAAGATAAACAAATCTTTGCTCTAATTCCTGGAATTTGTGAGCATAGAAACCACATGAAACACAGGTCTGCTCTCACTTGAGTCATGAAATGCATATTGCCAACCCAAAGACAATTGTCGGAGGAAACATGGGAAAATAGAGGAATTTAAGATTCCTTAGCATGCTGAACTGAATATCCTGAAGTATTTTCCAATGGATATGGCTATGTTATGATCAAAAAGTGACTGTAATACAAAAATCAAGTGTGTTGAGAAATGTGCTTCAAATAGACAATACAATAGAAAGGAAAGTACTCAACTGCCTCATGTTCGGTAGTGCAATGATGAAGGGCACCGACTAGTACACTTTAAAATTATACCTGGAGCATTTAAGAGGTATAAAGGGACATTTTTTAGCATAGGCTCTTCAAAGCCAATCTAACATTTTTGGTCTAAACTAAGTTGTACATTTCATAAGTTTTAATTAGTATATCGAAGTGTGTGCATGCTTTATGCAAATTCTGATATGCTAATATAATTGTTATCTAAAAGAGGAACAGACGTAGTTTAATATTTTGAAGTCTTCAATTAAATCTGATGCTAGCTTAAGTTGCTTTACATAAATATTCAAATAACCTACTGGTAGTAAACCTTTTACATTATAAATCCATCTGGGGCATAACTATTAGGTCCGTCCCTGTAAAAACCAGCAAAAAAGATTTTAACGTACTTTCATTCTGCACTGGGCGCAGCTACTAGAGTTGCTCTTCTACTCCCCATCATGACGTCACCTGGCACATCCGCGGTCAATTTATAGGATACTCATAGAGAAGCCTGTGATTGGACCGATTTGCCCGATCAGACTGCATGCTTGCTCTCTAGACTTGCGAGTGGAGGGAATGGGGAGGAGGAGGGAAGATTTCTCCCAGTTTTTGAACGCAGGGATCACCTACGGGGTTGGAGGCTCTGCTTGAAAGGGAAAGATTTTTACGTCTGTTGCCAGTTTGCAGTGCGCGCTGACTACAGACGTAAAATGTACACAGAATTGACATTGTAGCCTGGAGTTCTGGGTTGTTAAATTATGTGCTGGGGGTGCCACTAGCCCCTGGCACACAATTAAAACTAAGTATGTGCATTGTTTCAAACAGAAATGCTCATGCTCATACGAATGCTTTATGGTACTTGGAATAATATTTGTGTGTGTGTGTCTGTCTGTCTACATACATATATACACCCAGGGCCGGTGCAAGGATTTTTGCCGCCCTAGGCAAAAGTAAAGTTTGACGCCCCCCTTCTCCCCCCCGTGACATCGCAATGCCCCACCCATATGACCTGCCATGTTAACTAACGCTAGTGCTGCAGTGCCGCTGTGTTTACATTAAAAGGCCTGCAGGGACAGGCTATAGACACCAGGACCACTACATTAAGGTGCAGTGGTTCTGGGGACTATAGTGTTTCTTTAATGTGAGGTAAATTAGAGATTAGTGCCGCGAATAATATACTAGATTACCTACTTACAAGCAGATGAGGATGATGATGGGCTCTAGCTGCAGTCTGGCTCCACTGGTCTGGTGTATAACAGGATCTCTGGAGGCGGTTTGTAACTGTGGTCACAAAAATCAATGTTCTGGGAGAACGAGAAGCAGCTCCATTTTTTGGGGGGCCTTTACACAGCTCAAGGTCTGGGTCCCAGGGTCCACCTTCATTTTCCACCAATGGGTTTGTTCACAGGGGATGGAGTGTGTAGGGAATGTCCTGATTTGTGTGTAAGGAAT